>CM004638.1:1015451-1097155 GCA_000410695.2 Leishmania arabica | reverse complement strand
GATGGCAAGGGGACGAGAGAAGGGCCCTGAAAAGAGACCACACGAAGAGGGCGGCGAGAAGGAGCTCCCGTTGCGCACGTGGTTGGTTCAGCTATTCAACGCACACGCATACGTACACAGAAGGAGGGAGGCAAGAGAAACGGACGCATTTTGGGAGAAAGTGAAGCAGCAGTGATCGGGCGGCGACGAAGGACGAAGCTCTCACTCGCAATGGCGAGCATAGACACCCGGGGGCTTGCCGAGCCGCCGAAGGTGGAGGCAGTGCAGCGGGAATGGAAGTGAGGCGGCGCATGGCGCAGGCAGAAGAGCTGGGAAGAGTCGACGGAGAGCACGATGATGAAAATCAGCACGGCTGGAGCGATGCACGACTTATCAGCACAGACGCACCCGCACACGTGTGCAGCAGACAGCTCCGCGATGGCAAGACACACACACACACACACGGGCACCACATACACATAACAGTGTGTGGGAAAAGACATGTCACAGAAGTAACAAATACGAGCGCGGAAGAGAGCATGGCGTGCGCGAAACAGAAAGCAATGGTGCCGAGCGCGGGCTATACAGCACCATTCACGAGTGCTCTGCCAAACGCGAGCAATACTGCAGGCGTGCTAGCTCCGCCTCACAAGTGTGCACCGGAATTCTCCTCTGCCAGCATTCCCGCTGTCACAGGAGCGCGAAGACTCCAGATTAGGCCCAGTGAGATGAGGCTTCCATCGCGAAAAGAATCAACCAACGCAAAATACACTGCGCGCCATCAAGGGGGTTCACAAGCGGCAAAGGGCACTTTTTCCCCAGATGCACGCAGGTAGGCGTGCTCCGCGCCAACAGCAAACCAGGGCGCTTTCTTAGCTCCTCCTACGGGGTTCGCTGGGCGCCGCAGGTCTCTCACTGTCCGTGGGAGGGAAGACGAAGACGGGATCCTCTGGCGTCGGGGTGCGGGAGGTGGGGTGCGAGGAGATTTATCCCGGGCTAGACCAGCTATCGGGGATGCCCTTTGCCGCTGATGGGCATGCCCACATTCGGCGCGGCCGGCTTGGCAGCCGGGGCTGTCGCGAACACATCGGAAGCCGACACAGGGGGGAGGGAGCGCTGGAAGTGCTTTTAACGAGGTCGTCTCGCCCTTGACCGCCACAGCTTCCTTGCCAACTCTCTCTCTCTCGCCACGGACGTCGCTCGGCGTTTCCCTGCTCCACGACGAACGCCTTGGCTTCACCTCCAGCGTCTCGCGCTTCGTTTCAGTAGTGTGTCAGCCGAGCGCCACAGGAGGCAGATGAGCAGGGGGCAGCAGGCCACAGCACAGGCAATGGTAATGCGGCGCGTTGTGCCACGCCCTGCTTTGCTCTTTGCCCAAGCCACCAGAGGAGCGCACGCAGAAATGGTACAGCGTCTTGATGTAGTGGCTCAAACACACCGCCGGACTACGGGAAACCGCAGAGCGGCCCAACCTACGAAAGGAGCGTTCAGGTGAAAGGGAGAAGGGTCGAGGCCGAGGTAAGCTCGTGTGTGCGTGTGCGGGGTCGTGTGGGAGAGTCAAAGGTATGCGCAGCGACTCATTCCTCTGCAGAGTGCAAAGGATAAGCGATGGTAAGAAAAAGGTGGCGCAGCGCAGGCGAGAGACGACAGCAAAAGTGGTGGGGCTACCGGGTATTTGCAGTGAGCGCAGCAGCTACAACAGCAAAGAGATTCCGTGTGTCGAATGGTGCTGGGAACCCTTGCCACATGTTAGACACACGGCTTTCATGCGCGGCTCGTGCGCCGGGGGCGGCCCTCTTTTCGTTCGGCGTGCCTCACAACTGCTTCACACACACGCACAAACATCAAGAAAAGCGAATGCAAGATGGGGAGAGCAGGGGGTGCGACACAGCCAAGCAGCCTCGCCTCTGCAAACAAACAAGTCGAGAGCAGAGCGACTGCAGTTAGGGGGAGAGGCGAGGAGACGGAGAGCGCACACAGCAAGAAAAAGAAGGTGAGGGCTGGCAACGAGGGCATAGGGAGGCGCCCACATGGCGAAATGCTGTGCGCCAAGAAGGGGCGGGGGGCGGATAGTTTTTTATGGCGTTGCATCATCTGTTTTCTGTTGCGTGGGTAAGGTGCGCGCAGCCGGAGACAGCCACATAACCGTGTACAGCAGGGAACGAGAGGGATAAAGCGAAGGGGGTGAGGAGAGGAGGGGGGAGGCGGCAAACATGCAAACGCCACCGAGCAATCATACGGGAAAAGGCGCCTGAAAGAAGCCAGAAAGGGTGATCGGAAAGGAGAGACACACTTGCAGGCACGCCCCCCCCCCCCTCTCTCAAACGACAACCCTTAGATACAGAGGAGGAGGGAGAGGGACGCGTGCAGAGGACGGCAGCAGTGAAAAGCGAGTTGCACAGAATGGAGTGCAAAGTGCTGAAGAAAAGATGATTCACGCAGAGAACGTGACCGAGTGGCCACCTGCTGAGTCCAGTGCCCGAAGCTTGCAACCCTCGCGGATTCTCCAACCACGCGCTCTTACAAAGCCCGTGCTGAAGTGGGGCGCACAGCGGTCTTGGCGAATGCAGGTGATGGCGCACTTGTGCAGAAGGGCCCTCGGTAGTAGAGGCGGCTGCATAGGAAGGGGAAGCAAAGAAGGTGCAATGCTACTTACTGTTTTTGCCACGGCCCGCGAAGGCTGCAGCCTGCGCACCAGTGCGGCACCCCGCCGTCCGTCTCTGGCGCCCACGCCTAATACGCGGCCCCTTCACCGCAGCCTCTATTCCCCGAGGGAGCGCTGGGCCAAGGGTGTCCGGGCAGCGGCTGCGTGTCTGGAGCAACGGGTGCTCACCCTGGAGCCAGCGGGTCGGAGACGTAGTCGAGAGGTGCAACAGCATCGATGGATGCCGCTTGCTACAGAGGCACAGCGGTGCGAATGCTCCGTTTTCTCCGTCCCCAGACCTTGTCGCCGCCTGTGACACAGAAGCGCTGGCAGGAGACAAGCTGGGGATATCAGAGGTACTGCTCTGCGCCGCTCGCTCTCTTCCCTAGGACTCTACAGCCGCACAAACACAGGCAGGCGGCGACTAAGAGCTGCAGACACTACCAGACACGCCGCCAACTACAACGGCACCGCTTCTGCCGCAGGTGTCGCCTCAGCTGCATGAATCGTCGGAGCTCCCGACGCGTGCATGATGGGCAGCGTTGTCCGTCGGACTGTAAGGATAGAGGTGCCTGGACGGCACCGCGCAACGCCGACCTAAGCATTGCTGCCGCTGCTGCCCCGTCCCTGCCATGCTGCGGCGTCCGCGATGATCTCGTCAAGGTCCATTGAAACGTCAACCAGGTAAACAAGCTCATGCGCTCGATAGATGCGGAACCACGAGGCTGTGCCACAAGATACACATGTGACGGTGAATGCAAGCCTTGCGCGTACGGTGAGATGGTCTTGTAAAGAGAAACGCCAGTGCAGGGCAGGAGAGAGAGCAAAGGGCGGCGACTGATGGCATTATCCGCCTGGTGCGACTCGGCCAAGAGTCTTGCGCGACCGGGAGAGCGGGCTGCACTTGCAAGGGGTGGGGTGGGGGTTGAGGAAAACAGCGGGCGCGAAGAGACACAGTGATAGAGGGAAGCACGAGAGCAGAAAGATGTGGGGCCAACGGCGACCGGGAGGTAGCCGGACGCGTTGGGGAGTGGCGAGGCAACAAGGCGGGCGATGCCGTGGCGCGACACCGCACGACACGTGAGGCAAAGCCAGGCAAACTCATGGAGTGCTTCCTACCGCTTCGTTTTCCTCTTCAGCGCGCTTTCGCCTGCGGGCGCGGAGAAAGATGAAGGACACAGAGGCGCTAGAAAATACGTTGCGCACACCCACGAAGAAATTCCTTCAGTCTACTGAGGACCGTATTGGATCGCGCAGAGCGGCGTTGCACCGTCCCCCATCCCTCCGTCGTGCCTTCTTCGTTTTCGTTTGCTTTCCGTGCAGTTAGTTCGCCGTGGGTCACACGCCGACGGCCACATAGGCACACACAAGGACATGCACCCACGCACCTCCACGCAAAGCCACTCCGAAGGAGCGTGTGCACCGGTGGTGTGCATGAGCGGTGCCATGAAGGCCCTCCACTCCCTTGCATCCTTGCAGCACGGCGTACGTGAAACACACTGAAGGAGAGAGCGAAGGGGGTTGGCGCCACGGAAGGTTTCCAAAAGTTAGTTCAAAGAGAGAAACGGAAAGAAGAAAGCGCATGAAAAAACACAAACACGAAAAGACAGAGGGGGTGCAGAGCGCTTGTGGTGAGGGTGAGTATATCCGCAGCGCGAGACAGACAGACGGAGGAGGCTGAGAGATCAGGCAACACGGATACACACACACACACACAACTGCCACTGTGTATGCATATACACATGCATTTGCATACAAAGACACATGGGCACACACATCGATATACATAATAATATATGATGAATCAATTAACTTAATAATATACACACACGTATCAATCCGCACGCACGCATATATAAAGGGAAGCAGCTCCGTTCGCATGAATGCCTTGTTTGCTCGCCGGCGTTTATAAGGCTGGCGGAAGCCACTGAGGCAGGAGAACAGATGCTGTAGACAAAACAGAAAGAGATGTGCGTGCCGGGCTCTGATAGCGGTAATACCGATATGCACGGAAACGGAGACGCTCCCGCAGAGAAAAGCAAGCGGCTGATGCACAAGAGAAGGCAAAACAACAAAAAAAGCCCCCCCCCCCCCACACACACACACCACCTCTCCGTGTTCGAGGTGAGGAAAAAGATGATGGGGAGTGGATGGTGCGCAGCAGTGCGTAAGGAAGGCGTAGAGGGAAATATAGCGCAACAGAAAATGTTGACTGGGGGCGAGAGGGGCGAGAGGAGGGAGAGGGGGGATGCTGCCAAATGGCGGCCAGCACCCGCACTCTAATACAGGCACACACGCACTAACAGGTAACACGACCTACTCACAGAAACTCCTTCCGCCCCTCCGTGCAAAACCAAGGGCAAAGCGCCAAAAAAGAAATCGACGTCCGGTCTAGAAGAGCATTAGGGAGAAACACGTAGCGCGAGGGAGAGAGCGCCAAAAAAGGAATAGTGAAGGCACGCGCTATGATGCGGACATCAACAAAGGGCAACACAGAAGCATATATACACCAACGGACACGCTACAGACAAGCCGGGGAAGAGAAAGGAAAAGCTAAGCAGAGACTACAACACCGCTTTTCTCCCTTCAGGAGCTCGACCAGAGGAAAAGGCAACAGAGGGAGAGAGAGAGAGAGAGAGAAGCACAGCGGAAAGCAAAGAGAGTGGCAGAGTCGCACAGAACACAGGGAGAAAGACAGTGGGAAAGGGCACGAGGAGGAGCGAGGGAGGAGAACATACACAGAGCCGTCGCGCGCACATGTGCCCCCAGAGCTGTGCACTCCTGCCGTGCTTGTGCATGTAGCTTGCGTGTGTAGTGGTGCATGTGACATTCACCGAGGAGCGGCGTGGAGGGTGGGTGCGCAGCAGACGAGAATGAGAAGGAAAGGTACAACGCTTGTTGCTGCAACGCGTCACGCGACCACGAGCAAGTCCGCAAATACATGCACACAGCTACAGCCCATCGACCTCTGCTGCACCAGGAGGAGCGGTGCGCAAAGCCATAACAAAACACGGATTCAATATGCAAGTCGGGCATCGGCAGCGGACAGAACAAATGTCATTCACGGGGGCAGACGAAGAGAGAGAGGGGAAGGGGGACCCTGTGAGCTAAAAAAAAAGAAACCTAGGTCCTCGAAGAGATAAGACGGGTGCCCTCCGCAAAGGAATAAGGGGTGGCCGGGCGGATGCGCGCGGGCCAGCAAAGACATGGTTCCACGTTAGAGAAGAGAAATGAACCGGTGTGCTTCAGTTGTCCGTGCTGCCGCGGTATGTCGGCGCGCGCTCAGCTTCCGTGTGCCTCTGTACATGTGGGCTAGCGCCTTTCTGCCAGGCGTCCCACTCACTCCGTCTGAGTGAACAGAACCGGGACGAGAGAGAAAAGCGGCGACCCGCGGGAGACAGGCTTTGCCACGGGGTCCTCGATCGCCTTTTCCAGCCGCATGCGATGCTCATCACCGCCGCATGTCGTGCAGCACATTGCCATCCTCCTTGGTATCATCCGAATCCAGCAGAAGCGTACAACAGCAGCGGCGACGGCGTGGCTGTGAGGTTGGAGTGGACACGGGAGCCCGTACAGTAGGGGAGAGAGCGACATCGACAACCCCCACAGTAGAGAGCGGTGCTTGCACGACACCCTAACACAGAGACCTGGGGGTGCAGCAGCAAGCTGCAGCTCAGTGCTCCACCAACAGCTGCCAACTACACAAGGTAATCATCAATAGAGCTTGCGCTGTCGTCATCGAAGGTGGCAACAGTTACGGTGCGGCTCGGGTGCCTTCCCCGCACGCGCCAGCTGCGGGTCGATATTCTCGGCATCATGGGCGCATATTCCTGCTGAGCGTCGCCCAGCTGCGGTGCATCGGCCTGCGGCACCAGAGCGCCCAGTCGGCTCTGCGAGAGTGGCATGACCTCATCCTCACCGATTTGAATGCGGGAGGACAACACACGAGCGACGGCCCCCACGCTGCCCAAGGAGGCAGCCGACAGCGGGTTCGCGGAAAGAAAACTCGGCAGCGCATCTTTTTCAGCCATCGTCGACGTTTGCATTTCCAAAATGTTTTTAGTCGCTCCTGCTTCCTCTTCGCCTGTGAAGGGCTGCTTCTTGCAGTCCACTTCCTCCTCTGCTCTGCGCCGCTGCCCACGCCGTCGCCTCGCAGCAAGGAAGCACCACAGCAGCACGAGAAGGGCAATCAGAAAACAGGCGCCGAGCAAGCAACCCAAAATGATGGCGCAGGTCCTGTTGCACGCAGAGCTTTTCTGTGGCCGAATCATGCACGCCCCGCTGCGTGCCGCAGTGCGGCTGTGAGAGGCGGCCTTCACAGAGTGCAGCGGCCCCACGGGGGCGGCGGCCGTGCCTGTGCCAGCGACGGAGGGCATTATGGAGGAAAGGAGAGAGATGCAGGCCGTTGGGTGTCTGTATGTGCGCCTGTGCGTACAGCTGCTGGTGGAGCGCCGTGGAGAGAGGTCGCCGGAAATGCCGAATCGAGCGGACAGGTGAGCGGCTCAGATGCCTGTGCACAGAGAGTGAGTGCCGAGGAATGCCGATGCTGGGAGGAGGAGGGAGAGGGGGAGAAGGCGGTGTGTGGGGAAGGGTGTGGGAAAGAGAAATTGCATTTTTTTGCTGCCTGGCTAGCGTAGTCTTGCCGAGTAAGGGACGCGGGTGAGGGGTGGCAGTGCTCAGAAGGGACGGTGCGAGCCTCGAGGGAGCAGGAGGGGGAGGGCCAGGGGGAGGGCGTGGAGGCGACAAGGGCGTGGCAGGGTCGCCGAAAACAGCACAGTGGCGGACCGGGGAGGGGGCGGCGAGCTCACCAGTCCGAGCGCAGTGGCGGTTACGTGTTTGCGGGCACAAGAGACTGCGACTGGTCTTTCCTCCTGCACGCACGTAGGGAGGCGCTTTCCAGACGATACCACCGCGCGCCACGCGGCTACTGCGACAGTACCAAGAGGTTGTCCAGCTTAACAAGCACTCCGCCCGTTTCGCGCTCTGTGGCATCTCTGCACGATGGCTCCAACCCTCCCCCACCCTCTGCAGCTATGCTCGAACTCAGTCATTGGAGCACGGCCTCTGCCTGAAGCTCCACACGCCCGCTTTGCCGAACGTCGCCTGACAGCCGTTCCCTCATTCTGCCAATCACCACGCCTCGTGCATCCCTCGCCAGGTGGCTCAGCCTCTCACCCAGGAGGCAGCGTGAGTGCCAGGTGAAGTACATTGGAGTCACGCTGGCTGTTCGTTCATAATATCAATGGTAAAAGTGTATTCACTGTGGCATGCCACTCCGACGCCACGCCTTCCAGCACGTCATCGCCAACATTAGTATGGATGCATTGCTGTTCCCCCCCCCCCCCCCACCTCCTACGTCGTAGGTGCTTGACCCGCCAACACAAGAGGTAGTTCGTCATTTTGGCGGAAATATAGAGAAAGGTAGGGAGCTGCATGGCCTCCCCACAGACACACACACACACACACACAAAGTTGTATTAACGGACTCTGTAATACCACGCACGTTGGTAGTGAGGTTCGCTGCCATCAGGCAAACCGGCTCCGAAAAGCCACAAAAAAAACTCGCCGAACGCTTCGCAAGGGTGTCCAGCGAGAATGCGAAAACGGCCAAGAGATAACCACCACCACCACAAGAACAAAAGCAGCAATCACACCGCCCCGTCATCATTTCGATTAGTGCTTTCAGGGGGTCAGGTGAGGAGCGCACTCGTAGGGTAACGCAGTCGATGCCCGTCTTACGGCTGGGAGCTTGCGAGCCATGGGGCGGCATTCCAACAAACGCACCCACACGGCCGAGCTGCTCTTCTCGCCGCCTGGGCGGCAGGTCGCAATGCTGCCGTGTTTGGCGGGTGCTCTATTTGTAAAGTGAAACATACACTGCCACGAGATATCGCCCGTAGATGTCGTCGGTGTTGGGATCTTTCCCGCTGTCTCGAGTCGCTTGCTACTCCCACACACGGTCGCCAGCGGCCTCGTTCTGACCAGAGTCGGCGGGCGAATACGCGCACCTCGAAAGTGTCGCGCCACGGAGGAGCATGGTGAACCATTCTAGCGGCGTTCCGCCCAGCGCGCCGCCGGCCTTGCTGAAGCGCGTGCTGTGCATCATGCGCGCATCCGCTGCCTCGGCGAAGGCGCCGGAGCTCGAAAGTGCCGATATGTCTCTTTCCTCACGTCAAGTTGCTGATAGGTCTTGGCGGGCTTCGGGTGAGGGCAGGGGAGCTGGTACTGCCTCCATAGACCCCACTCGGTACTCTTGCACCATGCGGCCCGGCACTGCAGCGGCTCCATGCTCACGCAGCTCGATGCCTCCTCACGGGCTGCGTTCGGCTGCTGTGGTGAAGGTAGCGGGCGACGTTGGTGAGGAGCGCCAGAAAAGCAAAACAGTAGGCAACACCAACAAACAAGGATTTCTAGCGTGAAGGTGAGTACATCGAGCACTTGAGCTTGTGTTGTCGGTGCGTGCGAATCACCGTTGGCCTTGAGGAATGCTGGCGGTCATTGCGCAGTTTTGCTGAGCACCGTCCCCTACCTCTAGCTCTGTCCTTCAGCAGCTTCCTGTATTCGTGAGGCCCCTCGTCGGTCCTGCGAGTTAGACCACATAGCAAGGCGAGAGGAACAAGGACAGCATCATGCAGTAGAAGCGAAAAAAAACATAAATGACGAGTGCCCCACGTTTCACTATCTCAAGTAAAATGTCATTTTCAAAGCCATCCATTCACAGAATCCCCATTCTTGCCGTTGTCGAGCGAACAGGCGCGACTGCCGCACTCACCTCTTTGAAAAGAGAGGGTGAGAAAAGCGCCGTCTTATCTCCGCACGTCGCTTCGTCGTCATTACCTTTCTGCGTGACGCACTCCTTTATTCGCCTTCCTTCGCTACACATTGAACCGCTGCGCGTGTGAGTGGTCGGCACAGCTGACCTCGCAAAGTGGAGACCGAAAACACCTCACGTTCGATTAGCCCCGCAGCCCATCGGCGCCTGCTGCCGTGAGTCACCATGGTACAAAGTCAAACAAAGAAAAGAGAACACGCAATCACGCAGAGCCAAGTTCTTTCTCCAAGGCAGCATCGGCGTCCTCGCCGTTACCCTTAGCTTCATCATCGCCACCGCGACGCGGACGTCGGAAGCGGCGCCGCTGCGTCTGCGTGTGCAGCATCTCCGCCTTCACGCGCTTCGCCTCTGTCATCTGGCCCCACGACGGTGCCGACGCCCCAGCGTCCTTGAAAGCCATCTGGTTCGTGGTGCTGCTCCACTGTGTGGCGATCCAGCGCACACGCTTCAGGTAGGCCAACACCTTCTGCTGCTGCTCGACTTCCTCGTCGCTGCGGCGCGCGGCACCGCTTCCGGCTTCCGCAGCCACGGTGGATGTAACGAGTGACAGCATGCGACTGCCCCACGTCTCCTGCGACGGCGGTGTTGCGGTACTGCTTTCACCTGTGACGAGCGCATCCGCCGAAGAGTCGTTATTAGAAACCCGCACGCTGCGCAGCACCTCCTTCTCCTCTTGCGTTGCCGCACTGTAATGCAGGATGGCGCTCTCGAGTCGGGTGTAAACAGCGCCATGTGTCTCTTCTTCCTGGTCGTACATGCGCTTGCGGCGCAGCATGCGCGACGCGTCCGCGTCCGCAACTCTTCCACTGTCATTCTCCACATTCTCGCCATCCTCCGGCGCTGCAGCTGCGCCGCTGTTGCTCCGCTTGGCTGCCTCCTTGCCTCTTTTTTGTTTGTCTGATCGCACAAGCTCTTCAAGCTGCTGCTGGTGCGCGCCAGCGCATAGGCGATCTTCGATAACGCCAAACCACGGCTCCAGCACTTGCGCCAGAGTCACGGGGCCGATGGCGTCATCCAGCAGCGCGGCGGCGGCAGCGCGGCGAGCCAAGGCAGTCGACTGCTCCGAGTTGGGTGACGCTGAATCCGCCGCCAGCGGACCAGCTACCGACCACTTGCGCTGTGCCGGTACGTGGGCGTATCCAGCTCTGTCGATGCCGTTGAAGGGAGAGCGGTCCACCACTGCGGTAGTCGGACCCAGGCTAAAGGTTTCAGCCGCTACCTCGTCACGATTCAGCATGTTGTAGCACGAGCGCACCGCCGCCAGCAGTGGGTAGCTGCTCGGTCCGTAGCCGAGCGTGTTGCCCTCCGACTGCGAGTCGTCGGGATCGACGGCGGCGTACTGCCGCGCCTGAGCGTAGAGCGGAACCTTGCGCAGCAGCAGGTCAGACCCCCAATGCCGTGCCGGAGACGTCGACGACGACGACCCCAAAGCGCTTGCACTCGCCATACGCGCGCAAGCCAAGTCTGTAGCAGCGATGAGAGAGAGAGAGCGACAGAGACAGTGAGCTGGCTCTGGTTACGAGGATGCCGGCGACACGGTGCGCTGCTTTTTTGGATCGGGAGCGAGAAGAACGAGGGAGGGGTTACGGGCACAGAGCAGAGGACGGAGAAAGGAAGAGAATTAGAGAAGAAGCGATCATCTGCTAGAGTAGCCTCGCTCATGGGTGTAGGACGCCGCACTGAGTCATTCTGGCAGCTTCCCCTTCGACGACGACAAGCCTCCGCCAACGTCAGGCAAAAAAGCGCAGAGCAGTCACCTGAAGTAGATTTTTATTCCTTCCAAGGCTACGCTTGCTGCCGAGTCTATGGGCTCTCCTCTGGGAACCTGCGTGGCTTCGTCTGCCATCGGCCATTGCAACGTGAGGGCTCACAGACACCGCACACAACAGGGCTCCGCCACCCGTGCAACCGAAAAAAAAAACAAAAGAAGCATTGGGCGCCAAAGACCCACTGTCGTGGGTGGCGGGGAGATGGAGAGAGAAGAACCAAACACGCGGGCAAGACGCATGTCGAACTTCTACGGAGCAGGGCAGCACATATGGCGACAGGCGAAATAGCGGACAGAGCACACCTACACACACCAGAGGGACCGCTGCGGTCAAGCGTCCTCCTTTCTCGAGGTCGGAGGGAGGCCAACATCCGCCCACTCCGTCACAAGCGGTTCTTCGTACTGCACCGGGGCACTGCCGACCCGACCGAACACGCCCATCCGACGGATCGTAATGGGTGCAGCAGCCGATGCCGCGGTGCAACCGCCTGGCGGACTCACACTACCGCACAGTACGCAGCTGGGCCGGATACCGTGCAGCAGTGGTCCGTTTGGCTGCAGTCGGTACTGCGAAGGTGGGTCAAAGTCGAAAAGCAGCTTCAGACGGGCCTGCGACACCGACAAGGTCGGGTCCTCGATGTGCCACAGCTGGTGGCGGTACATGGTGTCCTGCGACATGCAGAGACGGAGAATTGGAAGGGTGGGATAACACACACTGGTCCCTGGCGTCTTTCTGACCTTCCGGCCTCTCAGGCACATGTCGGGTGAGTAAAACACAAACCTCCGCGACGTGAAGCAAGCGGGCTCACAAACCGAGGCCGCTGTTCCCTAAGCACAGAGGTGACGGCGCCAAAGAGAGCGACGATAACAGCCTCGTCCTGTATCGGCGCAGAGCTGTGAGGACACACGAGAGGAGTGGATAGCGTGTAATCAGAGAGAGAGAGAGATGGGGAGGCAAATCTATTATCACTGGGATCCGTGAAGACGGGAATCAACAACAGACAACTGTTAGCAACGGCACCCTTTCCCACACTCGCATACGAAACTCACGTGCACAAGAGCAGCAGGTGGGGGAAAAGTGAAGCAATCAGTGATTCGCAGTGTCAATGACCGTCACTACAGCCAAGCTCGTGGAGGAAGGAAAAAGACGGCGCAGCAGGTGTGCAGTTCCCGACGGTTCACTGGAACACGCTAACACGCGCGCTCATTATATCGGCACTCAAAATAGCGATCTTTTTCGTTGTTGGTTCTGTCTTTCATCTTCCTCACTCTGCAGTACATTGCAAGGACACCGGAGGATTACACGAAGATTCACACATGCAAACGATTCCTCTGAAGAACACGAATGAATGGGCCACACTGATGCAGTCCGGCAGGGGAAAGAAGAGAGGTGGGAAGGAAGGAGGCGTTGCCTCTGCTGCACTAAACACAGCTCATGAGAGAGAGAGATCAGATTCGCAGACCACACCCACCCACACATACACAATCATTCAAGCACGCATCACCACGCCCGTCTCCCCCCTCCCCCGCAAAGCACGCATTGCCTATTTATTCGGGTTCTCTTCACCTGTTTCTTCTTTTGTGTGCGTGCATGTCTCGTTTTGCTAGTACACAGGGTCACGGACGACGCCGATGCCACCGCGTTCTTCCTCTCTCACTCCTTCACGTGCGCACACACGTGCGCCCATGTCCACCATGTGACAGTTCGGCATTACCTGTCCACCAGATACAGCGCTTTCTTTTCGTGTGGCGTCCTTGTCGGCGCTGCGCACAACTGATGAGAGCGCTGGATAGAAAGAAAGAGGGGGGGGGGGCTATATATAGGGAAGGAGCGAGGAAAACCACTTGCCTGTTGCAGATGTAAATATATATGTGTTTGTGTGTAAAAAAGATGCTCCTTGGTCCCTCTCCGGGTGTTTTGATAGCGCCGCTGCCACTTGTGAATGTTGCACGCGCGCCTACACCTACCCAAAGCAGTTACGCATCGGAAGAGGCGCGCACCCAGCCTAGAATGAGATTGTTGTGTGTGTCTTCGAGGAAGAACCCGTGCGGGTTCGAGTACTCATGCAGGAGGAGTACTCGAGTAAAGTTGCGCAGCCGCGTTGCAGCCCTTCGCTGCTGCGCCACTGACGACTCCCTCCTCTTACTGTTGCCGTTGGTTATGGTGTTTCGGTTGGTTTGGTTGTGCCAGTCAGATCTTGTCAAGTAGCTCAGCGTTTCCCAATTGGAGTTGTCCCAGTTTTGCTCTACAACAAACACCTTGTAGTAGAGAACGCTACCCCCGCGCACCATCTCCTCGCCTTTCTCGTCAGCAGATACGTTCTCACAGCCGCCGCTGGAAGGGCGCCTTACCATGTCACTGCCAGCCGTGTTCTTCTTCGGCGGCACGGCGCCACTCACAACCTTGTGCTCCTGCGAAAGAAGCAGCTGTGGCAACGTCGACCCAGGAGCCATGGGCTGCCGACCCTGTATCGAGGCATTCTTCACAATAAACCAGTGCACTTCTTTGCCGGCTGCGGCAACGCTATGAAAGGGGCCGCACACCGCCGTCACAACCGCGACGTGAGCAGACGGCAGCGTCCGCGAATTCTTGGCGTACACGACAATGTCGTGGGGCTGCACGAGTGCCTGACGCCAGTTCCTTAGCCGCACACTAACTGAGAGGTTGTTGGCCTCTCCGTTCAGTTTCATCACGGGCATATCTTCGCTGCTGTTCTGCAGAACCTGGGGTGACAGGAAAAGATTTGTGTACCGCTCCAGTGGAACGACGGAGCTGCCACGACCTCCACGACGCCCGTTCACGGCGTTGGCGGCATCAGCGAGAATGGTATGATCAGCCCTGGGAAGGGATGGAAAGGTCAGCAGCGATGTCAGGATCCAGTAGCGGCGGGTATACTCGAGGGCCTGCCATTTGGAGCCGGTGTAGAGCCGCTGCAGCCCTACGGAGACGAAGTGTTCCATGTGATCCCCACCGTAGTCGTTGCGGCAGTTGCTGTACGCCGCTACACCTCTGCTCTCGCCCAGTAGACTGCCAAACGGCGTGGCGCACCGCTCTGCCCGTATGGGAGCGGAAAGACCGAAGACAAAGTAGAATGTGACGAGGAGCAGAACAAAAGTAAGCAGGACCGCCAACCACTGCTGATGGCAGTGATCGCGAATTTGAATAATGGGCGAGGCAGCGTAGCTCCACAGCGGCATCGAATCGCTGCTGAGCCTCCTGTTTGTGCCGCTGGTCATGAGAAGGCCACTTTGCCGAGTGTTTCCTACGCCAGCGCTGCTGCCGCCCTCGCCGCCGTTGTCGTTGTCGTTGCCGAGGGTACCGTAGGCGCGGTCTCTCGGAAAAGCGAGCGGGCTTGGCCGCGGCTTAAAAGAGCGGCTACGGCCGCCACCACCGTCACTCTTAACGCCATCCAGCGGATCCTGCGGTGGCGAGCTCATTGCTCCGCGACTGCGTTCTAACAGAAACGAAAAGGAGGGGGGGTTTGTACAGAGGGAGGGGGAGGGAGGCGTCGGTTGCGCTTGCGCTTCAGTCGGGCGTGAGAGAGACAACGCTCCTAATGAAAGAAGGCGATGAAGAAACCGCAACAAAGGAGGTGGTCAGGGAAGGGGGGTAAGAGAGGGGAGAACCTGGAGAGACGATGGTACGGCCTGCAGCGGCAGTCGTCATGAGACCCGAGCACACGCCCCCACACAGACGCGTGAGCCTTGGAGTCAGACATAGAGTGACGCACAACAGAAAACCATGGGCCAAAAAAAAGAGAGACATTGGAAGCACCCACCGAATAACCCGCCTCACCCTCGGAGGCACACACACACCTACGTATATATATATATATATATATATATGTATACATATAAGCGCAGTCAATCCTATGGCTCGTCATCGTAACGCACCCAGCCCTGGATGCCATGGAGTGAATCCTCGATCGTGTACTGCAGAGGCCGCCCCTCCGCTGATTCAAGCACCACCAGCGGCAGTGAACGTGAGTAGTTATGGTATGGATTCGGCCAAGTCACGCTATTCCAGTTTTGCTCCGCCACATACACGTGGCTGTGCCGCTGACGCGGCTTTGGCGATGCGGCTCCGGCGTCCATGTAGGAGTCGTCCGCCTCAGCCTTCGTGGGCATCTCCACCTTGACCACCACGGCGACATGGCCGTAGGGGAAAACGTCCTCGGTATCGCGAGGATAGATGAGCAGGTCTCCGACGCGGGGTGCGCTGCCGCCGTAGCCAAGCCTCGCGCCATTCTTAAACTTCAGCAGCGGAGCCGTAGTCGCGTTGTCGAGGAAGGTAACGTGAGTGAGAGAGTCCCAAATATCTGCGGCGCCTTTAACAGCGCCGAAGAACGCGGGGGTCGGGGTGCCGCGCAGCATCCAGTACCGACGGGCGTATTCGACGCACTGCCACTTCATCCCTGTTGTCATGAGGCGAGTTGTCGCGTGAGGGGCGTCCAGAGCCGTCCGCGCCCCTGGTGGGAGCGGAATCGCCATCTGGTACTGTAGGGAAGAGATGCAGGTGTCGCTGTTGCAGTTACTGTAGGCGAAGACGCCATTGTGGGCTCCGAGGACCGCTCCAAAGGGCTCCCTTCCGCCCTCCTGCAGACAGTAATGGCCACGACAGCTTTCAGGGAGTTGCGAGAGCGGCGTCTCAACAGAAGTGGTCGCGGGGGCGGCACCGGGACGCAAATGAGAGCTCTCCACCTTTATGTACACGACAAGGCCGATCGTCGCCCAGATGAGCAGGGCAACAAGGATGCTGGGGGAACAGCGCGCACGCCAGTGCGGCCCGCGGCACCGCTCCTCCTCCGTTGCTTCCTGTAGAAGCCTCATCGCGTACGCATCGCATATCGCTGCATTGCTTGCGCCCGGCTCCTTTCGCACACAGCGTAAGACCTCGTCCTGCAGAATCGACGACGCCGCCACCGCTGACGAAGATGACGACGAAGGGCAGAGAACTGTAGCAGTGGCGACGTCGGCACGATCTTCGACACCGCCAGCTAGCGACCGGCGGCTACGCATGGGAATGAGAAAGTGGTAGTAAGCAAAAAATGAGGCGCGCACCGTGGATGGTTGCTTGTTCTGCATTTGGAGTTCAAACGTCGCTTCGCAGGGGTATTCGAAGACGAAAAGAAACACGAAAGGGTTTATGCAAGTTCGAAGAAGGGAAGCAGTTCATTCCACGAGCGTTCTGGAGGGAAGGGGGGGGGGAAGGAATCGCGCGTACAAGTGCTCTGCGTTGAATTACTGCGCGGAAACGTGAGTGACCTTCGACCTCGCCGAGCGCAGTGCTTCCGTTGTACTGAGGCGGCGCGAATACGAGCAATAACCGTGGCGTCTCTGCACAGAGCACGAGACCACCCTCTGCTTCGTTCTAGACACGAACAGCATTACCATCACACATGCCAGTGATAGGGTAACAGAGGGGCAGCTCCCGTGATGCATTCGCATCCTTCAGAGGCATTGGCGCTGCCGACGGTCCTCTACCATCCTTGCCTTTTCCAGTACTGGTGGGAGCCGCACATGCGTGGGCTTGCATACGTTTTCATCCATCGAAAGCAGCCACAGATTTGCGTGTGTCCTCGCCGCTTCAACTAGCCATGTCCCTGCTAAGTCCTTCTAACAAGGCTGCGCGCCGCTTACCGTGTGTACTTGCGCAGAGCACACGATACATCGCACACATGAAGCTCAATCAGAGACACGAGCCGTTGTAGAGACACGAGGAGAGGTAAAGAGCGGGGACCCATTTGAAAGAGGCGTACAGGAAAACCATGCGCATGGCGAGCGCATCGACAGCGCACCATCACCTTCCCTCCCCCCACACACACACAGTGCACACAGAAGTCATCCCAGTGAGGGTTTGAAGTGCGCAGGCCTCAAGCAAATACCGGGGGGGGGGGGGCAATGGGCTCTGCTCCATCACTAAAGAGCGAACAGCTCTTTTTCTTTTTCGCTGGCTGCTGGGGAGGGGGCAAAGCAGTCAGAGAAAGCAGCGACTGATCCGCCTCGCCCAACTGCTCCACCACCGCTGCTCGCTAGCTCCTTCTCCCCATTCCGCACCTCCCCCCCATCCCCGGCCTCTCGCCCTCTTCAACTGCTGGACGAGGAAAAAAGAAAAGGAAGCACAAATACGCAAGAGAAAGACGGTGAATGACAAATTGCCGCACAATAGGTGGGGGATGCTCATACATGGCTGGGCTTCGAGGGAGATTCGAGGGTGTGGGGTGTGGGAAGGCCTGTGACGCCTTTCTGTGAAAAGAAAGAAGCGACAGCACAAAGCCCGGGAGAAGCGCACGCCAATATAAAAAAACAAGAGCTGCGATAAGCGAGGAGATGTAGCGGGCGGACGTGCAAAGGCAATTGCCACTGAAAAGAGTGCTGCAGACAGAAACAGTGAGTAAAAACAGGAGATAGAGCCGACCAGCAAAGCGTAGCTTATACGCAACTCCCACCTACTCGAGCATCAGCTCTCGCAGCTCGTCGATGTCCACGTCGGTGAGACCCATGTGCGACTTTGCGTACTTGTAGATGCCGCCCATCTTGTTCAACTCATCAAGTGCAGCGTCGAGGTACTCGTCAAAGACAGTCCAGAGGGCTGTCATCGCCTCCCCACTCATTCCTTCTGCGCCATCGTAGTCCCAGGCGTCCGCTGGAAGACCAACAAACGTGTTCGTGAGAAGGTAGTCCGATCGCTTCTCCTCCTCCATCACGTCCAGCAGCGTCAACAGCACGTAGCAGCACCATCCCGTGCGGTCCTTACCCGCGGTGCAATGGATGAGAAAGGCGTTGTCGCAGGATGCTTTGCTGTCGATTATGCCCTTGATTATGAGTCCCACTGTTGGCGCGTACAAGCGCACAAACTCTCGGAAAATCTCCTGCATGAAACGGTGTGCCATCGCCACCTGCTTGAGGTTCTCGCCTTCTTTCAAAAACCGATTGGCGTTGCTCATGTCAATGGGCAAAGAAGTGTGTTGCATGTGAGGCAAACGATACCGCTTCGCCGACACTTCGGTGTTATCACGCAGGTCGTACACGTGGCGGATGTGCAGCTGATCGACCAGCATCATTTGCGCCACGTCTGCTGGAACGCGTAAGAGCTGATCACTGCGATACACGACGCCCCACCTCGTCGTTTTGGTGCTGTTGCTCGTGTGGTAGCCGCCAAGGTTGCGCAGGTTTTCGAGACCTTCCACCTCTACGCGGCGAAGGCGCTGAATGACGGAGGTCATCAGTGGAGCCGCCTATACATGTGCAGATATATATATACTTACTTACATGCACCTATAAATGCACACGCACCCACACCCGTAGGCAGCGCTACCCTCGCAGCAGTCCTGTACAGGCTGGCATGGCGTGCACGCGAAGAAAGCGGCAGCCAACCAACAGCAACAAAAAAAAAGGCAATGGAGTCAGAGGTTGGGAGGGGGGGTCGTGCCACCATAAAAGTCCGCTTCGATCTCCCGCCTACCTGCGTAGAGAAGGTGGGCGGGGAAGGGCCGTGGGTGGCGGCAGTTAGGACACAGGGGACGCAGAACATGCTCTCTAAACGGTGAGTGAGAGAGCCCTTGTCTGGAATGCAGCGGCAGCGTGCCATTACGTACATACACGTCTTACAGCACCAAAAACATACCAACTTGCTGCTTGCCATCCAATACGCGCGCCTCTTAGGGGATACGATCGTGCGTGATTGACGGCAACAGTTCTTCGTCGATTAGCAGCGAGAAAAGAAGGGCAACGAGCAGCAGCAGCCACCATTACGTCCTCACGTGTGGCTGCGCGTGCGCGTCCCAGACCGCAGCATCCACAATGCCGACACACGAAACGGAACACAGCTCAGGCAAGCGCGACAGCAGCACTACAGTCGGCGAGGCAGGTGCGCATGGCGGGCGTCTGAGTTGTGAACGAAGGGAAGGGGAGGAAAGTGCTGCTCGGAGGCGCTTCCTGCGGGCGTGCACGGACAGCGCACACACGACCCCATCACCCACGGCGCCAGGATGCCGCGACCACCTGACCTTACGGCACGCTCCTGTCAAAAGACAAACGAAAAAACGAACCGCGCTGCGGCCATCAAGGCCGACGTCCCCACAAGCGTTGGTATCAGCAAAAGCGCCTCTGCTGCCGAAGCTGCATGCGACGCTGATCCATGGCGAGCTCAAAAAAGCTCCTGTACATCTGCACCGAAAAGTCGACATTGCTGTCTCTGCAGCACGCGCCCGCGACGACCTGCGCCTGCACCGTAGAACGCCGGCGTTGTGTGCTCCAACGACGCTTCGCCTCATCGTTCGCGACGGCTTTTGAGAGAAGCAGCAGATCCTCGATAGGAGATGTCCTCCACAGCGATACGGATGCTGACGACAAGGAATCGCTGCTCCAAACGCGTGCACGAGGCGATGCAGCAAGCACTCGACGCGACAACGGGTTGCTGAATAACGTCCGCTCGCTTACCTCCGAGAGGGGGGAGACGCGCACATCATTGATATATAAATCTCGCGTGCGTGAGCGACGTGAAGCGAGCAGAGACGCGCCACGGCGCCGTCCCAAGGAAGAGCCGGAGCCCATGATGTAGATGGGTTCGACTACGAAATTCTGTCACAGCGTGAGCTGATCAACAAGATGCACAGAGAAAAAGGACAGAAAAGCGAGCGCGCATGGAAACCACTTACCATAAAAGCGCCGCACCCCGCCTTGCGCACGCACACATCACAAGAAATCGCAAGCCGTAAATCGAAAACGCCTGATAACATGCAGGCGGTTGTGTTATAACCGTTAAATTCGTGTTTGAGCGGGTTAAAACAGGGATGCCTACACCGCCACAGCTCGCCTGCGTCCGCCGTGCGGGTAGCAGGGGGGTGGCCCAGGCGCACGCCGGGTGAGCTGAGGGAGGGGGCCGGCCAGCCGCAGGCGAGGGCCCCCGGAGACCCTGCCACCCCCCTCCTGCCTGTGTGCCCTGCTTCCCCCTCAGCCGCGCCACGCCGCAGCATCCCATAGAAAGATGCCGTGCCCCTCCACGGTGGGCACCGGGTGACTCGGTGGTGCCGTTCGGGGCGCGCTCGCCATGCCCCCGGCGCCTGCGCCCACCCGGCCGGACAGAGGGGATATGCCGCATGCCTCGCACACGCGCGCTGCGGGGCGGACCGGCGTGCAGCTCGGCGCGCCTGTTTCGCCCACCCCCCGCCCTGCTGACCCCGCGACGCCCTGCTCGGATGCGATGCGCCATGCCAGCGGTGGTTGACCGCGCGCGCAGTGCTCGCATTTTCGGGTCGCGGGGCCTGCTTCGGGGCGGCGTTGTTGTCTTGCCTGGGGGCGTGTCTGGATGGCCTGCCCGCATGTGCCGCGACAGGCGGGCGGAGGCTCTGGCGGGGGCGGGGTACCACAATGCTAGCGGAGACGTGGGCAGCACACCATCTGCGCTCCGTGTTGTCACTGCGGGTCACCCGCCGTTGCAGGAATCCGAAGCACAGTCGGGGTGCCCGTGCGGGACTGCACGAGCACGGTTTCCTGTCGTCCTGTAAGCCGAGTAGCCGCGTCCTTCTGGTGTGGGACGACTGCCGCCAAGGGGCTCTTGTCTCAGCGTGCCGCGTCGCGTATCACGAATTTATGTGCTGAGTCGCCGACACGATTCGTGGTGAGCTGGTGCGGACGCGATCATGACTGCAGGCCTCCTCCGCACACCGCCAGCCCAGGCCTGTCCGCCGAGATCAAGAGTCCGCAGCCACACCACGCAAGGGCGGGCTGCAGACCCTTGGCGTCCCCGCACGCTGGGCACTAGGCCCTGGCGCTACCGCGAGGCGGCGGGCACCATGAAAGAGAAAAGTCATGGGGAAGAATGAGTAACCCGATTCGATGAGCAATGCGTGTTCACTAATGCATTTTGAAAAGGGGTGTGCGAGCACCTCTCTGTTTTGCGGGACTTGGTTTTATTAGCAATAGTTGCCCTGTGTTTTGCACGGGTGGTGTGCCTCGCTGCATGTTGGTGGTGATGGTGATTACTCCGAACCGACGTGCATACACGACTACTGCCACTACAAAGCACCTCAGTGGCACAGCAGCCCTTTTGTTGTTGTTGTTGCTCTTGCTCCTTGGCTACGACTGCCTTTTCCTCCGCAGCGTCTCGCGTGTTTGCAAGATACGGAGAAGACAAAGTCGAAAAGACAAATTACACAAAAGAGACGGGCATCAGCTCGCGAATAAAATATCAATGACTACAGAGAACCGAATCAGTTGCGGCGACAGCGCGACGCACGACATGACCGTCTCGGCGAAAGTCGCCTGACTGTACGATGCGTGTCGCAACGGCGCGAGAACGAAAAGAAAAGGAAGTGGAGGAAAGAAAATAAGCCCCCCTCCCCCCCATCGCAAAATGAGAGAGTTTACTCAGCGCACGTGAGAGACACCGAGTGGAAACGAAAAAGAAGGATGAGGCGGACGACCAAGAAGGAAACAACGCAAGACACCGAAAGCGATGAAAAAGCCCCGTTGCTCTTGCTCTTGCTCTCTCTCTCTCTGCGCTGTGCACACGCGCAACGCCGGTGGTGGTGACGCACGAGTACACAGGGCAGCGCTAGGTACGCATAAACCAGCGGACTCGCACCCTGGGTGACGCTGGGAGGGTAGGGGGAAGGGAAAGTGGACATCAGCGACTTCGGTGAGATCACTCATGTGGAGGGGGAGGGTGTGTGTGCACACCGCCCACTTAGTGAACAGATCTCATCGATTCGTGCGCTTCATTTCCGCCCTTTCGTGCGTCCCGGTGGTACGTAGTCTTATCTTACCACTCCCAATCGTCCTCAACGCGTGGCTGCGTTGTGGTCGGCGGCATAGCGACAGCTTCGGCATGGCCGGAGCGTGTGTCTGCAGTGGAGCGGTGAAGCGGGCTTCTTGCGTTTGAGCCCGAGGAAAAAGAGGGCGCCGGAGTAGTCGACACGAGGCCCAGCTTGCCCTTCCGCAGTGACATCAGCGAGCTCTTGGACTGCGTCGGGACTTGCACAGTTACCGACCCGGCCGAGGAAGCCGAAGAACCAATGAGTCCATTCTCTGCTGCTGGGTTGTTGTCCACCATAAGGCTAAAAGAATCCGTGGCGTCATCGTTAAGGCATGCGCCGGCGCTTCGTACCGTCTTGGTAGGTTTGTCTTTCAGTTCGACGAAGATGCTGCTGTAGCCTTCGCTGTCACCGCCGCCGCGTTGGGGATGGTAAAAGCGTCCCAGTTTTCGGCCGCCGGCTGCGACCCCCGCAACCGCGCTGCTCGGCTCCATCCTACGGTAGGCGTCGTCGTCGCCGTGTAGCGTGGTATAGCGTGGGTGTTGCTGCTGGATAAACGAGTGCGGCCCGCTACTACGGCCGCCGCCATTTCGGCCAACGAACGGGCACGCGCTTGGGCAAAGCCGCGCACCGTACATGATGAGGCCTGCAATGACGAGAATGAAGAAAAATAAAACCACTGCAGTGCCCCTACCATGATCATCCGCTGGACGCTTCGCTGTTGGTGTCTCCGTGGTTGCCGTTGTGGTAGTGTTCGTCAGAGTGGTGCTGGGGGACCCATCTCCTGATTGATCCTCTTTGTTTGTCTCAGAGGAAGAAGACGCGGTGAGGGGATAGCTGCTCCTTGCAGAGGACGACAAGCCAGGGTTTTGGCTGACGCTGACAGCCTCGGAATGGAGACTGGTGCTCCACTCCGCCGTGCCGGCGTCACTCACAGCTGCAGAGGACGACAAGTCACTCTCGATAGACGGATTGTCTTCCGCCCTCCAGATGGAGGATGTCGTACCACTCGAAGCAACGGTTTCCGTGTTCATGGCCTCCTCGTCAGAGCGACTCTGTAAACCTTCGTCGTCTAAGATTCCGTCCTTGCCCACGGCTTTGTAGAGATTGTATCCGCGGCCAAGGCTTTCGTCTGCTTGTGGAAGGGAGCCGCGCATAAGTTCTGCAAGTCCACGCACTTGCTGTTGAGCACGTGCGGGGGCACCGTAGAGATCACCCAGAACAAAAATGACAGCTAGGAAGGCGCACATCACAGTAGCACGGTGACGGCCACCGCTACACCGCCGCTGTGACGGATGCGCCATCGTCCCTGCTCACTGTGTTGCCTGTGCCGCTATAGATGCTAAAGCAGCCGACAAGAACGCGTGAGAGCGAGTTCAAAATAGATTCGGTAATGCGATGCCAGGCAGCATCCACACAAACAGAGACTCGCAGATCAGGTAAGTGCGTGTACGTTCACACGAAAGAAAACGCGATGATTAAGACACATGAACAAAACCGAAGACACGAAGTAAAAAAAAAATGCGCGGCAAGAGGGAGAGAGAGAAAGACGACTCACCCTGCCGTTAGGTTACTGTGCCCACGTGTGTGACATGTGGCCAGAGAGGAAGAGGACAGGCAGGAGAAGTGGGAAAAGGGGAACGAGTTGGTGAGTGGAACGGGGTGGGGTGGGGTGAAATGGGGGGCTCGTTCGCATGGATATGCGTGCTCATGCACGTGCACACATGTCTGCCGGCGTATGCCTGCCCTCCCCTCTCTCCGTCCGGCGCGCGTACACACACACACACACACACACACTTATGCGGAGGAGGTTGCATGAGCGTGAAAAACGGCGGATGGTGCTGTGCAACAGAGGCCAAGCCGCCTTATCCCGCATACGCACCAACGCACAATGCAGTCGATCGCACTCAGCTGAGAAGCGACCGCTCCGTTTTATTGAGCTGAGCTTCTGTGAGTCTCTGCGTCTGTGTGCGTATGCGTTTATGAGCATTGGCGAGCGGTAATGATCACCACTACCGTTGCTGCCGTTCGTCCCTTTACAAAAAGATTGCGTTCCGCTGCTATCGTCATTCAGCGCCTGCTGCAATTCTGCAGATGTTCGAAAGCATTGTCAGCGTATCCGTTACCCGGTATTCCTCCCTCTCGCTTGCACAGAGCGAGTATCGTCGTCGTACACCGTAACAACGACAACGAAAAGCGCGCCGACACCATTGTGAAAGGGTTCTGAACAAGCGCAGATAAACCATACATACACCCGCAAGGAAGTGCCTTGGCAGACGCATATCTACGTGATCGCTGCACTCTGCGTGCACGTAAATCAGGAGACACGCACACTCTCACAGGGAGAGAGAGACACGGATGTGCATCGGCCAAAGGAGAGAAGCAGAGAGGTGGGGAGGGAGAGGCCAATGATGACCACCTAAGCTAGCGGATACACACAGAGCCGAATCATCTGTCGGAACAGGTAATAGTGGTACGCGGGGAAGCAATCCAACGCAGGCGATAGTAAACAAAAAAAGAGGGAAGAGGGGCTTGAGATGATCCTGGGAGTGGCGCTGGAGTGGGTGAGCCAAAGTATGGGGAGAAAGGGAAGGGAGATGCAAAACTGTTGGGACGCGCACACACGTGCCCGCCACGCCCCCCACAAAATGGGCCAAAGAAGATAAGCATGGGTGAGATGAGTGCACGAGAGACCCAACAAGAAGATGCGAGGGGAGAAAGGAGCAACAGAGCACGGCCACAAGTGGAACGGTTCAAAACGCAAGACCCCCCGTAAAATAAAAGCAATTACCACCCCATACACATGCCCACAGGCTTGTGTGTGTGTGTGGTGGTGGTGGTGGTGAAGGTGTGTCACACGCGTCTGCCAACAGCCGTTTCCCTTTGCCTCTCCGACACCCCTCCCATCCATACACATATATTTCTATATAAATGCGCGCATATATATACACACGTACCTGCATCATAATCCCTTCGCCTGCCTATAAGTCAGAGTGTGCGTATGTTTGTAGGCGAGGGCTGCGCTTGCTCAGACACTTTTCACTCCCTCAAACACACACACACACACACTTATAGTGCGTGTGAAAAAAAAACGCTACAGAGCAACACAACAGAGACACGCAAAAAGAGAAGCTCGCAGCACATATTGTAACGACGGGGCAGACGCTCAATCCAGGATAAGGCACCGTCACATCCCAAAGGCAGACATTGCTGCACAAACACAAGCACATACACGCACACACACAGCTTCGCTAGAAGCGCTGCGTATTCCAGCAGCCTGCCGCAACCCCGTATGCATCGCTGCTCTTTCTTCAACGCGCCTTTGCACCACGAACAAGTCAGCGAGTAGACGCACACGGCCACCGTTCACCTACCTCTGCTGCGCCACGGCGATCTCCAGGAGCGGGGCCCACTCAACACCGTCTGGGTCCCCCGCCACGCCCAACACCGCCCGCAACGCAGCAAAAGCAGCAACACAGCAGGTGTGATGCACCTATTCGTTTGATCGCCGACACGATTCGTGGTGAGCTGGTGCGGACGCGATCATGACTGCAGGCCTCCTCCGCACACCGCCAGCCCAGGCCTGTCCGCCGAGATCAAGAGTCCGCAGCCACACCACGCAAGGGCGGGCTGCAGACCCTTGGCGTCCCCGCACGCTGGGCACTAGGCCCTGGCGCTGCCGTGAGGCGGCGGGCACCATCAGGCCCCTTGGATGATATACAACGCAGACATACAGTGAAAAGAAAAGGAGAGAGAAATATATGCGGCGCCGCTATGTGATCCTCAGCGCTTTTTGTCTCCTCCCACCCAAACTCCTCTTCGGTGGGCATCGAGGGAACACGGATGTGCTCTCGATGCCTTTTCAACGGGTAGCCGTCAGGTAGGGCGCGCTTGTGCGTGTGTGTGTGTGTGTCGCGGTGCAAGCAACGCCAGCGTGAGGTTTTGGCGATCGTCTCCTTGCCTTCACGCCCCTTGCTGCTCAGCCGTACCGCATCCACCCGATGATTTGATTTTCTGAATCATCTAGCGTGATGGTGGAGGTCAGCATGTTATAGAACATAGGAATCCTTCTGGTGTAGTTGTGGTGCGGCGATGACCACACGGCGTTAGCCCAGTTTTGTTCCGCCACGTAGATGGCGCCGTGCGTCGACAGTTCCACATTCGCGATGACGGCGACGTGGCCGTAGGGAAAGCCGCCACCTTGGACGGGGTAGATTATGATGTCACCGACCGCGGGTATCTGGAGGTTGTCCGTCACGCGGTCGCCGTTCCGGTACCTGTGCAGCGGCAGCGTCATCGATGCGTTCGACAGGAGCCTCACAAAGGTCAGGTTCCAAAGGTCCGCGGCTCCAGAAACGGAATCGAAGTACGCGGGCTGCGGCGTTCCGCGCTGCATCCAGTACCGCCGCGCGTACTCAACGCACTGCCACGCCAGCCCCGTGTAGAACTGCTTAGAGATGTAGGTTAGCTGCCCTGTCTCAATGCTCAGCTCTGGCACCGTCAGGTTGATGTACCTCAGCTCGGTCGACACGTAGCTGTCATTGCAGTTGCTGTAGCCAAAGACGCCGTTGAAGACGCCGAGGATGGTGCCAAGCGGCGTGACGCACGGTCCGAGTGGCTTCACTGTCCCATCTGAGGTCCCATTGGTGCCGGTGCAGTTCCTGCCGTAGCGGATGGAACTGTATAACATGCCGAAGACAATGAAGGAGAGGAAAAGAAGCAATAGCATCGCCAGACCCCACTTGAGAATGCCGTAAAGCAGCGGATCGTGTGCCAGTACAAAGCAGCGCGCAGCGCCGGAGCTAGCGATGCCCGGGTCGGCGCACGCGATAACGAGATCGTCGACCTGGGTGCCTTCACCGCAGGTCTTGCTACAGTTGTTGGGTTGAGCGTTGGTGTCGCCATGGCTGCGAGACTGGGAGACGACGACATCGCCACATGCAGCATCGGGGGCGCTCGCGGCTGGTGGAAACCCAAACTCCGCAGCGCTTTCTCGGTAGTTTAGCACCATTCTCTCTTGGCTGTGAGATGAGAAGGAGCCGCGTGAGGACGTGCGTGAGAACGTCCTGGGAAGAGGATCGACAGTCATGTCGCTGACTCGCAGGATCGGCTCCCTTGGCAGCAACTCAGTTGACCCCGTCCATTTTTGCATTGTTTTGTGCGTGTGTCTTTGGTGGGAAGCAACGAGAAGCAAATGATGTAGCTGCAGCAGAGGACGAGGGAGGGAGAGAGAGAGCCGTGCAGCCGTTGAACGTATCGACCAGCAGAAAGTGCAACGGTTGTGGTGGTCAAGCGAAGAAGCGGCACTAGTAGTGCTGTGTGCTTGCTTCTAAAAGCACCGCCAGTGTGGGATCAGAGAGGCGAATCAGAAGAGAGAAAGCAATGCATGTGCGAGTGCGGACGAGAGAAAGCCCAGGGAAAGATGCCCTTGCGCAGGCTGACGTCAGTGCCACGCGCAAATCAGAGTTGGGGGGGAAGCGAAGCGGAAGAGACGAAGGGCGGGCGAGGAATCACTGGATCATGGCAGGAAACTCCACTTGCCGTGGCAGCGCTGAGGCCTGCATGCAATCCGGAGATCACATGCACACAGACCGTGACAAGGAGAGGGAAGACGGCTATGCTTCGTGCCTTCACAGGCTGCCATACGCTGATACCATCCGCAGTGTCGCATGCATGCACACCCCTCCCCTTCTCGCCCCCTCACAACTGTGTTCCGCATGACTGCGCATGGATGCACACATGCAGGAATACGACTTGACTTCGCACGAGAAAAGAAAAACAAAGTCCACAGACAGAAGCTGTCATGACGAGAAGGGAACGTAGAGAGACGCGGATGATATGGGAGGCAGCGGGTCAAAGGCGTTGGCACACTTGCGCTGGCGAGAAACACACCTCAGGGAAAGCAAAAGACAATCGACAAACTCCAAATAACGTCTGTTTCCTGCACCATACCTCGGTGGTCATTCGACTCACGACAAAACACCCCGGGCACCGTCACCCTGCGACACTTGCCGAGTCCCCCCCCTCCCCACCTACCCACCCCCTCCCATCGCTCTTCTCCGCCCCCCAAAAGGGGGCTTTGTCCAGGGCAGACACGGCGCGCACCTTTCTTCCCTCACGTAGGCGACTGAGAAAAGACCCACACTCACAGACACATCAACCCAAGGCGCCCGCGCGCGTTCCCTTCGTTCCTCTATCTCTGTCCCTGCGCCCGATCAGAGCCGTGACCGTTCCCCGCCCACTCTGCTAGCCGCCCTCTCCTGCTATCTGAGGCCGCGCGTGGGTGAGACGACTGCATCACCTGGCTTGCTTTGGCTAGTCATTGCTGTCGTTCTTCGGCTTTCGACGTGAGTCCACTTTCGCACGGAGGCGACGGGCATCCCTCACCTCGTTTTGCTCGCTTGTTTTCTGTTCCATCTCCTTTTTCTGCTAACATGCGGTGGTCCGAGCTCAGTCACCGATGCGCACAGCCGCACCACCACCCACAGAGCGACACACACACACAAACATGCATCTGCTTACAAAACTCGACGCATCCACACCTCAGTGACAACCTCCTACACTCATCGCCACAGTCTGAAAAGGTACTTTTCGATCGTGCGTCGTCGCGCAACCGACGCGCCCGCCACCGCACCTGCCCCCTCCCCCCTCTCAACATATACACAGAAAAAAACAGGGAGATAATAGCGCATCTGCAGGGGGAGGCGATGCTCACGCTTAGCCACCCCTCTGTGCTCCACGGTGAACTGCGCTCGGGTACTACTATTCTGCCACATTCCACGTCTGCCCACACTTCTTGCAGCGCAAGATGTCGGGCATGTTATCGTGCGCCTGCACCGAGTAGCTGCTCTGGTACGCGTCGTTTGCACCACAGTGCGGGCAGCTGTAGAGTGCAGTGGTGGTGCGCCCGGTTGGGGAGCCGAAGGTGGGGCTGCCAGTTGAGCCGTCGTCGTTTGGTGAGAAGGCGGCATAGGGCGAGCTCGGTGAGTCAATATCGCTGCGGTCCTGGGATGCTGGGGAGTTGAACGTGAACTGCATGTTCGCCGGGTGGCGCTGTCGCGTGCGGACGAGCAATGGCAGGTTCCCTGTGTGATTGATGATGTCTTCCACATAAATCTTGCCCTCCAACAAGAGGCGGCGCAGCGCCTTGCCGGTGTCGCCGGTGTCGCCAAAAGCAAAGAGCACTAGCATCTGCGCATCGGAGTCGCAGCGGCGCTCGAGCGCGTCCTCGATGGCGCCGCACAGCGCCATCACATCGACGCTCGCCGGCGCATCGTTGATCTCCTCATTGGTGAAGCAGCTGAAGAGGTTTACGCCAATGCGACCGAGCTCGTTGTCTCCAGCCACGCCATCGGAGCAGGTCTCGATGGAGCACCGGTCCACCTCATTCTCCGCGGAGAGCTGCTGCTGTGTGTTCTGTGGTAGGGAGTGGAACCAGTAGTTTAGTATGGCCTGCGCTAGCTGCACCACAGGCGGGGTGAAGAAACGGAGAAGACTGCCGATAGCAACGCCGACACCCGTCTCCTGCAGCTGCGCCAACGTCACGTCGACGTTCTTCAGCTGCCGCAGAACGCCGAGAATGTCCGCCTCGACGTCGAGGGCCGTTGCGGCACCACTGAGACACCGCGACATGAAGCCGCGCAACTCCTGCGTGCAGGTTCGCAACTCCGTGGACGACGCCGTACGCCGTGCACTGCGCACCTTGCGGTAGTAGTATGCAGGATCATTACGTGGACTGTAGTCGGATAGCGTGCCTGGCCCGAGGTCGTACTCCTCAAGTTTGCTCTGCCGCTCATACTTGACCTTCTTCATCGCTGATCGGCTCGAGGAAGCCCCCTTGCGTCGCTGGAACACTTCCTCGTCATTCTCGCTGTCGTCATTGTCGCCACCGCTGCTAACTTCTGCCGCGTTCGCCGAATCCGCGTCGCCACCGCGGTGACGACGATGACCCTTCGAGGACTTATCCTTCCGCGTCTTGCGCGAGCCATCGCCATCGGCATGCCCATCACCACCACTGCTGCCATTACTCTTCCGCTTATTGTGTTTCTTATCCTTCTTGTGCTTCTTTTGGGCCACTGCGCTCTGCGGCTCTGCCATGGCCGCCTCTGCCTCGGCGGCCAGCGCCTCCCAGTCGACGTCGTCTTCGCCAGAGAAGGCGTGATTGCCCTGCTCCATCGCAGCACCAGAGGTAGACGGCGTGGTGTGCGGGCCCTCATCTACAGGCGCGGCATCAGTGCTAGCTACGGCGGCAATCATCTCCTCGATGGCGGCGGCACAGCTCTCGTCGCTGCGGCCGGCTTCGATGAGTTCTGCGTCCTCTGCTGCGCCGTGGTAGGGGCGCAGCTGCTCCGCACCCGCGGAACTTGCAAACACCAACGTCGCCGAGGCGCTGGGACCGCAGAGAAGCACGACATCGCTGCCCTCAGGAGGGTCTTGTCCTGCCTGCGCAGGGTCCAGCACCATCGCGGGCCACCAAGGGTAGCCAGACTGCTTCACCCACACCCATGAGTTCACAGGGTAGTCGGCGGAGGTGCTGGCGCTCATCGTGCACGCGCAAAGGTCGTCTTCGAGAAGAGAAGGCAGATACGGGGGATGCTGACGACCTGCTGTCCCTGCGCAGACTGCACGCTCACACACGCGACCACGAGCAGACACACAAAAGTGGAAAGTATCATACAGAATGGCGTCTTCTTCTGTGCAGGTTGTTTCTCCGCCTGGCCAGCACGCCTCTTCGTCCCGTGGCTGCTGATGGTGCTGGTGCGCGTATCTATGTGGGTGCGTTTACTGACAGCAGTGCGGGAAAGAGATGGAGTGAGGGAGCAGGACAGAGGGACGGAGAAGAGTAGAGGGACGGGGGCAACCCAAGAGGAGCGTGGGAGGCATGAGAGGGAGGGGAGGTAACAGTCCCCCCCCCCCCGCGCGGCAGCAGCTTCTTGCAAGCAAGCACACGCACGCACATTGGCATGGCCGAGCTAAGTCGAACGTGGACGATTCGCGCTGCCGTCGTTGAGCCAGGAGGTCATATGCGTGTGTGCGTGTGCGTGTCTTCGCCCGCTGGAGAGCGCAACAAAGACGAAAACGGGAGGGGGAGTGAGTGTAAGGGGGAGAAGAAGGGAGCGGGCCGGCACCTATTATTTTGATAGCATCAGGGCATATTCTGTACACACAGACACACACACACACACACAAAGACAGAAGACGAGGCATGAATGACTCACATCGCAGCGTTGGTTTTCCTAGCTCCACCTCTTTCCACTTGCCTGTGTGCTTGTGTGCAACGTGTGTGCCGGCTCATCTCACGGTGGTTGCAGAGCCTCAAAAGAATCGACCTAAAGGATAAGGGAACAACCAAAACAACAACAACAGAAAAAAAAAACAATAGAAAAGCAGCGAAAGAGGAGGCTATCACCAAGAACGCACGAGGGTACGCCACCTAAACTCGCCATTGCTCTTTCTCCCCCCCCCCTCTCTCTCTCTCTCTCTTTCGCCGAGCCACACAACATTAAGAGACAGCAAGCAATCCTCATACGAAGTTGCTCACTGTCGCGCAGCACTCCTAACGTGATCGCCGTATCCACCCTGCGGGGTGATAGGGCCATCAACGTCAACACGAACGTAATGAGGAGCACCGTGGAGCATCGGCAAATTTTCCTACCCAGCTCACCACCACTGCCAATCACTGGCCACCAATACACAGCAGGGAGACAGAGCGGCGCTCGAAACCACAGCACTCACCGTCCCCCGCCACCTTCCATTAAGCCTCAAACACACACACACACACACACACAGTGCTGGATCTCTTCCCCCCTTCGCTGTGCCTCTGAGTCGTTTTTAATGTAGAAGCTCACGCTCACGCACCGGGAAGCGCAGCAACGACAGCAGCAGCTGTGACCCCTCTAACAACGCCATCATTGCCTACGGCGCACGCCTTATTGAGAAGCATTACTTACGAGCAAGAGAGAGAGAGAGAGCGCTACATACACACACACACACATACACACACGCACGCACGCAGGCTTCCAGGTGTTCCCGCGCGTGTGTTGTCCTTTCCAGCACCTCCGTCTTCGCACCGCCATCTCCTCTTCGTCTCCTCTCCTTCTGTCTCTCCGCCTCGACGGCAGATAGAGAAACGTGCGCAGGAGAGAGGTTGGTGTGGTAGAGGGAGAGAGGGTAGCATACCCCGCATAGCGGATATGCTTCGCAACTGCACATGTTTCTGCGTGCCTACTCCTGCGTCCAGGTGTTCTTGCAGTCCAGACAAGTAATATACTTCGTCGTCGGCTCATCAGCGCTGCGCGTCTGCTGCTCGTAGAAGGTGCAGTGGCGCTTGCCGCAGCGACCACACTTGAAGAGAGAGGTGATGTTGAGCATGGCATTGTCGGCGGCCTCGATTGCCTTCATTTTTTCCTGGATGCGCTGCTCCTGCCGGGCCTTCTCGCTCTTGGTGGTGAACACCTCGTTCGGCTGGTCCAAGTACTTCTTCGGCGTCCACTCGCCAGAGAGGAGGTGATCGCGAATGAAAGAAAGCTCCTCCTCGCGGAGCCGAAGCAGCAGCATCTGACGCTCATCGCGATCGGTGATTTCAGCCGCCAACCTTCGTGCCACCTCGTCAATGACAGTGTCGTCGTAGCGTGTCGCGCTCAAGGGACTATCAAGGAGCTGGTAGACGTTGTCGTAGAATGTCTTGCGCTGTGTCGGAGCCACATCACCAGAGCCCGCACCGGCCGCTGCTCCTGCTCCAGCTCCACCTGCTGCGGTTGCCGCGGATGGAGACACGCTGCTTGCAAAGGCGCTCCCGCTCGGAACAGCTGGAAACGCCGGCTGCTGCTTGCTGAGCGGGCTAAGGGGCTCTGCAGCCGCCGCTGAGCTGGTAGCCGGCACAGGCAGCTGGCGTTGCTGCACGCTACGGATGGCTGCGAGGGTCTCGGCAGGCAGATGGCGTGCCCAGAACGAGATCATGGCGCGAGCAAGGGGCCACAGCGGTTTCAGTACCGGCTGGCTCAGCACTGACCCGACGGCAACACCGATCTTGGTGTCCTCCAGCTCCGTCAGATACACGTCCACGCTGTCTAGCTGGCAGAGTGCCGCGCGCACTGCCGTCACGTCTGCTGCTGCCACAGCTGACGAAATCTTGCTCGACAATTCGTGAAGTTTGTCGCTGGGCAGGTGGTGGTACCCAGAAACAGAGCGCGAGGCGGCAGCGCCGCCGCTGTAGACGCCCGTGTCATCGTCGCCCGTGTCGCGAACACGCTTCGCCGCCGCACGGTTGACGACCGCGGCACCCGCGCTCCCAGCGGCGCCCGAACCACCGGCTGCCACCCTGGCGCCCCCCACTATGGCAGACGCCGACTTAAGCGGGTTGGCCTCCGCATGGGCACAAGCGCAGCGGATCGCTGCCTCCAGCTCAGGGTTGCCCGTCACCGCCTTCTCCGACGACGTTTCGAAGAAGCAGATGTTTGCGGCGTCGGCGTGGCTGTTCAGCTCGTACAGAGTCGCCGGCTGCTCCACGCCAGCGTAGAACTGCACCGCCAGGTCGAAGCCGGGGGTGCGAGTGCCCATTTCCTCGTCGCTGAGCACGCACGCCGGCCACCAGCCATCCCCTTCTATGTACACCCATACGCGATCACCTGGGACGTAAGTGGCCATGGTGAGCTGAAAAAGAAGAAAAAACAGGAGAAACAGTTTGTGGCGCTGTTGATTCCACGGCTTCCGTTCCTGCAGGTCGTGCCGTCTTGCCGCGTATACGCCGGTGTGTGAGAGCACCCGGTGCACACGTCCCTGCGTCTGTGTGAGTGTGTGCGCCTATGTTCGTGGGGCTGGATATCGTATGTGTCCACGCACGGCCAACACACAAGCTCTCACTTTCTTCCGAGAGGGCGGCGGTGGGAAGTTCTAGACGACAGGGCAGCAACGTGCCCGCAGCGAGAGCGCACGGCAAAAAGAAAGCAGGCAGCTCGAGATGACGGTAGCCGGCCCGAGTGCGGGCACACCGAGTCGCAGCGGCATGCGTTGCGCACGCGGCAGTTTGTGGGGTCGCAGGTGCATTGTATGTGTTGTGCAGATTAATGGTGGAGTTGAGGCGTCAAGGAGAGGTGAGGCAAGCCAGAAGGAATACCCGCAAGATAAGGCAACAGGGAAAAGGAGCACAGCCACCACGTGTAAGTGCGCGCGTACACCGCCAGCGATACCGACGAATTGACCCGCTGAAGCAGGCCACGCAGCCATGCAGCGAGGCAGGCAAGAGGGGGCAAGGCTCGCATTACCGCATACGGTTCAAACATACAAAAAATGTGTCCTACGCAGGCGGTACGGCTCACTTCGTCTGCCCCCCCCCCTGCCTTTTTGCCGCCTCATAGCCAGCTCGCTAGCGATGAAAACCACGCGCACGCGCGCAGGTATCCATGTCCGACCCTAGATGGGGTGGAGGTGCCGTTGCGGCCATGACGCCCTCAACGATGCACAAGCCTCTCCTGTGCTTTCCACTTCTCCCTTGTTCGCATGCTATTTGTCAGCTCGCTTCTTTGCTTTCGTTAAACCGACTCCAAGGCACAGACGCACACACGTACGCGGGTACACGGGCCAGGCTACGTGCCAGCGCGTCAGCTCAGCATGCGCACCGGCAGCGCGACTGCGACGCATAGAAACGTGTACGTGCGCATGCGTCGGAGCGTGTACAAGAGTCAAAGTTGTCTTCTTTTTTTCTCAAGTTCCACTACTACGTCCGTTGACACACACACACACACGCACACAGAAAAAAAACGATTTCATTCGCGAGTGCGTGCTGCGAGAAGACCGGTGATGGTGGATGCACAGGAGGAAGAGGGATACGAAGAAGAGGGGAGAGAAAGGGTGGTAAAGAAAAAGAGGGTACGCGCGTCGCACGTCACTCTCCCTCCTCTTTCCCGCCCCTCCCCCCCCCCCTTTCCACCACACACACCGACCTCTCCGTCTCCATTCCCTCACCTGGTCAACAGAGCCGACGCACGCGCCCATCCACACACACGCACACACGCACACGCACCCGAAGAGTTCCCTAAAATGCCACATTTTCACACATCCATTTTGGTGCTGCTGACGGCGCTCTTTTCGCCCAAAAATGTTTTTATCATCTTCCTTTCTCTTGCTCACCGCCGCGCTCTCGGCGCCTGTGGGAGCAAGACCAGAGGAGCAACGCCACCTCATCTTCAGCGCGAGTGTGTACGCTGGTGAGTTATGGAGGGGAGGGGTGCTTGCCAAGCGGTCGGGCGAGGAGACGGGTCTGGCAGACGTTGACCAGCCGCTTTAGTAGTTCGGGTTCGCCTTATGGTCAAGGGCAATGGCCAGCGGGCTGCTCGGGGAGATGGGCGGGTACACAGAGCGGCGACCAGCCATGACTGCCATCAGGAAGATGAAGAACGCCTGCGTGGCGAAGCGGGCATCCTGTAGGAAGCAGCCGATGCTGTAGTTCTTGTAGTACCCGCCAGAGGCGATGTAGCGGCACTCCTCAAAGAAGCGGACAACACGGTAGCTCATGAGCTGGTGCTGCTCGCGCAAGAAGCGTTGGCGGCTGATCGTGGCGGCATCGGCACCAGTGGCCTCCTGCGCCTTGATCCACTCTGCCATCGCAGGCTCCATGGACTGCATTTTCTTGGCCGAGTGGCCCTCGATCTTGTGGGCCATGCTCATTAACGGGTCCACGACCAAGCGCTGCAGCGCGCTGGAAGACCTCTTGACTACGGCGGCCTGGGAGGAGGACATGTTGGGCAAGGTGGAATTTATGCAAATAAAAGAATGGAGGCTGGCGCTACCTAGTTACGTGAACAGAGGAGAGTTGCCGGTATTGTTGGTGGAGTGAGGCAGTAGGCGTTGGTGGGATATGTAAGTCAACGGGGATGCAGAAGAAGCACCTTTCTTGAATCAACGACGTGGCCACACAGCTGCATGAATGCACATCCCGAAGCGCGCGGGAAAAACGAGGGAGGGAGTAAGAGATAAAGACGAACCCGTTCCGACAAAATATGAGATTAGGAGAACGGCGAAACGCAAGTGCAGCAACGCTTAGTCGCATCCGCTATAGTAACGCCGCGCTGTTGGAGCCGGGGGTGGGGTGGTTGAGGGACTGTTTCCTCTCCTCCACAGACGGTTGTTGTGGCCACTCAATGTCAGCCTCCTCCTCAGCTCAACACCTTTTCAGACACAGTCCGCATTGCAGAACACGCGTTGTACCAACAATAACACCAGTGGCAAACCCCTGTAGACCCATGCGTCTCGCTTGCTTTTCGGCTCTTCGCTTCCAGTCCGCACGCCAGAAGATACACACACACACACACACACACAAATCAACAGCCCTTTAAAAGTGCGACAAAACGTTCTCTATTTTCTTCTCCTTCCCTCCTCTTGAACGCGCGATTCATCAACGACACACCACACATGAGCAGGCATGCCTCAAAACGGAGACAACACAGAGCCACTTGGGCTTCCGAAGCCCCGCCTGTCTTTTCATTGTCTCCTTTTGTGCCCCTGGGCAAAGAAATGGGGCACCTCGACTGTGCTTCGGATTCCTGCAACGGCGGGTGACCCGCAGTGACAACACGGAGCGCAGATGGTGTGCTGCCCACGTCTCCGCTAGCATTGTGGTACCCCGCCCCCGCCAGAGCCTCCGCCCGCCTGTCGCGGCACATGCGGGCAGGCCATCCAGACACGCCCCCAGGCAAGACAACAACGCCGCCCCGAAGCAGGCCCCGCGACCCGAAAATGCGAGCACTGCGCGCGCGGTCAACCACCGCTGGCATGGCGCATCGCATCCGAGCAGGGCGTCGCGGGGTCAGCAGGGCGGGGGGTGGGCGAAACAGGCGCGCCGAGCTGCACGCCGGTCCGCCCCGCAGCGCGCGTGTGCGAGGCATGCGGCATATCCCCTCTGTCCGGCCGGGTGGGCGCAGGCGCCGGGGGCATGGCGAGCGCGCCCCGAACGGCACCACCGAGTCACCCGGTGCCCACCGTGGAGGGGCACGGCATCTTTCTATGGGATGCTGCGGCGTGGCGCGGCTGAGGGGGAAGCAGGGCACACAGGCAGGAGGGGGGTGGCAGGGTCTCCGGGGGCCCTCGCCTGCGGCTGGCCGGCCCCCTCCCTCAGCTCACCCGGCGTGCGCCTGGGCCACCCCCCTGCTACCCGCACGGCAGACGCCACGGCCCCCACCCCCCTCGAGCAGGACCCTGGCCGCGGCCCGCCTGCGCCGAGGCGTGCGGTGCAGCCATCTCCGTGCAGGCGCGCCTACCGCGCAGCACGCACCCGAGGAATAGGCGATGAAGGTCAGGGAGCGCCCGGTAGGTGCGTGGCTGCGGTTCGACGGCGGACGGCGCGCCCTGGAGAACCAGGACGTAGCCGCTCATGCGGCAGAGGCAGGCGAGCTGTGGTTGTGTAAGCATCCTTGTTTTGACCCGCTCAAACTCGAATGAGATGTTGAGGGAAAAACGAATTGCATGTCTGCCTTTCTGTGAAAGATATGCTATGCGTGACGGGCTGTACAGAAACGCGGACGTGTCTACGCATGATCAGGCGTGCGCTTGCGACGTGGTCGTGAAGGGCGTGTCGAAATGTGGCGTAAAGGTTGTTGGATGCTCGTCTCCATGAGGCATATTCCTCGAACACGTATTTGGTCGTGGCCGTTCGCCCTTGCTCGGCACAGGATGCGGCTCACTTGGCCCCTACCGGGGCATGCAGCTTCTCCTGCATCTTCTTGCGCAGTTTGTTCTTGGCCAACACAAGGTCGTTGGGCTCACAGATCAGCTTCGTAACGATACCGATACCTTTGGTGCGACCTTCTCGGAAAATTAATCGTTGTCCCTCTTTCATGTACTCGGGACGGTAGATAAAGTGGAAGCGCGCGAGAGACTTGTCACCGGTGCGTAGCACCTCCTGCGCAACGTAGGTAATGCGCGCCGACTGCCGCACGGTTGTGGAGTGAATGACTGGTTCGTAGTTTGCGGTGATCGTCGTTGAGTGGTAGAGGATGATGATCTCGGCCTCGAACTGCCAGAACGACTTGGGCGAATGAGCGGCGTCGACCAGGACGTTGCCTTTGCGAATGGCGCTGCGTTTTTCCTTCTTGAGACACAACGCCGCGTCTTTTCCGGCCTCGGCGGCGATAGAGTCGACGCCTTTGATGTGAATGGACTTGATGACCACAGGGCGGAAGTTCCCAAAGCCGTCCGGCCCCAACAGCACCGTCTCGTTCACACGGAAAACGCCCTGTGTGATGATCCCCCCCACGACAGTGCCGACACCGGTGACAAAGAATGTGCTGTCGATGATCATCTCCTTTGGCATGTCGCGTGCCTGCCGCCAGTCCTTCCGAGTCGGGAGTAAGTTAAGGAATTGCAGCAGGTCAGGGATGCCAGCACCGGTAACGTTGCTGACTTCGAAGATCGGGGCAATGCGATCATGGCGCAGGTTCTTGGCCGCCAAAGTCACCTCGTCGTGTCGACGCACCGGGTAGGAAAGCTTGCGCACGGTCGGAATCTTTAGCAGCTTGTGGATGTTCGACAGCGTCTCATCATGGATGTTCGACGGGGTTGAATCGATACGAGTGACAACAATGAAGAAAGGCAGCTTCAGCGCCAGGCACAAAGCCAGGTGTTCCTTCGTCATCCGCTGAATGCCGTTGTTAGCGCTGATGACAATGCACGCGTAGTCGGGCATGTTGCGCGTCATGCCCAACACAGTCGTCTTCAGGTACCGTTCGTGCCCAGCCAGATCGTACAGCGTGACCACCTTGGAGCTGCGTGTCGCGAGCTCCTTCGGTGTGCATTGGCGCATTGTGTGGGCTCCACTGCCGCCAGTTGCACTGTGTGTCGCGCCGGAGGCCGCTGCTGCCGAGGCCATCAGGTGCTGCGCCACCTCCGATGGCGCCAGAGGTCGCCGCTCCGCCTCCGTGCGGTGCGGCTGCAACAGCGCGTAGTTCACTACCCCACCCTCGGCAGAGAAGCCCAGGTGGTTCTCGCTGACACTAGACGTGCGACCGGTCATGACCTCCTGCTTGTGCTTGAAGACAAAGGCACGCGCCAGCCCACGGCCATCGTCACAGCAGCCGCGGGTGAGCACGGAGGTGAGAGTGCTCTTACCGCTGTCTACGTTGCCGCACATGGCCAGACGCAACTCGAAGAGTGCAGCCGGAGGGCAGCGACGGCGAAGCAGGAATTCCTGCGCCACCAACGTTGTGGTCGGAGACGAGGAAGCAGCGGCAGGCGGTGACGGTGCGCCGGTGGCCGTCTTGCTGCCCCCGGCGTTGGCGCTCATCGGGGCACCAGACATGCCCGCCACCCCGTGCACCAGGTGCAACTCTCGTGGCTCCATCATTACCGGAGCACACCCCACCTCGGCCACTTCGCAGTTCTGCTTAAGCGTCTCCACCTTGCTCGCCAGCCTGGCCCGGTCCCGGTCGCTCAAGAGAAAAAACGTCTCGCCTTGACCGTTGTCGACGGCGCGGCGGACAGCATCCACGGAGATGTCGGTCTCGCCCAGGGCAGCTACCGTCCCTGCTGTGGCGGCAGCAGGCGATGGCGAGTCACTACCGCCGTTCGACGATGCCGCCGGCGACAAGGTCTCGGCAGTACCGTTCGGGTCAGCGTACCTTCCGGCTCTCTGCAGAGCACCCTCTCGCCACCACCCCTTCGCCGCCATGGCGGACGCCTGAAGCTTCTTACGCAAACTGGCGACGAGAGCAGCCTTGTTGTTCATGATGCTTGCAGCGCCACGCTTCGCGTTCAGGGCCTGTACCAGAACTTCCACATGCTCCACCCACAGTGGCGCGTGTGATGCTATCCATTTCTTATCGCCCAGCTGCTTCAGCTGCGCCAGGGAGGCTTTGCTGGCCTCAGCTTGGCCGTCCCAAAAAACTATGACGATGAGGCACAGTAGAAGCGGGTGCTGCTGCGTCGCACCGCTTGTGTGACGATGGTCATTGACTGCCTGTTGCCCAGCCAGCGTGTTCGCTATCAGCGCCATGGGAATGTGCTGTGTCGGCGATGCCGTGTCTGCGCTGGCGGCGCCATCGGTGTCATCAGCGTGTTGCGGAATGGCGGCGGTGACCACCTCGTCAATTTCATCCTTTAATCCCTGCCGCACCGCGTAGGACGCCACCCATTCCGCAAAGGGCTTCTCCGCCAGCGGCTCGTACAACACAATGCACAGCGCGCGGGCCTCCTCTGCAGCCATCCTGTGTTTGTGTCGGTGTGTGCGTGGGCGGCTCACACACGAATTCAGCTAGAACCCCTCCAATGTAAAATATGAAATGTGAAAGACAGACGATGACCCACACCGCCACCGTCACAAAGCCTCTACTGCACGCACACACACACACACACACACACACACCGAATCGAGATCAGCGGGTCAGTAGGAGAAGAGAGAGAACAACAAAAAGAGGATGCGATACCACCCTGCGCGGGGCTACAACAGCGGCAGCACAATTTGCCCCCCCCCCTCCCCCTCCCTCAAAACGAAAAAGACACGCCACCACTACACCCCGAACACAACAGTATGAGGTGGTTTGCGCCTGAGCGTTCCAGCACAAGTGGCGGCGGCAGCAAGAGGCGCTACGTCCCACGAGGTAAAGGAGAAGACTCGCACGTGCACGAAGCGCGAGCAGTAATAAGACGGAGTGTAGAGATGATGAGAGCGTGCGCGTGTGAGGCGTGGGAAGGCAGCTTCTCATGGGAAGCTCTGGGATTGTGGTGAGCGTGCACGTGTGCGCAGAGCAGTCACGTGCATATGACGAGGGACAGAGATAGATGGAGAGAAAATGACGCATAAACCAAATACCCCGTGAGTTCGCATTGCCGCTGAGTAACGATGAAGGCGCACGCGCTCGCTGACGCGGAAGCTGAAACGCTCTTTTCGTTCCTTTTCGCGGTTACGGTGTTCGCAAACACGTGTGCCGGCAAAGAGGGAGGGAGAAACAGAGCGAGATCAAGCACGAGGAAAACCATGTCGATGTATATATGCGTATATATGCACTTGTACGGAAGGTGGTGAATAGGAGGGTGGGGAGAGAACTCCGTAGCGAAAGCGACGCGAGCCACACAAACAGACCGCCCTTCCCTCCCTCCGTCACACACACACACACATACACGCACACGGAGTGTGTGTGTGTGTGTGTGTGTGTGTGTGTGTGCGGATCGGAAAAAGAAGAAGGCGTATCGCCATCTCGCGTCTTTTTGCGGCGTTGCTGGGACCATACAGATGTTCTGCCTTTGCTAAATAGGTTCGTGCGATATTGCGCACGCCGCCCCCCCCCCCCCTTCCGCGTGATCCCAAGCGTTTTTGCCGTGGTGTGCGCTCAGCCCATGCTCCTTTGCTGCTCTCGTCAACTCTTGTACGTGTCGACTCTCTCCGCGTCCGCCGACGTGCTGCATCGGACCGGAAGAAGCTGCGCTTCATCCCCTACAGGAAAGCGACACACGCTCACGCGTGTGGTCCAGCATCTACGCACCCCCTCCCCTTCGCATACAAGTCTGCGACAGAGCCTCGACACCAAACGCCTCTTGCGCTGTTGATGCCTTCCTTTTTCGGGTTTGCAGGTTTGACGATTCGCGACTCCGTCTGCACCCCCTTCTTAGTCCCCAAAGCCCTCGCACTGGTGAGCTACACGGTGCACATGCACCCTCTTGTGCATCAGCGACGCTGACTACGGTCATCCCCGGGGTTTCCGCTGCCGCCGCTGCTTCCGCCAGCAGCGCCACCGCCACCGCCGCTAACGCCCACATAGGATAGAGCGGGATCCTCAAACACAAGCTGCCGCACAGTTCCGTTGGCGTAGCCGACCAGGAAGGTCGGCACGTCCGCGTTTTCTTGATGCAGCGCCGTCACTGGACAGCTCGTTGCGCCAGCACCAGCGAGGACCACTGGCGCACCGAGAGCACCCGCACTGGTGCCGCTGCTGCTGAGGGACGCAGCGCCGCCCATGAATATACTGCCGCGCCCCCCGGCACCGGCAGCCGCCACCGCCACCGCCGCATCCTGCGGCCCCGCAACGCCAGCCCCAGCAGCCGCTACCGTCGGCGCTGCTGCGCCGCTGAAAAGCCGGGTGTGGAACTCGACTATGGCTATCTTACCAGGGGCAATCGAGTGCGGCGGCAGCCGTGTCGTGCGCCATGCAGAGAGGCTGCCGTCCCTGTGCCCGGTAAGGAGCACCCCCATGCCAGCAGCCCACTCACTTGTTTGATAGAAGGCGACGGCCGTGATGTCGGCCACGCAGAGCACAGGGCGGCTGACCACCACGCCAACGTCCCCGTTATCGTCCTCGAGCGTGGCAGTGCCCACCGCGTGAAGGGACGTTGGCGACGGCAACGTGCCCGTGCCAAACGGCTCACCGTTGTTGTCAAAGAGCAGCAGCGAGCGGGCCGTTACGAGTGCCACGTTGCCCGAGACGGTGTCGATTGCAACGTCCACGACGGTGCGCGCTTCGGCAGCGCCGGCCGTCGTCTCCCTAGTCGGCGACATCAAGGTGCGTGCTGGCGTCGGTAGCAGCTGCTTGACTTGTAGGCGACACACAAAGCAGCACCCACTTCGCTGCACGCGCCATAGAATGGGCTCGTCATCGCCGGCGGAGTCGGTGATGGTGACGGCGCGATGCCTCCTCGAGTCTAGCGCGATCTTTGTAACAGATGAACGGTGATGGCACAGCGTCCCGCGCACGTGAAGCGCGCCATCGCCGGTGTCGTCGTGAAGGAGGCAATACACCGCGCCGCTGCTGGTGGCAACAAGCAAGACAGACTCACGCGGGCCAACGGCGACAGCGCTGATGCGGGAGCCGCTCTCATCCCGCGGATGAAAAGAGATGGCGGAGTGAAAGGCGGCCTGGGCGGTGGTGTAGCGCATGAGCTGCGCCTCATGCTCATGCCAGCACAGGTAGTAGTCCGTGTCCGTCACGGGCACAAGCCGGGCATACGCGCACGCGAGTTTCTTGGAGGTGCGCAGCACGCTGAAATGCAGCACGGCGTCGCTGCTGAAGCCGAACATGTCCTTCAGCGCTGACGGCGGTGGGTGCTGCAGCACACTGCCTGGCGGGTCTCGCAGCACAAACCAGGTCTGGGTCTCGTCCATTGCATGAATGAGCATCCAAGCCACCTTTGGCGCCTCGCGGCAGAACGCCTGCGTGTATGTCTGCCCACTGGCGAAGGAGCCGGAGGAGAGGAGATTGCTGGAGGTGACCCCGACCTGGATTCCCGCCCCTGCCGTCGCCGCGGCGCATGCGGCCGCTGCAGCGGCCGAGGTGTACAGACCGCCAAGCGCCACCGCGGTGATGCTATTCACGGCCGACCACGCCGCCGCTGAGCCGCCATTGCCGCCGCTGTGGCTGTCTGAAGATGCCATAACGCCGCCGCCAACGCCCATGACACTGCCGTCCGCTGCCGAAGCCTTCACAACAGGTGCCAGCTCGTGATGAGAGGGGTGACGCTCCTGAAAGAGCTGCAGCGGTGTCTGACCGAAGTTGTCCACCTCAGCGACAATGACGTCGCAGTCGTGGGGCGTCTCGGCGTTTTTCAGCGCCTGCACCACTTCCTCGCCATACGTCATGCGCTGAAACACGTTGTACCGCTCCAGCGCGAGCGGGCCACGCCGACGCACACCGAAGACGAGGTCGATCCACTGGTGCAGATGCGCGACAACGTAGGGGCACTCCAGCGCGTAGCGCATCACGGCGGTGAAGACCTGGCGCGAGTTCTTCGCCCACGGAGGGAGCCGCACATCACCGACTGCGTGGCCGTCTGACTTGGTGCCGAGGTTGAGGTGATCTGCATTAGCCAGGAATCCGCTGTTCACGTAAAATTCCGGTATGAGCTCCTTGCAGTCCGCCGGCCCTGTCACACACGACGCGAACGACGCGGCGACGGAGTCGAACAGCCGCATAGCGAGGTCGAAGTCGCCGCCTTGTAAAAGGCGCGCGTAGGTCGTGAAGGGCTGCACCCGTATGAGGAAGTAGAGCACGCCACCGCTCGTGGAATAGTGGGTGCCGTGGTGGAACGGGTAGGACTTGCCGGTGTCCGCGTCGCACAACTCGCGTGTGTCCTCGAAGAGCCGCGCGACAGTGGCGCGCCGTGTCTCCGTCTGCGCCCCCATCGGGTACGCAAAGTCTCGAAAGGTCGAGGCAGCCTCCAAGTCGAGCGTGGCACTCGTGTAGTTGGCCAGCACCCACGGAAAGACAGGGTACTGGTTCAGGTCACGGTTCGTCCGCCCCGCCGCCTCATTCAAGAAACGAAGGTACTCGTAGTTCGAAAGCGACCCCGTCGCCCACCGCACCAGGTGCGCCCTCATGCTCGCCGCTCGCTGGCTTTCGTCCATGAAGGTGCACTGCTGGGTGCCCACGACGTCTTTCAACACCTTGATGAACTCCTTCCTCGCAGACGGGTTCATTGACTGCGTCGCGTCCACCACCGACAGCATTGGGCCGTTGTCATAGTAGAGCTGCAGTTGCACAGCAGTGTCGAGGTGCATGTAGTGCAGCGAGCGCACCGTGCGGATAGAGCTGACCTGGTAGGTCCAGTAGATGTTCCGGTAGTTGCAGCCCATTACCTGCCGCACCGCCTGTGCAACGCGTGTGCCGTCTTGCTGCTGACGGCGTTTTGCCGACTTGTCGGAAAACAGCTTCTGCAGTTGCCGCGTCATTGACGCTACGCTGAATGGATTCCGGCGCGTCGACTTGGCCAGGGACCCCTTGCCGTCATCGGAAACGCTGCCGACGTCCTGGTGGTGGCGCAGAGTGCTGTTGGTGTGGATGCTCGACATGCTAGCCGTGCCGCGGCTGTGCGCGTCGTCGTCGTCGAATTCGTTCTCGCACAGGATGATGTCTCCGGACTCCGTCACGCGTGAAAAGCCAATCACCTTCAGGGTCACGTTTGTAAGCAGGATGAGACAAGGAGTCGTGTGGATACCGTTGATGCGGAAGCCATTACTGAGAAAGCGCACCGTCTCGTGCGGTGCCACCAAGTAGCGCAGCAGCGTTATCGCGGACGGTGTGAGCGTGATCGGCAGTTCCTTCAGCGCCGCAGGGAAGGCCTCATCGCCCAAGTACGGGCGACAGTGGGTGCTGAGGGGCGGCACCAGCACCGCGATGTGCTGGACGAGCTCCTCGCATTGCACGGCATGAACCAGGTCGTTCTTCGGCGGATGCTCTTCTGTTGCCGTTGTTGCTTCCGCTCCCGCTACCTTGTCCACCATCTTGATCCGAGTCGACGCGCTGTGAGTGCTCATCGGACCTTCAGTCGTCTCCTCCGCTATACTAGTCTTGCTGGCGGCGCTAACGCCGATGTGGCCGGGTGTGCCACACGCCGTCGTCGCTCTCGCTGCCGCCTTTGCTATGGGCGTCTGCGAAGCGCGCCTTCCGCCCCATCGCACACCCTTCAGCGCTCCATAGTTCATCTGCGGATCCATGAAGTGGTAAAGCGTGTGCTCCGCACCGTCGCTGGCGTTATTTCGGCTGGTGACCGTCCCGGCAACCGCACTGCTGTCGGCCGCCGTCCCATGCGTTGCCACCACCTTGCGCCACGACGTCGTGTGCGACACCGTGTGGTTCTCGTGCAGCGCGTACGTGGAGGAAAGCATCCAGTGCAGCTGCGATGAGTCTACGTGCGGCGTCGTGGCCACAAAGGAGGAGAAGCGGGACGTGTACGCCACACGCAGCGCAGCGCGCCGATAGCGCTCCGGCACCTCCATGACCTGCCTGTATTGGCCGTTGAAAGTCTTGATGCGCTTGATGTACTCGCTGCGTGTCTTGATGCTGGCCTTGAAGGCAAGGTCTGCCTTGGCTTTCAGGCGACTCGACATGAGTGTATCGATGGAGGAGAACTGGTCGATGCAGTACTGCTCAAAGGTCGCGCAGCACTCGTCCTCGTTGCTCAGAGAGAAAACCATTCGGAAGTCGTCGTAGAGAGACAGGCGCTGCGTCAGCGTGCGCACCGTCAGCGCCTTCTCCAGTTCCTTCGTGCCGACGTAGGTTCGCACAAGGTGGCGAAAGATGAGCGTAATGAGACGCTTGCGGTGGCGCGCGTCGGCGTCCGGCATCCACGCCGGTGGGAGCGACACAAAGACGCGGTACAGCACTCGCAGCAGCGACTCCAAGACTCCCTTGTGCTTCCACCCGCGACGCAGCACCAGGGTCGACAGCGTGTAGACGCTCTCGATAAGGCTGACACTGGCGTCCTGCGTTGATGGCCGATTCAGAACCGCGATGCACGCCCGCATCACCTGCCAGCTGAGCTGATCCACGTACCGATTCGGCCACCCCTGGCACAGAACGAGCAGGGTCAGGAAGAAATGCGTCGTCATCGGGAGGTCCAGCACATTGATAGCGAGCATGTCCACAATCAAGTCTGTGAAATGACTTACATTGAACAGAAGCACGTCCGAGCAGGCACCGGTAGCCGTGGTCGCGCTGCTGCTTCTATGATGCTGTGCGTTTCCAGGCTCAGCACTCATAGTGCCACGCAAGCCCTGCGGCAGTGGTACATGATACCGCGCCAGCGACGCAGCTGAGTTCGTCGAAACGTGCGTCTGCGCAGGCACCGTCGGTGACAGAGGTGCGTCACCGTGCTGTGAAGAACACCCACCTCCATCGTCACTGTCTCCAATACCAACAGCACCGATGGGAAGAGGGCGTTCGGCCATGGAGGAGGAGACCGTAGATGGCGGCACGCCTGTCACAAGGACGGCGGCAGATGCTAAAGGCACGTTGGCGGAAAGCCCCCCGGCGTTGCCAAACAGCGACGCTCCTGCGCCGACAGTGGTGGTCGACCCGGGAGCTTCTGAGAAAGCCGAGGTTCGGCGCCCCAGCAGCAGCGGCGATGCATTGCTGCTCGGTGCATGCCTGCCCGCTGTTAATGCACCAAGCGGCGATCCGCCGAGCCCGGTCATCGGTGTCTTAGCGGAGACATCCCCTTTCAACGATGAATGTGTCTGATCGTAGTTCGGGGCCTGCATGAGATCCAGGTCTCTCTGCTCCTTGACCGCGTTGCCGACGCACAGCAAAAAGTAGCGCACCAGTGTCGTCGTCGAGTCGCCAGCAGCAGCTGCCTTGGCGGAGACGTTAAAGAGGAGCTGAAAGAGAAGCCCACCGCACGAGCCGTAGGCGGGGCCGCCGATCCAGTTCGGCATTGGAAGCGTGTCGAGGGAAGACCGGATCAAGGCGCGAAGGATGCTAACGGCATCACGGCGCACCACTTCACCCACGGACTCAATGATACTTGCGATGTTCATGGTGTACACATCGGAGAGGCCGTGACAGCGCAGGGGGGCAGGCACGACCGGCAGATTCGAGAAAGACACGAATGGGGTGGAGACCGCCTTCTTCGCGTCCGAGGCAGTGGAGGGCAGGTTCGACGAGGCGGATGTAGGAATCAAGCTAGACGACACCGTGGAGCTGTGGCTAGACAACGAGGCTGCCGCAGACGACACAGAGGAGGTGCCATCATCGTCGTCACAGTTGCCAGTTGCGTCTGGTTCCACCACCGAGTTCGTGTTTGAATCATCCGGCCCCACTGTCGCCGCTGTTGCCGTTGGCGCCGCTGTCGGTATTATCCCTCTGACGCTTGCTGCAGCTCTGGCGGTGGCGCTACTGCCGATCTCATCAGGATGGGTTTCCATGTATGTGTGCGGCGGCAGCGCCCTCCCACGCCGCTGCAGTGACTGGGGCCGCAGCGGTAGCTCCCTGCGGTGCTTCGGCTGCTCATCAGTCAGCTGGACGAGCGGCAGCCCCACGACGTCAAAGAAACCGTTCGTAACGCTGCTCCCGTCGCCATCCTCGACGGTCACGCGACACCGGGGCTGGGCTGCGGCGCTCGCTACGTCCGCGTCGTCCACCTCCTCGCTGCAGAGCGTTAAGCTGGGATGCGGTGACTCCAATACCGTCATCTTGTCCACCTGCGCCGACGACGATCCTGCACTGCGGAACATCATGGAGCTGGGGCGGGTAAGGGGTCGCAGCACTGTCTCTGGCAGGCTTGACAGCGGCAGTGCGAGTGCTAGCTCGACCTCATCGCCTTTTTGTGCACGGCCTCGGCCGACGCTGCCGGCATCCGTGCTACTGTTGCTGCTCTGGCTGTGATGAGACTCGATCGACTCTGTTGCATTGACCATTACCGGGACAGTGCCCAACACGCGCGGTGTTGCATCGAGCGAAGCTGAGCCTGTGTAATCATCCGGCACCGCCTCCACCCCCTCCCAACCCCCATCCGTGCCTTCCGCAGGCTCGATGCCGTCGTCCGCTGGTTGCCTTGCAGTCGGTGACACGGGTGTCTCTTTCTCCTGCTGCTGCTGCTGCGGCTGAGGCACATCTGCGGCCGTCGTCGTCGTGGCTGCAGCCGTCGCCGTCACTACCGCCGGCTCTCGCGTCGGCGCAACCACCATCGAGCGGACCATCTGATCCCACATGTCAAGCTGCTCCAGCAGCATGGCGCGCGAGATGTACGCCACCAGCGAGCTCAGCGCCGCCGTCTGCATTGGTGAATTCACGAGCAGATAAAAGTAGTTCGACATGGACGCAAAATGGTGGAACATACGGATGCAGAACAGCGTCCCGGCGTGGCGACGGCTCAAGTCCTCCTCGTACAGAAGTGAGTGAGGTTTAGACACCCGTCGGCACCGCTTCACCTGCAGTGGCAACCATAGCAGCACGGAAACGCGCAGCGCTGAAAAAGCGCGCCGGTACTTGCGCGAGTACACGCGTAATGCGGGCATCTCCTTCAAATGGGTATTGCCCACCTTCACGGAGGCCACCACGGAGGCTGCCGCGCCATCGCCACCACCGGAGTTGTCGGCGCCACGTGCCTCTAAGCGTAGGTGGTGCTGCATCGGGTACGCACTCACCTGGGATACGACGTGTGCGGCAGGAACCTGGCACGCTCGCCTGAAAACATCATCGGCGTCGTTTCCGGCCACTGCGCTCGCCGACGACGATGCTGCGGCGGTAAGCCCGTGTGTGGCTGCCGTTGCTGACGCCTGCGGTGTCGAAGGGGCCGACATCCTTGCTGTTGTAGGGGGCAGCGAGCGTGGTAGACCGGCCCACATTTCTGGCAGCAGCACCGGCGGTTTCCACTGTGAAACGTCGCCGGAACCAACGGCGCTGCTGCTGGTGTGGTCATCGCCGCGGATGTTGAACACGGGGGCGGGCGGCACCACAGGACGGGGAAGGCCTACAACATCGTCGAAAGGTGTTTGATCCAGCGGCGGATCAGTCTCCTCTCTGTAGCCGTCACCGCCACAACCACCAGTGCTGCTGCACCGAAACTCGCGCGCTTCACGCAGCGACTGCGACCGAGGCGTTGGTGACGCTACGCTAGTCGCTGCACCAGTGTCCTCGCCAGTGCACACGCCGATCGTGGCGCCAGCACTGACCGGACTGATCGACAAGGGATCTGGCGACGCGCGACTGTGGCAGCCAGAGACGAAGGACCCGTTTGCCAGTCCTCCAGTGCTGGCGACGCCAGTGTTGACCCCTGCTCCGCTGTTGCACGCGAAGCTCACGTTCTGGCTGTTACTGCTCATGGCTCCACTGCTGCACCACTGCGGGTGGTGAGCAGGGCTGAGAATGGGTGTTTCGACGGAGTAGGCGCCGGCTTCAGGGAAGCGGTTGCTGTTCAGGAGTGCGCGGTATCTGCGTACCCTGATGAGTATCATCAGCCGACTACACACGCGCACCAGGCTAAAGTAGCGCCGGACGCGGTACGAGAGCCTCTGCTCGTCCTGCAGCACCGCTTGTGCCTTCATACGATGCCGCCACGGCGACTGCACAATACGGTGCAGGTGAATGACGAGGAGTTGTACAAAAATAGGTGCAACGAGCGCGTTCGGCTCAGGGCTGAAGGTGCTCAGCAGGCTGTCCAGCTGCTGCCGCAGTGAGTGCTTGCTAGAAAGGAGGTCGATGTGGCGAGTGGCACCCACTGTGAGCGCGAGCAGCAGAAGAATGAGGTCTTCGTGCACCGCGTGCTCCGTCAGCACTTCGACGACAGCGGACTGATGCTGTGCGACCTCCTCCTGCAGCGCCGGGTTGTGCTGGACGGCCTCGAAGAAGATGTGCGTCGCGTATACCACCGCCGCCGGGTCGGCATAGCGCGACATGCACATCGCGTACCACGGCAGGTCGATCGTGCGCGACAACGCCGAGACGCAGAGGCTTTGCGAGCAGCACTCCACCAAGCTCGACAGCAGCACCGTAGTCAAGTGATTCGCCGTGCGAAGCGGAATTTCCGTTCCGCGTGTCAGGGACCCCATTCCCGGCAGCTCAACCTTGACTTGCGTGTTGCGCCGGCTGCTCACCGTCACCTCCTCCGGCGTCAGCAAGGCGATGAGGGAGATGAATATCTGCACCAGCCCATCCTCCATGTCACATGCCGCAACGACTTGTTGGGCTACCTGGACCACGGCGCGGCGCAGCCGCAACGATACTCGCGCAGCCACCCCGACGAGGCTGTGCAGTAGCCGATCGAGGAAGCGATACGGCGACACAAAGCGCGCGTTGTGCTTCGCGTACCGACACTGCGACGTGTTAAAGAGGCCCCGCACACGCTGCAAAAGATGCAACGCCGCGTCTAGCCGCAGCGCAGCGTAGAGGCCGACATCGCTCAGAATGTGCTCAAAGACGAGCCGGTTGATGACCACCCGGTGCTCTTCGTCGAAGATGTCGATGTGCGCGGAGGCGAGCTCGAGGAGCTGGTTGCATGCGGTTTTCGTCATGTAGCGGGCAACGTCATTCGTCAGAATGTGGGCCAAGAGCACATAGGTGCGCGGGTCGAGCGTGACCGCGAGCGTGGTGCGCCGTACACACTCTAGAATGAGCTTCAGGAGGCCCTCCAGCTGCGCCGAGGATGTGACAAGATGCATCCAGTCCAGCATACGCACAATCCCGCCGCGGGACGCCCACAGTAACGGGTAGTCCACCCACGTTTTGGGCGGGGTCGCGTAGCGGCCAACAAGCTTTGCGATTACCGGGAAGCCGGTTGGGTAGGCAAGCACATTCCGCAGCATGTCGTCCTCGTTCTCGAACGGCACAAAGCGGGCCATGCGCGCGGCAGAGGCCGACCACGCGCCACCAAAGCCAGGGGCCTTGTCGTCCTTGAAGTCGCCACCCACACCTGCGGTGATGCTGCTGACCGTTCCAGGCGAGAGTCCAGCCATGCCGCTGGGACCGGTAGACTGTGACTTCGGGTTCATCAGCGTTCCTAGTCCGCCGACGCTTAGATTGAGCGTGCTTCCGACGGGTCCGGGCAGTGGAGCGCCGCCGCCAACGCCCATGTAGCGAAACAGCGTCATTTCTCGAGGAATGCCCTCCTTCAGTATCTTGGCAGAAAAAGCGCTCGGACATCCACCACTCATTGTCCCGCACCGAGTGCCATCACCGCTCGCCAGCTCCGCCTCCACCTGCGATCGGCTCAGCGACTGCGCCCAGAGCGCAATGTCGCCTATTGAAAAGAGCGGCGAAGCGTCAGTGCCCAGCGACGTGGCGTAGTGGGGCACGCCATCCGTGAAGCCGACGTTTACGCGCACCTCCGCACCCGCGGTGAAGTACGGGAATGCTGTTGTGCCCGCCTTGAAGCCGCTGACGTAGACATCCAAGACGTGCGTCATGCGCAGGACGGCACAGACGTGCACCCACGTCTGTGGGCTGAAGTTCTGCAGCGCCTGGCTCTCGTTGATCGTGACGCGCCGTCCATCGTTGATGGTCAGCTGCATGCTGTCCCCGCCAAAGAGAAAGAGGGAGGCGACCATGCTCGAGCCACGCAGCGGAGCAGTGGCGCTGCTGCCATCGCTGAGGACGCCATGAAACTCGAACAACGGGATTGTGAGGTACAACCGGTCAAACTTGAACCAGGCTGAAATGGTGAATCCCGTGTCCGGCCACAGCCCCACGCTAACCTGCACGCCGCCGTGCGACGTGAAACGCAGCCTGCTGCGGTGCGGCGCGCGCAGCAAAATTGGTTGCCAGAATCGATGCAGGTCCGCTGCGGTGCCGGTGAAGGGCAGTCGCTCCTCCACGTTGCGTCCCGACAGCTCCAGGTAGGGAAGCATTTGAGACAGCCCATGATCGAGAGCGAAGTCGGCAAGCCGTTCTGAGCAGACAACACTCGTGCACTCCAGAATGTGAAGAAGGACCTCGACAAGGTTTGTGAAGAGCTGGTTGCTGTGGCTCTTGGCAAACGTCAGCAGCGACGGAAGCAGCTCCAGGAAGATGGGCTTCTCAGCCGCACAGTTGTATACGGCGACGCGGAAGCTGCCAATGACCTGCATCTTTGTGTAGTATGCTCCGGGCCCGCCTGCGCTCGCGTAGCCGTCATCGGTACTGCCGTAGGTGCCCATGGAGGCGTCCAGCACCGCCTGGGTGACAATGATGAAGTACTCCATGCCCTCCAGCTTCTCCAGCCGCTCCGCGACACTCGCGATGAAGTTCGTGCTCGACAGCTGTGCCGGCTTGCAGTCGCCCGACTCGAAGGCAGAGAGAAACTGAAAGAGGTGCGGTATTACCTTCATAAAGTTCGGCGTCGACGGAGGTGAGTCAAGCACGCGCACGAGTACGCGTATGACCGCATCGACGCAGCCGCAGCGCTGCATCCACAGCCGCCTGTCTCGCCGAGTCACCGGCGTCAGCGCTGCCGAGGTCAAGTGCGTCGATAGCATCGAAAGCGTTTGTGTGAGTAAAAAGGTATCGCTGTCCAGAATCACGTCAGCGTACAGCGGGTACACAGATGAAATCTCCAGGGAGCGTGTCATGCACTCGCGTCCGAGTCGCGAAAGGTTGCTGTCGTGGCTCGTGAAGAGGGAGAGCACTGTGGCCAGCCCGGCAGGGGAAAGCAAGTCTTGCGAGCGGCCGAGCAGCACGCGAAACACAGAGCTGAGTGCCTCGACGGTGCTGCTGCACTCCCCCAAGCCGCCCTCGATGCCTAATGCGGTCGTGATGCCACCGAACTCAGCTGAGCCCAAGAAGGACTTGTTGACAGTGCAGCCACACAGGTCCGTCTCGGCGGCTTGCTCGGCGGCGTTGAGGCCGATGCCGCTGCTCTGCAGCTGTGAGCCACCACGTAGCATAGACCTTGCTGCGGCTGTCGACACTCCCAGCTCCGTTGCTGCCGCTGCCAAGCGCGTGGTGTTTGTGGTCGACGGCGTTGCAAATGACGAGGGTATCACTCCAGCGGCGCTGTCGGCTGCGGCAAGCCGTGCCGTGCTGCGAGCATGGGCCCAGTCCGCAGAGAGACGTGTCGCAGCCACCGTCAGGCCGACCGGCACTGCAACGCCAGCGGCGTTACTGCTTTGAACCTCCGTGGCAGCGCCGAAGGGAGTTACCATGAGTGTCGTGCTGCTGTCCTTCGGTAGCGACCCCCGGGCCACAGCGCGCCTCATGAGGTGCAGCAGCACCTCCATCGCGTGCCGGTCGATGTCTTCGTCACACTGCGCGCCAACAAGACCGATGAGCCACAGGACAACAACGCGTGTGAAGGAGCACTCGAGGGCGACGCCGAGCGGGGCAACGCCATCGGCGCAGTAAAAGTAGAGCAGCAGCTCCGTTATCGAGGCCACGTCGCTCGTCAGCGGCATTACACCGAGTACTTTAAAGGTCTGCTCAAGCGTCTCGATAACCTTCGGCGCGAAGGCGATGAGCTCCCGCTGCGTCAGGTGCGCACGGCCGCTCATCATGCTGCTGCTGCTGCTGCTCATCTGCGCACGCTGCAGTGGCACCGACACGGTCGTCTCAGCGATGTCTGGCACGCTCTGCGACTGCTCCTGCGCGCCGTCAACGTGTGTGCACGGCAGGCCTTCGCGATCTGCCGCCTCAGTCGCCGAAACCCCACGCAGCTTGATGTTGTAATGCAGCTCGTGCAGGAGCAGGTTCAAGTAGCTGCGAATGAGTACGCGACCCTCGTAGAGGCGAAAAACTCGGATGTCACGCAGCACAATGCTTGGGAGAAGCAGCCCGGCACCGAGACGGACGTCTATACTCAACTCGGTGTCTGCCAGCACTAGGTTGAAGATGCGAACGAGTTCTCTCGCAAGAGCCGTGTACGAAGGCACGTCGCGCCACGCCGAGTATGCTGGACTCGTTTTGCACTTGCGTCGGCGATGACGGTGTTGGGTGCCGCCTTTCAGTGCACGGCGGCTGTCGTTGCCACGTTGCCACGCTGGAGAGCGGCTGCCACTCACGCCAAAGCTGCGCGTCGAGAGTAGTGAACCAGCGATACTACCTTGGAGTAGCCCTCTTGCACTGCTGAGAAGATCGCTGTCGTCGCTGGCGCCACTGTCGCTGCGGCTGCCACTGCTGCCTGCTTTGCTCTCGGCGCACAAGGAGCCGGAGGAGGACCTCGACGAGCCGCTCAACGAGCCCCGCTCCGCGGTGTCGTCGCTGCCTTCGTGCGCCACGCCGCGCTTGAGAGCCACAGCGCCGCTGCCAGCATGTCGATTGCCAAAGAAGGACTGCAAGAAGGCTTTGGCAAAGCTGCCGCCGCCACCGGCGACTGTTTTCTTGTTGCCGCCGCTCTCTTCGCTCCGCCCAGGATGCTGCAGATTCGAGAGCCGCTGGCCGTGCCGCTGCGGGGTTGCAAAGGCGCTGCCGAGAAGTGGCTCCTTACAGAATGGGGCAATGGTGCCGGAGTCGCCCATCCCGCTTTCGCGGAGGCTGCAGGTCCCCATACCGATGCGAAAGGAGCTGCGGCTATCGGCGTTCTCGGACAGGCCACCATCAAGAGTTTTGCTGCATCCGACATCGTTTGCGATGTGACGCAGGTCTCCAAAGTTCGAGGTGACGAAGAATCTGTAGCCGGCGTCGAGCACCAGCTCACACCCACTCCCACCCTCGCAGGTGTGGCCACCTGCCGCTGCTGTGCCGGTCGGGGATATGATTGGGTTGTGGAGTGCGTTCCCCGTGTTGCCAGCAGCGATGCCTTGGTAGTGCGCGGTCGTGTCCGCCGCCTTGGGTGCGCTGAGACCGCGCTTTCCATTACCCCCAGCCGCGGAAGCGCCAGAACTGCGGTCGCGGCGCCTTTTCCTGGGCATTGCTTGCTGAGCAGATTGCGCGTCAAGCATGCAGAAGGAGTGCAATACACGAAAAAGCGTCCGGTCGCATTCCAGCACACGCTTCGTCGCCGCGAACACCGCGTGCACGTCGGTCTGCAGAACCATGTGCACTATCTGTTGTGCTATGTTCTCCCGCATCTGCGCAGTGTCCACTGCGTCGATCGTGTCACTGTTCTCCACCGTCGTAGTGGCCGGAAGGTGGCCCACCTCACCCATACCTGTGGTAGAGATGCGTGCTCCGTGGGGCTGCGTGGACGGCGACGGTCCACCGCTCAGCAAGGATGAGCCTGGGTGCGGTGGCGTGCCCTTCCCGCTCCCTTTCGCTGCCTCTCTCTCCGTCACGCTGTGAATCGCAGTCGCAGGCGCGGAAGAGGCACTCAACGCGGATCGCGCCGACTTTTCGAAGCCAATCCCTTCCATCAGTGAGAACAGCAGCTGGAACAGCACCACGATGTTTTCATACATTGCCACTATCCGCGACAGCGGTGGCGACACTTCCGAGGCGCTCGCGGAGCTGGACCCCAACGATAACGCCGCCGCCGCGTCGCGGACCTCGATGCTTTTCTTGCTGAGAAGCAGCAGATTGCTGACGGTGGAGAGCACCATCCAGTGCTCGTAGTCCCGTGTCACGCGCATCACCTCGATGACGACGTCAAGGGCGGCGAAGACAAGCGAATCAAAGGCGCTCTCACGCCCACCAAGCAGAAGCGTCTTCAGCTGTGGCCGTGACAGCTCTGGTAGATCAAACGCCCACGACGTGCTCATAATGCTAGCTGCGGTAGAAGAGTTAGTGGCGCACACCAGCGAGGCGACAGTGGCGCTGCTTGCAGAGTCGCTTGTGCCCACTCTCGGCATCTGCTGCTGCTGCTGCCGTGTAAACGAAGCCGTGAGTGTGGTGAAGTAACGTGTTTTGAGTTGACCCCTGCCAGGCGGCCGCTGTGGTATCAGGCCCGCCGGCATCACGGTTCGCTCCAGCTCATCACGGGCGGTGACTCCGAGAGGGTTGCCGTCGCTGCGGCTATCGCTGATTGTGATCGTTGAACTTGTCTGCCGTGCAGAGACGTCAGCGGCCGTGCCCTTGGCGTTCTCCACGATGGGGTGCTCGTCCTCGTACGGCCGTAGAAGATCACCTTCTGAGATGCGCAGCTTGAGTCCGTAGAACATGTACGCGACACATGCTACCGGCTCCGAGTAAAGAAACGCCTTGGCACAACCCTCGTGATCAGTGCAGCAGCCCAAAATGCAACGCAGTGCGTCGTGAGTGGCGTGAACATAGGCGCTGGGAATTGCACCTCCGCTGCGGGCTAGCCGCGCTGCCTCGTCACAGAACCAAACGTAGATCTGCGACATCCACGCTAAATGTTGGCCAGAGACGACCTGGTCGCAGATCGCGTCGTACACCTTCAGCACCGCGCCGGCATTATCGCAGCCGCCCGTGTCTCCAAGCATAGCAGTGCAGTTCTTGAGAGAGCAGAAGACTCGGAGGAGGAAGATCAGGCGATCCTGCGCAAGTAGGGCGACGTGGCGCATCCTGGCCTCCTTCCCGCTCCCTGCGACAGCGGCGCAGCTCTCATGAAAGAAGGCCAGAAGCATGCGGGATAGCTCCGTCAACATCAGACCTGGGTCGCTTGTGACGTACGACATTAGAAACAGCTTCTGTGCAATGACTACACGAGTCATTAGAAACGCGAGCTCTGTCCACATTCGCCTCTCCGACATGCCGGTGCTGGCGCCAACGGCACTGGCTGCCGGCAGCGGCGCGGCAGAGACGCCGGCTCCTTGTTGGTTTTGGTGCTTGCGGAGCACGGCCGATGGGGCTACTATCGTTGCAACTGCAGATTCACTAGAGACAGCCGCCATGGCGTCTGCAGATCGCTCATGGCGGCTGTGTACCTTGCCGTACTCGAGCAGAGGGCGGATAACATTGAGCAGCTTCTCCACAAGGCCGAAGTCACGCTCCGTGAGGGACTGCATGGTAAGCTACAAAGGAAAACGACGATGGGAGAAGGGGTCGGTTGGGTGATGTCCCACACACACACACACAAACACACAGAGCTCTCCGAGTGCTACTCCGAAGAAGATACGACCACAGTTCCTGCGGTGTATGGCGGCTGTGTGGCTGGGGTGGTGGTGGTGGTGAGTCGTGAGGTTGACTGAAGCGACGCTTTCGTCCGCCCCCTCAAATAATGATCCGCGAAAAAAAAACAAAGAAATGCGTAGCGTAGCGTGTGAGAGATTTGACCGCCCTGGTGCCAACGGCGGGGATGACCCTCCCTCCCTCACTCCCCCTCACACACTAGCAGACGAGGAGGAGAGAAACGGTGGCAGGCCTCGAGCTGGCACACGCGTGTGCCTGCCTTCTGCGCTCAACAGTAAAGGACCAAACAAAAAACGAAACGGGACAGGTGACACACGACGGTGGCAGCGAACGAAAGCGAAATCACCCCCTCCCCACCCACCCCCCACACACAACACACAACACAAACAACAGCGGTAAGGAGAAAAACAAACAAATACGCCACCGCGTTGGTCGCCACGAGCGTGGTGACAGATAGAGTGAGAGAAACGGGGAGAGGAGGGGAGAGGAGGAGGGGGGGGGGGGGGGCGGCGGTGCTTTAGAAAACGAGCGAGGCGAGGCAGCGGCCAACAATGCAACAAGAGAGAGAGAGAGAGAGCACAACGAGAGCGGAGGAGCAGAAAGAAAACGCGAGGTTGCATGCACGCACACACGCGGGGAGAGGGCGACGCGCTGGGTCACAAGAGAGGGCGACGGCACGCACGATCGGAGGAAAGAAAAAAGACAAACCGAAACTTTCTCAACGTCGACGCAAAGTGAAATGAAGTGCATACCGCAACGCAAGAGGAGCACGACCGCAGAGAAAAGAGGGAGGGAATGGAAGGTGCGACGGGTGAAGCCCGTACCGCTGCATATTAACCCACAGACACTGAAGTACCACCTCTGGTTGGACTGGAGAAGCAGCGAGCCAATACGAACGTCTATACGGTTCGGTAGAGCGGAAGAAAAGAGACACACAGACGCAGAGAGAGAGAGAGAGAGGTCTAGAGAGGAAGGGAGAGGGGCAGTGGTGACAAGTGCGCTGAGGGAAAACCGAATTAAAAGAAGTGTTTTGCACACCAAAACGCACGCACAAACAGAGCAAAGTCTGTCAAGAAGCCGAAGACGAGAAAGCAGACGTATGCAAGCACGATAGCCCCACCACACATGGATAGCAGGGGACTCGTCGTCGTCTCAGTACGCCCCTTTTAACGTCACGCCTCTGAGAGCTACACGAGCCTCAACACCGACGGACACACACACAGTCGCCCAAACGCCGGAAAAAAAGCCAGATATCAAGAGGCGAGGGTGCTACAAAACTCAGCAATGAGCGCTGCGTCGGTCGCTCGAGCTGTTTCCATGCGACGAGGGCAGCCCTTTCCGCAGGGGGTAGAAGCAAGACTGCGAGCAGCGACGGGAAGAAAAAAAGAAACACACACAGGCACAGCGCTGATCGTGGACGCCTAGCGCTGTGTTGGTAAAGAGTAGGAAAGGCGATGGAGCGGCAGAACAGCGTTTCGGGTTAGCGCGCGCGCGAGAGAGAGCAGCGTTGACCTAGGTGCAAACACACACACACAGGTATAACCCTTTGTCGCGGTGAGATGAGGCACAACATTCACAACATAGAAAGTGAGAGAAATAGAGGGAGAGAGGGAGCCTGCCCATAAATAAATATATGTGATAACAATACTAGCAGGAGTGGTTGGGTTGTCGCTCGCTGTTCGTGTACGTAGATGTGGAGCAGAACGTTTTTCGCTTTTTATTTGATTGTCGATGTAGATGTGTGCGTGCCCGCAACCTCGACAACGAAACAAAAGGGGATGAGGACGAGAAGGAGAGGGGGAGGTGGTGACGGTGGCGGTGATCTCGTATCTGGGCCCGCGGATGCTGAGGGGCAGAGGGAGCACCGCGCTTAACCAGGCGTAATGAGAGACATGCCATCTTCTGAAGAAGCCGAATGAAGAGAAAGAAAAAAGGCAGTGCTATGCCAAACTCGTCTCCGAATGTGCTTCCAGTTGGTGCTTGGTGCACCAGCTTCAGCTGGCGAGCTTCACTTCACGTCCTTTTGCCCCCCCGCTCCCCCCCCCTTTCGAGCTCATGATCGAGGTGGATGGAGGGTCGGGGCGGTTCTCGGCTGCCTTGTGACGCGTGCCCGGCAACCGATGGAGGAGAAGGTCTAAGAAGGACGCTAACCGGGTCTCAGCTGCTTCGCATTTGCATGTCTTACTTTTTTCCCTTTACGCTCGCCGGGCCTTATCTGTCACATCTCTCACGGCAGGAGACGAGAGAGCCACGGAAACACAAACCAAGAAGACAAGAAGGCGAGGGAGCTGGTAAGTAGATCAACACGCTGGCTATCTCCGCTACCATCAGGTCACGATACACATGAAGGGACATCGAGCAAGTGTATGTGTGTCTCTAGCTGGGTGGGGCAGGGCACAGAAAAACGTCAACCGGGAGCGTTAACAGTCTTGCACGGTGCTCAAAGAAGAGAAACAGAAGGCTCACAGCGATACAGGCAGAGGACGGAGACACAGCGAGAGGGAAAGAGAAAAACAGCAGTGGGACCCAACACGCACGCACGAAGCCACATGAACCAAGAACAATAATAACAGCAGAGGAGGTCTAGCGAATTAGGAAGAAAACAAAAGAAGTCGGCAGCGGCATCCCCCCCCCCCTCCTCCCCCTCACCCTCCCCTTGGAGGTGCATTCTATCCCAGTGTACTCATCGGTGACAGAAAAACACACACAGAGAGAGAGAGAGTGAGCGAGAGAGAATGGGCAGCGAAAGGGCACGGTCCTCTCTCGCAACCGCTCTCTTCGACATGCTTTTCCATGCGTGTAGGCTTTTCCTCGTCGCCTTCCCCTTGCCCTCCCCTCTGCACGCAGGCCCCATGTGCGTGTACCCGAGACGCCTTTGGCGTCGTCCATCTTCTTCGCGGCACAAGGGCGGGTGCGTACATGGACACATGCCAACACGCACACGCGCATTCGCAAACAAAACATCGTCAAAAAGATGAGTACAGGAACGAAGACCACCACCACCACCACATGGAGTGCACGCGGAGAGGGAGTGGAGAGGGCGAGGTGGGAGCTGTACAACAAAGGAGCATGCACAACAGCACACCTCGCAAAAAAAGAAATGGCGCTAGGCCCATCATAAACTGGAAAGATAGAAATGGAGTAGAATGTCGCCGCACTGTTGTTGGGTTTCCCATGCACTGATGCGGTGCGGCATCGACACGTGCGGGTATCCAGACGTACAGCGCTAAACTACATCATCTCAGCAGACAGACGGACACACAATCAGGGTTCAAGTGCGTTGTGTTTCGCTCAGATGCGGCGCAGCGCTTTCTTTTTCGACTTCTCGGCCTTCTCGGCCACTGTGGCTGAACCTGGGTGGCAGTTCGCCTCCGACAGGGTCAGCCTGCGTGTGACAGTCGATGGTGCGCTGCCGTTTGCCATGGACGATGCTGAAGCAGCAGTAGCTGTGGCGCTGGCGCCGCTGTCCGCAGCGGCACCAGCCGAGGCATACGCCGTGACCGAGCTGGACACTTTCTCCGCTTTGACCTCGGGAAGCGTGTACCGCGGCACCCCGTTCGGACGCGCAGCGTTTATGGCGGTGTACATGGCAGCCTTGCGCTCGTATGCCGCGTACTCCTCCAAAATCAGCCGTCCAGCCTCCTCATTCAACGCGCTCTCCGGATTCGGCTCGATCAGAAGGCAGCGGATGACGACAAGGATATGACGCAGCCCAAGCGTCGGGGACCAGTCACGCTTCAGCGCGTTCACGCAGATGTCACCACGCTCAGAGATGTTGGGATGGAAGATCTTGGTGCGGAAGAAGCCCTTTGGCGGCACTTCTGGGTACTGCTCGTCAAAAATGAGAACAACATGAAAGCGGCCAGCCGCGAACGGCGTCCCCTCCGGACCGTCAACGTCGAAGTGGTACTCGTTCATCGAGTCCGAAGGACGCACCTGAACACCGTCGACGGGGTGCTCTTGCACCTCCTGCATCTGACGCATCAGCGTCCGCATGCCAGCCGCGGTCAGAGGCATCACCCCGTCCTACTTCGCACCGATGGCTCTCTCTGTGTGTGTGTGTGTGTGTGTGTTTATAACAAAAATGCTGCCCGACAAACGACCGAAAGCTGGCGGGAAAGCGAGATAGAGTGTGGGAAGGAAAGAGGGAGGAGCCGATGGTCGAGGCAGGGCAACAACGCCAACCGAGCTAGTGATAAAGGCGACTGATGCCCTAATCGTGCGCCTGAAAGCGTGCGTTCGAGGGTTCTTTTCAAAGATGTTTTTTTTTCGTGTGTTTTTGCGTGTGTGTGCGATGCCGTCGAGGAGCGGCGGGAGAGTCGAGAGCTCTGCGAGGGGTGAAAAGAGATCCATAGGAGACCCATACGCACACACGGTCAGAGGGCAAGGAACAAGAGCGCAGGTGTGTGTGTGTGTGCGGAGGGGAGGGGTTGAGAGCTCTAAGAGCAGCTGAAGATGAAGGCATCTTGTCGCTGTCGCACGTAGGCGTATTCTACTAGCACACAGCACATCATGGAAAGTCAGCTGACACGTTGTCGCTTGTGCAAGTTGAGTAGGGTCAGTGGGCTGTGAAAAGACGGAGTGAGCCCAGTTCTGCCATCCTCCCGTCCTGTTGGTTTCCCCTTGCAGCTCATATCCGACGGAGAGAGGTGCTCACACCTTCTCCCTGCATCTCTCTCGCTCACCACCTGCCAACTAATACACAGGAACAGCGGCACATTCGTGCACGTTCGGGTGGCGCATATTTTCTTCGGAGGGAGAGGGGGGAGGAGGGGGGGGGGGGGCTGCTGTTTTCTTTCCCCGCGGCGTTTGCGCTGCTCGATGAGACACACACCCAGAGACAGTAGCAAGATTCACATCGATAAAGATGTGTTACACCTGTACATGTAAAATAAAGCTCCATGAGACAGACAAACAGACATACCGACAGACAGACGCTGTGGTTCGTCGGTTAGATCGCTTCTTTGCTCGGTTCCTCGTGAAGAGAAAAAGAAAAGGGAGACGAGTGCAAGAGACGACGATAAGAACGAGGCGGTACACACATACACATGCACAGCGAAGGGCATCTACAACGCCCTGGCTCACGTGCGCCACATCACAGACCCGGATATACAGTTTTGAGAGGACAAGGCAGGGCGGTGCATGTACGTGTACGTCAGCGAAAGAGCACCAAAGCAGACGGGCGCGCACCCGCTGCCCAGTTTTCTGTTCCTGCACCCTCACAGCTCCACTTCGGCTGCGACCACATCACGACGCAGGGGCCGAGGCGTTGCGCTCGAGACAACGGAATCGATGCCGTTTTGCATCAGATGCTCCCGCCAGTACTGACGCTCGATGCCCTCCTCGATCTCCACCTCCCGGAGGCTGTAGTGAATCTGCAGCGCGCCAACCACTTGATGCATCACGGCGCGCTCGGCGGCTTCGCGATCGACCAGTTTCTTGCGTGCCTGTGGCTCTCGCACGTGGCTCACTACGCGCATTTCGAGTTTGGTTGGGAATCCAGCACGTTCCCGCGCTTCCTCACCGCCGATCATTTCGCGAATTGCCTGCTCGGCCAACGCAAGGTTGGAGAACAGCGTCGCTCCTTTCATTTGCCCACATACGCGCGCTCTACTCATGACAGCGCCGAACGCAAGTGGGAAGCACTCGACCTGCTCCTGCAAGCGCAGCAGCACCACCCCAGTCCACGCCGCATCCTGCGTGTAGAGAAGCTCTAAAGAGAAGCGGTAGTAATGCTCTTGCTCGACAAGGGCCGTCACCATCAGCTGGAAGCGCCGCTGCAGCGTTTGGCTCGTCGCATGTAGCGCGGTACGGGCCGTTTGCTCCCGGTCCCCCACCTTCCCCCGCTGGAGGGCGTGGCGCAGCCTTCGCGCACGGCGAATGGCGATCCAGCTGCGCAGGAACCGCTCAACCGGCAAGGTGCCGACGGTGAGCAGTCGATGCTCGTACTTGAACGACTTTTCAAGGTACATGTGAAATGCTTCGTCCTCCTCTGCTCTGATTTCATCACCGAGGATGCTCTCCAGGAGTTGAAGCCGGTAGACAGCCACCGCGAACGCCGGGTGTGGTGGTGGCGTGAGTGTTTTCGCACCTTTCCGCCTCCCTTCCGCCCTGTCCGCAAGACGACAGTGGGAAAGAGATACATTATCAGTCGCCTCACAGGAAGCATCCACGTCACCCGTATCAGACAGTATCACGGTGGACGGGGCGAACAGCGCTGTCAATGCGGTGGACACGCCTGAAGACAGGGATGTGTCCTCGTCTGTGCTGCTAGTCTGGTGGACCGCACCGCATTCGACACTGCCCAAGGTAGGGCGGTAGTAGGTGCGCCACGCCGCGCATGACGCCGGCAAACACCGCAGCGCCTCGCTGGTTTCCTCAGCCTCAAGTAGCTCGCGCGCTAGGCGCTCCTGGCGGGCAAGCAAGAACACCCATGTCCCGCGCTGAAAGTCTCGCGTACTGTACTCGCCGCTCATCACCACCGTCGCCGCCTTGGGAAATACTACTGCGGAAGGTTGGTTGTGGTGTTGGTGGCGTGGCTGTTGGTGTAATGGCGAAAACACCGGCATAAGACACGGCGCAAAGGTCCCGCTTGCATTCCTCCTGTCGTCGCCGTCATGCAGATTGGTGAACGCAAGGGCTGACGCCAACAGTGTGTGCGGCTTCCGCTGCTGCATCGCTGTGCCGAACAGCGGTCCGCTACCCTCCTCCAGCTGCGAAGAGAACGAGGTCGACGTAGACGGCACCACAGCAATGACGGCGCCGTCGAACACCGCGTCGGGCTTCGTGCTGAGCGCCTCGGGAGGTTGCTTGGGCGATTCTGCTTCTGTGAACTCTGTCGGCAGCTGAGCGCCAGACGGCGAAGCTACAAAGTCCCACGGGCTCAGAGAAGCAGTCTGGTGGGGTAGTGGTCGATGAAGCTTCTGTGAGAGCCGCGGCGAGGTGACTTCATTGCCGCTTCCTTTTGCCCGCATGGGATGCACGACCATTGTGACAGCAGCTATTGACGGGTCGCAGGGGGGCGCCGCCACACTTACGGTGTTGCTGAGGGGTGGCAGAAGCGGTGAGCGGGGTTTCGAGGTGTGGGCCGACAGCGAGGAGTCGCAAGGACGATACGCGTGGGCTGGAGAACCCAATTTCAATGTGCTGTGCTGCGTGAACAAGATGTGCGGATTGTTGGTGAACTGCGGGTGCTTCATGCGGGGTAGCACACGGTGTACCGCGTACGACGTGTTCATTCGCGGCGGCGGCAGCGGCTGTGAAGTTGAGGAGGTGCCGCTGTCCATGGGCTCACTTCCGCTGATGCTGCGCGGAGATAAGAACGCCTCGCGCGCATACCCCCAGGTCGGCCGTGCATCTTCTGTCACGGGCTTCAGCCGAGACGGCAAAGGCGACAAGGGCGTCTGCGGCACCACAGGCTGCTGAAATGCCAATGATAGTGACTCTGCGTCGACACCTTGCCCGAGGCTTGATCCGCCGCCACTGTCGCAACGGGCCGGCTCCTCCTCATCCTCACTGCGGCGCAAAAGGTGAAGTGGTGGCCCTCCGTGTGGATGTAGAAGAGCAGCATCCGTGGAAGAGGAGGTGTGAGAGGAGTGCTGATTGTACCTGCTGGAGGCGTCGCTGGCACGCTCGACTTCCGCAGGGGAGTGTGTCATCGGCATCGGCCGCACGGCGGCAGTCGTCGATTTGGGAAACAGCACCCCGGAAGCTGCACAATTCCTGTGGGCACCGCCTCCGTCGTCCGCCAACGGCCCGCCACAGTGGCCAATGGCAGAAAAATTGGCACTGTTGGGCGGCAGCGCGCCATTATTGCTCCCCTTCGCCACTGCCGAGTTCGCTGTGGCCTTCGCAAATGTGGACGCGACAGTCGACAACCGTGAGGAGGGAATAGTCGCAGAAAAACGCACCGCATTGTCGTCCGCTCGGAGATCCATCCTCGGGGCTGTGCGTGCGCACGTCAGGTGCCAAACTAGTACCGAGTTTCAGCGCCGAGCTGAGCAGCTGACGCTCTTCTCCCCTCCCCCGTGTTAAGTGACTTCACGCACTGCCTCTCTACCCGGCCTTTTCCTTCTCTTCCGCTCCCATTCACGGGCAGAACAAAAGCGAAAAGCAAAAGGAGGAGGAGGAGGGCGGAGAGGCCGATGATGCAAAATGGCGGCGCACCACGGAGAACCCCGTGTGCGACGGCAGCGGAGAGGAAAGAGGTAGGGACGGTGGACAGCGGACGAGGCGACACATGAGGAGGTACTAGCATGACGTATATGCTATGGGAGCAAAAACTGTGGAAGAAGGGGGTGGTGCATTGGCATCAGTGACCTCGCCGTTCGACAACGCGGTGCTTCCGGGGTTCCGTTTGCCCTATAGAGCAAACCCGCTTGCCTTCACCATACACAGCATACCTGCGCAGCAGGCAGACTCCTGTCCAACGTCATCCTCCTCCACTCCTGTATGTGTGGGTGTGTTGTAAGGAGGACGCTGCTTTTTCCCTTTTAATGTGCGTGCTGCACGTTTTAGCTCGCACGTCTGGGGCATGCACCCCCCCCCACACACACACACACATGCACACGTCTCTCCTCTCCGTTTGCATGGTGGGGAGCGCAGGAGGCGCAACGGAGACGACGCATGCAGCCCAGGCACATCGACGCCTCGCCCCAGTCGTTGCCGCACTTGTAAACGGGCGCAAACGAGTGCTTTCCTTTGGTGGTGTCTTCTCTGCCCAGAGAGCGTACAGAGAGCGAAGACCTCGTGTCGGTCAGAGACAAACATAGGAGGAGAATAGACACAAGGGCTTGAGTCTGTGTCTGTGTGTGTGTGTGTGTGTGTGCGTGCCCCTCCTCCTCTGCGGAATCTATGAAGTTCACTTGGATCGAGCCAGAATAAAAAATGAAGCGCACGCCCACGCACACGCGCAAACACAAAATTCGCGTGCTTCATAGCCACGGCTTCTCCACTGCGATCTTTCTCCTTCACCCTCCACCACCACCCCATATCTAGTCGCGCAGAAGAGCTCGGGTGGATTTGGAAAGGGCCTCGTTCTGATCAAGGAGCTCCTGCAGTCGGACCTGCTGCACCGCAGCCTCGGCCGCTTCGGCGTCATAGTATGTTTGCACCGTTCGCTGTGCGTCTACCAGTCCCCATGCTGGGCCAGTGCCGTTCAGGGTGCCTTGAGACATTACGGCATTGGAGGTGGAGAGGCAGACTCGCGGAGAGCACGTCGGGTCACTGGGCAGCGGATAGCGTGGTGGCTCACTCTTCGCATCTGGAGCCCGATCGGCTTTGCTCAAGACGGTTGCAACGCGGTCGTCGTCGTCGCCCGGCACACTGAAGGATGTGGCCAAGGAGCACGACCGCAAGCTCGGCAGGAGACATACAGACTCATCCACAAGCGGGAGCTCCATAAGAGACGCGCCTGCCTCCATTGCGGCGACGCTAGTCAGTGACGCAGAAGGGTCGTCGCGGGCAGTGGTGTGCTGTACTCTATTCACCACCGCGGCGCTGGGGCTTTGCCTTTGTCGCTGCTGCGGTTGCTCCTGCAGCGCTGTCGCATGTCTTTCGCTGGACGAGACCCCAGCACATCCACTGTTCATGACAGCCAGCTCATGCGGGTTGACAGCCCGCCAGTACACGTACCGACGAAACGGGAGCGCGTAGGCCAAGTAGCGGTGCATCGCGTGTCCAGGGTGGCACCGCGCCGCGCGCATTGTACACCGTGTGGCGTTGCGCAGCACACACGTCGCCAGCAATTCCTCCTCGTCCACTTCGTTCACGCCGGGGATGAGTGTAAGGAGGGTGCGGTCGTCAAAGTGGACCCGAATGGTGCCGTTGGTGAGTGCTGTGAAGGTGCCGATGCCGTCCAGCCGACTTGTCAAGTAGACAACCGAGGCAGCGGAAGCGCTACGAGAGGTGGTCGTAGCCGCGGCTGAGCGGGCTCCTTTGCGGCATGACAAGCCGTGCGCACTAGGCGACAAGCACGACGGCGAAGTCGCTGCCGGTCCGGCACAACAGTACGAAGCGAATCGTGGCGGGTCTGTCGATGGCCTAACGGCGTCAGCTGCACGCTGGGCGGCGCAGTTCACCTGGGACAGCTGAATGGCGACGTCTACCACAGAGGCGATGTAGCGGCCGAAGCGCAGGCGGCGCACCGCGTCGTTGGCTTCCAAAGGCCCCACTCTTCCACAGGTGACACTCCTGCCCATCGACGCAAACGAGAGCGCTCCTGCTGCTGCGCTGCAGTGCGAGTCCATGTATCCAGGGAAACGTTGCTCGCTTGACACCAACGTTGCGTTGAGCGCCGCCACGGCAGAGCACACACACGCAGGAGTGATGGTGGCTTCGGTGCAGCCTCGTTGTAGGCCGTCCGTCGAGGACGCTAGCAAGCAGTAGAGGCTTTGAGGGTCAATGATGGCGACCGCAAACGCCTCCGGAGAGGCTGCAGCGACTGCTGATGCTGCAGCGGCGGCGGCGGCCTTTTTTCGTGCGTCGTCATGTGGTGAGGACCGCGAGTTGGGCTCACCACAAAGGTGCAGCATCCTGCTGGGAGACAAGGCCCAGCAGCTCTGCAGCACTTCACCGCCGTTACGCAACGGCGTTGACGCGGACTGGGGCGACACGTGAACGTGGCAGCGCAGTGGCGTGATGGTTGATGGCAGGCGCTTGTCTACTGCCGCCATCGCTGCCGCAGTGTCGTGTGCCTGGAGTCGATAAACAGCCGGCGCCGGTGCCGTTGCACAAGACGAGGACAAGTGAAGACGATGATGTCTAACTGTGTAGCCCTGCCCCTCGAGCGTGGTTCGCACAACGCTGCCATCTTCGGCCACCCACGCCACCACTTCGGTACCCCGAAGCGGCGCCGCTATCGAAGTTCCTGTCGTGACAGCAGTACCGCCGAGGTTGCCCGTGATGGGTGTGGTTACAGCGGACCCTCGCAGACACCAGTACACGGCAGATGGGCTCTCCCGACTTGCACCGCAGTGGTTCGCCTCGTACATCCAACAAAGTCGCGTGCCGCGTGGGTGAAGCGCACGCATCGCGTCCACGGCGCGTGTCGTCCGCGGTGCAGCGAGGTGCGCGGCCTGCGATGCAGTCAGTCGAGAAAAACGGCAAGCGTTGGTGTTACAGTGCTGGTTCAGGGCACCACTCCAGCGGTGCGGTTCAGGCAAGCAGCCGTGCCAGGAAGCCGAACGGCCGGCATTGTCGTCGTGATCCGTGCCCAGTGCACTGACGGTGGTGTGGGACGGTGACGCTGATGCCGCACTGGGGGCGTTGCCTTCCTTCTCTGCTCCAGGAAGCTCTGCGTCAAGCTGTAGTGCCAGTTGCAGCATCGTCCGCCACGCCTCTGGTGGGTCGCGTACTGGGAACGTCTGCTCCATGTATGTGAACAGCAGCGGCGCCGATGCGGAGCCCGCGGGAGAGATGCGGGCGGACCAGCTAGGCGAAACTGGTGACAGATGCCATGCCGCAGTGTTTCGCGCGTGAAATGATGGCGGTAGTCTCGATCCGTCGCTGCGGGTCACCGGCGCTGGCCACCGCACTGTGAAGGTTTCGCGGTGCACCGCGACCGTCATACAGACACGGCGCAGAGCACACCATAGCTCGAGTACCGTGCCAACTGGCACCTCCTTGGGGGGAGCAGCACTCAAATCCTCGCTATACCCTGTCCGCGCAGGTGAGCGCTCTGCCACTCTCAACTCTGTCGCACGCTCCAGAGTAGTCGGAGCTGCGGCCGTGCCATCGATGAGACATGACTCTGACCGCGGTAGAGAGCTCCCCGCCGCGCTTGGAACCACTGGCTGCCGCTGCGGAACGGCTGTGGAAACAGGCATCCACTCGCGAACGGTTCCAAGCACGACGTGTCGCCGGAACAGGTCAGCGCGCCGCTCCAGCAGCAGGGTGTCGATCGGGGGGCCCGGCTCTTGCCACACGCCACAGGATCCCACCATCAAATATGCCGGTGTCACCGACAAAGCGCTAGCTGTCAACAAGGAAGGCGAGAGAAGAGGTGCAGGGACTTCTGAAGGCAGCAGCGGCGTCAGAAGCCGCGGCTGTTCGCTGAGGCTGTTGAAGATGTGAAGAGCCGCCCGCACCTTACCCACGTCCCTGCTGAGCGTCCAGGCTGTAAAGCACAGCTCGCGGTTGTCGTCATCGTCGTCTTGGGGGTCGTTGATCGAGTCGACATATTGAACTGCGGCGGCTGCGGTTGCCTCCGACAGCCGCTGCCGCCTCTCCTCCTGCTGTCGCTGGCGGGCCGCGTGAGTCGTCGCCCGCCGTGCCTCGCGAGGACTAGGTTTGCTGCGCACCGCTACGAACGTGTTCATGTTGTCCACAAAAGACATAATGGTGCCGTCGGAAAAGATGAACTCCGCCCCTCCGTCATCCCACGCGGCAGCGCGGACCACAGAGTCAGCCAGGGGCGACGGCGTCAGCATGGTTGAGCGAAAGCACACCAATGAAAGGTAGGAAGATGGGGTGCACAGGAGCTGGTCGTTGTGCGGCTCCGTGCACCACACACGAAGCGATTCCGTGCCGTTTCAGTGACCACTACGGCCCTAGCCCGTCCCTCACCCCTCAACGGAGTAGCACGAGCGCGTCTCTCTCGCGGGGCAGGGAGGGGTCCCATGCGGTGAAGAACACAGTAGATGGAGTGCGAGGGGCAGCGCAGCCACGTAAGGAGAGAAAAAAGGAGAAAGCATGCGCGAATGGCAGTGTGTGAGCGATCGCCGATGCGTACAAACCTTACGCTTGATTGATCACGATGATGCTGGTATAGATGGAAAGCCGTGTGTCCTTGGATGCGGGTGTTCGCAGAACTCGCAATATCGGCTCGGATTGCGGCACCGGCACCGCTACCCAGCATCTCAAGCTGCCTGCCTTGGCGGTGGCTGCTACTTCGCTGTGGCTGTCGTGCGCACTCCTACCTCCACAAGACACGGGGCATCAGTGGAGGTTGCGAGACGTGCGTTAGCGAAAAGGGAAGGGGGCGCACAAGACATGTACACTGCTTGCTGCCATTCAGCATTTCGCTCCTCTTTCCTCCTGGCCGCTGCTCGTAACCTTACCACGAGCAGCACAGGCCCGCCGCAGCAACGCCACAGAGACCGATCTCTCCACCGTGACAACTCTGAGCAGTCATCTGTTTCTGCTTCGGTTTTGTTGCGTGTAGAAAGACTCAAGTTATCATGTGCAGTAGACGCTGCATATGCCACCGCTACTGCTATATATATATATATATATATATATATATATATATATATATATATGTTTACTTCTCGCCTCATTGCTGCCGGTGAGAACAATCACTTTTACTCTCCACCTCGTGCAGCTTATTTCTCGATAGCTTCTTTTGTTTCGAGGGGGGAGGGGGGCTGCTTGTCTGCTTAGTTTGACTGATGAGCGAAGGATTGGGGGAGGGTTCAGCAGTACCACCTAAACGCATACGCGCACGCTGCTCAAAAATGATGGTGCCATCGAGTTCACATCCTCACGTTCGAGAAGCGTGCTTGTTCTTGGTTGTTTGCCTTGTCTAGTGGTCGTGTTCCGTGAGCTCACGTGCGTGCACGAGGACCGAGGAGGAGGGAGAGGAGCATCCACGTCTCATCAATATCAGAAAGCGAAAAAGGAAGGCAAAACAACAAAACACCAACGGTCACGAGGAATGAAAAATAAAAAAGTTACTTCGGAGAGAGAAAGAGCGAGGCGCGTGTGTGAAGCGATTAACACACGCGCGCCCCTCTCCCTGCGCGCACACCCGCACCAACGCCGTGATCGAAAGCCGTTGACATGAACGCGCCGGCACCAACAAGCGTGCTGTCTAACGAAAAGAAAAAACACGAAAAAGGCAGCACACCCGCGCACAAGAAGTAAAAACAAAACTAAACCGAGGCACCGAGGAGGAGTAGAGGCGTTAGTTACGAGTCATGTTAATCACATACAATGCAAGGAAAGGAACCAAGCACAGGCGCTTCTCCAAGAACGGCCACCACCGTCATCAACCGCGGCACACGTCGAGTGGGCGAATAGAGGGGCAAAAAGAAAGGGTAATGACAGTGGCTCTGTATGTGTGTAGGGGGTGGGGTGGGGAAGGGGGGGGGGTCGGCGAGAACAACAACAACAAAACCAAAAGCAAACACAGAAAACAAAAAGTAAAAAAGGAGGTCGAGCGGTGCGCACGTGTGAGCAGGCGGAATAAAAAACGTCGGAAAATGCACAACAAACAAAGGAAGAAGCAACGCCGTATGAAAAGGGCAGGGCGCCGGTGCCATCGCGTACGCAGGGAGAGATGAGGAGGAGACGTAAAGAGACCGCGACAGAGGAAAGGATAAGCAGGATGAAGACGCCGACTGCTGCGCGACAAAAAAACGCTGCCCTCATTGATGGATCCGTGGGGTGGGAAAGGGACAACGTAAGGCGGAGGAAGCGACGACGGTGGCGAGCGACGACAGCCGTATGCGCACATGATTGCACGCCACAAGAGACCCGACAGGAATAGACAAAAAAACACGCACACACCAGTACATGCGAGCAGGCGTGCGGAGCGACGCCATTGCGCGCATCTATGCAGGTCCATGTAGCTAGCAGTACACACACACAAACACACACTCCTCCTCTTACGCATGCTTTATTTTCTGTTCTCTGCCCCTGGCCCTACCTCTGTGTGTCTGTGTAGACCCCTTCTACCCTTCCCATCCCTCTCGCCTTCCTTCTCCATCCACCGCCACCTTTTTTTGTTTGGTTTGTTTTGTTGTTCTTCCCGCGCTGCTCCTCGAGTTGTGTGATTATTTGTTTGGCACCTTCAGCACCTTGATGAGCGAGGCTAGCAGCAGCACATCATCCGGCTTCAGCTCGTCCTTGAACTTCTTCACGGCATCCACGGACTGGCGAGTGATGTGCGACACAATGATGTCACTGTTGTCGAACTGCCGGCCGACGGTGACACCCGACTCACCGGAGTTTATCTTCACAGCCAGGTCCATGCCAGGGGTGCCGATCTCCACTGGCCGGTTGTCGCGCTCCATCGACATCACGCGGCCAATAATGACGACGCTGTCGTCCTTCTTGCGAATCGCGCTCAGTGGCGTTCCGGGGCGCAGCTGGCCACGCTCCACTGTGACAGGAATGATGATGGGGTCGGTCGAGTGGATCGACTCGGCAATCATCTTCAGCTGCACCGGGAAGACCGCGACAGAGCGCAGGCGGTCCTTTTCGCGCTGCTCGTACTCGTTCATGTAGCGAGTGAACTTGTCAAAGAGATGGTAAATGATGTTCGCCTCGAAGATGTCGATGTCGTTCTTTTTCGCGATCTCGCGCGCCTCCTCGGAAACAGGCACATCGAATGCAAGAATCACGGCGTAGCGCGGCTCGCGCCGCTTCATCGATAGCACCTGGTGCATGTGACGCTTGTAGATTGGGCCGATAGCGATGCTCGCCACAGGGATTTTCATGCCTTTCAGGAACGATAGAAGGGCTTCGAGGGCGCCGAGAGTGCTGCTCTGCACACTCACGCCGAGGTTGTCGGGGTCCAGAAACTCGTTGATGTTGGTCGCATCCTTCATGACCAACTCGGCGATCTTCTCCTTGTTGTCGTTCGCGTGCACAACGAGGAGCTGGGTACCGGGGATGACATACTCGAGGTCATTTCCGGAGATCTTCACACCCATTGCCGCCTTGATCGACTTGTGGTGAATGTACTCGCCGCGCACACGCATCTCGCGCAGGGGCTGCGGTGTCAGCAGCGACCGGATTTGCGTGAAGATGGGGCCGTTCTGACCGCACAGACATATCTCGTCTCCTTCGTGCAGCTCGCCGTTGATGAGGATGACGTCGACCGTGAAGCCGTACCCCGTGATCGGCTTCACCTCAAGCACCGTACACTGCAAATCGTCCTTGTAGGTCACCTTACCCTCCATGAACTGCTGCACGAGCTGAATCTCCAGCAGCAGCAGGTCGCACACGCCCTCACCGGTGCGGGCCGACGTCGGCACGACCGAGACAACGTTGCGCACCTCCTTGTTGTTGTAGTACAACTCCGAGTTGAGCCCCTCAGCGGAGAGCTCATTCTTCACCTGACACCAGCGCGTGTGGAACTCGCTGCGGACGTGCGCCTTCTGCAGCTCCAGTGACTGCTGTATGTCCATGTTCTCGTGCGGCTGCCAGTCGAACAGGCGATCCACCTTGTTCAGTGCCACAATGAATGGACACCGCTTTTCGCGCAGCAGGCGGATTGACTCGCGCGTCTGCTGCTCCAGACCGTGCATGATATCCACCACCAGAATCGCAATGTCGCACAGGCTGCTGCCGCGGCTGCGCAAGTTTGTAAAAGACTCGTGACCGGGCGTGTCGATCACCAGCAGACCCGGCACGTTCAGGTTGCACTTGTGCTTCTTGATCAGCTCCGCCGTAGCAGACACGAGGGACTCGCGAGGGAAGAAGGTGGCGCCAATCTGCTGCGTAATACCACCGGCCTCGCCTCCTTGTACGTTGGTAGAGCGAATGCGATCCAGCAGGCTGGTCTTACCCGTATCGACGTGGCCAAGCACACAGCAAATCGGGGAGCGCAGGTTGCTCACCTTCTCCAGAACGTGGTTTTTGGACCGAATCTCCGCTTCCATCCGCTGCTTCTCCGCCTCGCGGGTCTCCTTGCGTTCAGCACGCTCGGCACGGATGCGCTCGTTGTTCGTGTGCCGGGTGGCGCGACGCTCATCGCGCTCCATGACGGCTTCCCAGTCGTCCTCGTCGATCTCCTCTTCCGACTCTGTCAGCTCCGTCGGCTCCCCCTCTTCCTCTTCCTCCTCTTCGGGAGGCGGCGCCGCGGCAACGACCGGCTTCGGCTTCGGCTTCGGCTTCGGCTTTGGGGCAGCGTTCTCCTCCACCTTTCGCACCTCCTCATCATGGCGAATGCGATCTACATCGGGCAATATCATGCCAGCCGCTCGCATGCGGTCGAGGGCGTCGTTCTTCCCAGCCGCCTTGCGCTCCTTGCGGGCCAGGCGCTCCTCCTCCTTCTGACGCTCGCGCTCCTTCTGGCGCTCCGCCTCCTCGAACTTGCGCTGCTCCTCAGCGAGCCTCTCCTCCTCACGGATGCGGCGCTCCTCCTCTTCGGCCTCGAGGCGCAGACGCTCCTCTTCCGCCTTCTGAAGCTCCATCTTCATCTTGAGCTTCGCCAGCATGGCGTTCGGCGGCCCCTTCTTGGCCGCCGCCTTGGGGGCTCCCTTGGGCGCCTTTGGTGGCATGGCTCCTGCGGCGGGTGTGTGGTCGGGTGTGGGTGTTTGAGGGTGGGAACGCGGTAGGGCTCACACACACAACTACCGAGAGTGAGAGAAACACTAAGATGGGGGTTTCAGCTGTAGTGTGATCTCTTGTCTTGCTCTCCTCATGCGCTTTTCTCTGCGTTGTTGTTGTTGTTCGCTGGCGTGTGTGAATGCGCGTCTACGAGTGGCGCTTCGTCAGAAGGGGACGACGGCTTCTCTCGCTACCTAGACGGGTGTACATGCAGACGTCGTTGTGGTGTGTCGGGGCTTACTGATTGTTTGTTGTTGTCCTCGTTGTTCTGTGTTATCCTTGTCGCTGTTGCGATGTCTGTGTTGCTGCGACTGCGAACAAGCGAAACAGAGGAGGGAAAGGGACGGAGAGAGGGAGAGAGTGGTGGTGCAGAGTTCTATGCGTTCAATGCGGAGAGTCGGGAGGTGAGCACCATGTTAGCAAGAAGCGTGAAGCACAAGAGCTCAAAACACAACAAAAAACAAACAAAGGGGGTGGGGTGGGGTGGGGAAGAGAAGGAAACACTCCGAGAGAGAGAGAAGGGTAAACAAAACTGATGAAAGCTTGGGTTGAGAGTAGGCGGCTCAGCCTTTTTTTTCGCGGATGCTGCTACTGCTGCTGCGAATCGGTGGAGGGGGGGGGGGGCGAGCAAGTGTTGCCGCGGCGGTTGTAGGGTTGGTAGTGATAGCCGGCGGTAGATTTGTTTGTGTACGTGGTTTTGTGATGCGGTACGGGTGCGCAGATAGAGGGGGAGAGACGAAAGGGGATGGAGTGCGAGGCATTTTAGTGCAGTTCGGCTTTGCGCCATAGAGGGCATGCACGGCATGACGGATATCTCCCATTGGTGCATGTTGGCGCGTATGCGTCGAAGTTGATCACTGTACAGAAAGTTCCATCTGCATCTGCTAGCGTACATGCACGCATAAGGAGGGATGAGGACAAGTTTCAAGGGGGAGCCCTACCCCACCCCCAGCCGTCCTGCAGACAGAGAGACGCGCCCTGGCATGTTTGCTGCTTCGCAATCAGTTTCTCGACATTAGGCGATCCATGAAAGAACATGGATTGGTACCTCTCGCCCAGACATTGACCCACGCACACACACACACACACGCACACTACGCCTCCCCACAAGAGCGCCACTGGTGGCTTCACAGGAACCGAACAAACCACAGAACAAAAAAGCGCACACAAAGTACAAACACGTCAGCACACGTCAATACACACACACACACACATGCTAACTCGATAAACATACAACGAGTAACTTTACGTGGTCTGCACAGGCAACAAGTGACCCTTCAGACTTGTGCATGTGTGCGTGATCGTTGAGGCGGAGGGTGAGCGGCTGCGGCCCTCTTTTTTGCTGCTCTTCTATGGGTCCAGTCTCAGCTCGGAGGCACCTGCTTTCTTTCCCGCCTCTCCTCCTCTCCTCCTACGCTACTCAATGCTGGACGGACGCACTCCCTGACTCGCGCCTAGGCAGACAGGTGCACCGCTATGCCTCCCCCCCTCCGACAACAACAACAGCAACAACGTCAGAAGAGAAGCGATGAGAGCTTCCAAACAAAAAAAACACCGCAAACGCACGAGGAGAAAGTGTCGCGGTATCAGGAAGGAAGAGAATGAGGCGGGAAGGCGATGCAGCGGAAGGGGGTGGTGCAAACACAAGGCAAGAGGACACCAGCATGCCAAAGCATGCGATCCCGCATGCACAACAGTAGGGAAGCTCACAAATAATAAACAACGAAAGAGAAAGAGCAAACTGCATTCTGTGACGGCTCCAACGAGAGAGGGAGAGAAATAAAGGAACACCACATCAGAGACGAGGGGTAGCGACAGCACATCGTCGCCTCTTCCTAGGACTGCAAGAACAAGGCCATGGAAAGGTGAGGAATGGAAACCCGTTTGTGCCCATCCTTCCCCAGAGAAGCCTCTCACATCCCTCCCTTCGCATGTCTCGCTGTCCCCTCTATCCAGCTATAGAGGCAAAGAGCAACACAAAGCCACAGTCACCTTAGTAGGCGGCTGCGGCCGTCATCGTATGAGACAGGAACTCTTCCATGCCCGGCTCCAGCTCCCTTGCCAGCACATTGCCGTAGTCCCACAGCTCTGCCGACAAGGCAGCGACATCGATACGCTCCGCTTTCTGAGGGAGCACCACAATCCACTCGTACTCGAGTCGTTCACCCTCGTCGCCGGCCTTGGTGATGATAAGCGGAGTGCGTCGTGTTTCCACGAGCTGCAGCGTCACGCCAGTCTGCGTCCGCATCGCCCACTTTCGAATCACGCGCTCGCAGCAGTAGCAGACTTCACCAAGCTCCGGCGAGAGCACCGACTGTACCGAGTCGCGAGTGCTGCGGAGAATGTCCGCCTCAAGGTAGGCGTCCGTGATCCGCTTCTTGATGGGATGACGCGCACGCACGAGAAAGCGCAGATCCGGCATTTGAGAGCGCACGTAGTGCGTGATGAGAAATCTGTCCCACGGCCGGTTCATCTTTGTGCACTGCAGCTGCGCGTTCAGCTCCCCATCGAGCAGCTCACTAGCACGACGGATGCTGATCTTGTAGCTTGTCGTCGCATCCTGCACTAGCTTCATCCCCAGTCGCTCAGCCAGCTTCTCCATCGCTTCCGCGTTGGAGGCGGAGGCGATGGCAAACCACACGTACGGGTGGTAGGCGTAGAGGTGCCGCTGCAGCGTCCAGAGAGGGAGCGTGTTGCGGTTCTGTTTTGCAATGGTGCGATAGAAAATGACGCGGCCGGCACCGATATTCAGCTCGCCATTCATGTTGGTGTTCCACAGGTTGGCGAGGCACCACTCAAGACCGCGGCGGAAGTGCTGCTCGTTCGCCTTGTCCACATTCACTTTTGAGACAAGGTAGGCAATTTTGTTTTTGCTTTGCCCAGGAAACTTGGACGGGTCCAACGCCGTCAGACCAACATCGGCGGAGATGTCGCTGTGAAGTAGCTGGTAGGCGCGCGGCACAAGCGGCTCGTACCGTTCGCCCATGCGCAGCGGGTTGAACTCCATGTAGTCAATGTGGCGCCGCTCCTCAAAGCCGGGCTCGGCTCCCCAGTCACCGTACTCGTCCGCCTCGTCGAGCGTTTCCTCGACACGGTCGGAGCCAGTCATAGTCACCGCCGCACCGGCGTCCTGCGGCACTGTAATGCTTGCCTGCTCCGCCGACAGTACCTCCTCCACTTGCCGCACGAGAGTGCTTTTCTTCGCCTGAGGGTCAATCACAAACGTGCTGCTGTCGCCAGCGCGCTGCTGTTGTTGCTGCAAGTAGTACGTGAGCTCTGCCGTCGAGAGAGAGAAGAGGTTGCCCTCATTCCACAGACCCCACACGAGATCATGTGTGATGTGGCTGAAGTCCTTCTGTGGCGCGGCCGACGATTGCCAGCGGCAACTGTGCGCCAATGCCGTGGCCCCGTTTGCCAAGGAGGCACGATGAGGCCGCACACGGGGGGCACGGCGATGCGAGTCGTGATGTTGGTGGATGGCGGTGCCGCCACCGACGGACATCGACCGAGCTACAGCCGCGCTAAGGGTCGGAGAGGCGCCAGTGGTGCCAAGCACCACTGCCACTTGCCGCATTTGGTGATACGCAGTCGCACGCCGCATTGCTCGACTCTTCTTGTCGTTTGCTCTCGCTTTGCGGCGAAGAGGTGCAGCTAGACCGGGGCAAGTAAGGAGCCGCGCCAGTGCGTCTGCGTGTGCGTGTGTGTGTGTGTGTGTGTGTGTGTGTGACGGAATTAGTGTGTGTGTGCGTGTCTGTGGTGCTGGCGGGGGAAGTTGGGGAGGTCTTGTCCGCTTCAAAGGATCGAAAGAAGCGAAAAGGAGCGGTTTCCCAGCTGGGCTGGATGATATGGCGCGCCTGCGGCGGCAAGAGTGACGACGGAAAGAAAGGGAGAGTGACAAGCAGAGGCGCTTGATGTGCGACTGCGGAACAGAGAGGCGAAAAGATGGCGGATATACGAGTAGGGCGACGGATGGAGCGAAGGGAAAAATATGATGGAGCTCACCAACGCTTCCTTTTTGTTGTTGTTTCTGGGAGCAATACGAACGGAAAAAAAGCAGCCAGAGAAAGGCAAAGTGAACGGACGGGGGAAAAGTAGGAGGGAGGCTGTCGCGCAGCGGAAGCGTCTAGAGAGACACACACAGACACGCAGAGATTGATTTCGTGTCGGCGCATGGGCGTGTGTGTCCGCGAGGCCGTAGCGGTTTCCGCTTTCCCCGCGGGAGTGTGGTGACTTGAACGTGCCATTAACGCGTGGTCTGGCCACATCCGCGCTGCCTTGTCATCGTAGCCCCCTCCCCCCCTCTCCCAACCCATTCGTCTACCTTGTTCAGCATCCTCCCTATCTGTCTTGCTTGCCTTCTAGAGCAAGTCCCCGCTTATCGTTTTCCTCTCTGTTTTGAATGTGCTGGCGTCTATTGTTTGGTTGCTTTTCGTTGGCTTTAGGGGTGTACGCTTCTCCCTACACACACACACACACACACACACACACACACACACACACCTTCATGACCCCAACCCCGACTTCTCGCACTCTCACTGAAAAAGAGAAGACGCACTTGCACAAGGCGCCTCCTTTACGAAAGAAGCACTGGTTCCCTTCCTTTCGCCTTGCCGGGGGGCGGGGGCGGCCCTTCCACCCGCTGGCAGTGAGGGGGGCGGGTGTCCGAAACGTCACACGAGCATCAGGATGTGCGTATGCGTGCGGGTGTGCGTGTACGGAGGAGTACGAGGTCTCTGTCTCTGTAGAGGGGTGTGCAGGAAGGAGAGGGAGGACTCGGTGCGCATGGCCGAAAAGTACACAGCAAACAAGGCGAAAAAGGGACAGCGCGAGCGAAGCAAAGACGAGAAGGGCAGTTAGCGACGGATGTCAGACCAGGAGGGTTGAGACAGACATGGCAGGTGAAGCGTACGTCCACAGGTCTGGGGGAGAGGACGGGCAGCTGTTACGAAGCGCATTAGAGACTAGAAAGGGAAGGCCAAAGGAGAAGAAGAGTCGAGCACCGACGTCGATCATCTCGTGCACATGCGTGTGCGCCTCCCTCTTGCCCTTCCCCAGCACCCCGCCACGCCTTCCGCAACTTTGCATGCACTCCACAGTCAGCCGTGCGCCCAGCAGAGCCTCGTGCCAAGAGCAGCAGTGCCCGTGTTGTGACCGCTTTTGCTGGTTTCTTCTTTCGCCGCACGCATGTGTGTACGTGTGAGTGTGTACGTGTGTGTGTGTGTGTATGTGTCTCACTCTCTTTTCGTTTTTTTGTTTTGCTATCGAGCAAAGAAACACAAAACGCAACGCCATGTGCTGCCGCGTTTGCTGTGGTTTGTGTGTGACACGCAAGGCGAGACCAAATCCGCCATTCCCTCCTCGTTGCGTTTTTCGATGTTTTTTGTTTGCTTGTTTCTTGTACTGTTACGGTTATTGTTTCTTATTTTACAAGGTCACCACTGCGCACACCTCTCGTGCGTCATTGCGTACACCCAACGCCAGCGCTCTCTACTGCTCTCGGTGGGCAAGAGGGGAACACGTTTCGCTGTCTTGAGCGTATTCTCTTTTGTGCACTTTCCCTGATCCGCTGCGTGACTTTCGCACTCCTCTTCGGCTTTTGTCGGCAGCGCATCAGCTCTTTATTCCTTTTTCGCTTCACATACATATATCTTCGTGTTTAGCTTATCTACCCCCTTCTCTCACACTAATAGAGCAGACGCCCCGAACGCTCTCTCCCGTTGTGGGCTCCTCAGCGTGAATCGAATGTGGCGCCACCTACAAAACACATATGTTGGTTTTTTTTGTTTTTTGAAAAGTTTGGTGGACCAAAAGGTTGCTTACTCGCACAGACATTGTTCGAGCGTGAGAGCCGTCTTGGTCATTCCTACAATGCTGGTTCAGGGTGGGGTGAAGGGGGAAGGCAAGAAAAGCGCTTCACATTCCGCATAGCTCCCTCCATGTGTCTGTACGTGTACGTGCAGACGCACTCGAGCTAGTATACATGCGTTCACGTGTGCCTGTAAGCACTTTCTGCCCCCGCCCGTGTGAAAAATGAGAGGGGGGGAAGATAGAGGAACCAGGAGAGGAAAGCAATCATTGCGTTGACGGCGCTTCCATACCATTTTATACCCTGCGACGAGCGGTGCCAGAGACCTTATGCATATCGCCAAATCGCGGGCCAACAAACTTTGCCCTCTGCACTTCAGGGATTGCTGGTCGCCGTTTTCCACCTCGTCTATGAAAGCGTAGCGCCCGCCTTTCCCTCATCCATCGTGTCCCTCACGCCGTGGCAGGCATGATGAGGGAGGAAGGCGCTGTTGTTCGGGTAGAAACAACGGAACTACACAGACGATGCAGAAGAGCGAGTTCGCATCTTCCTCAACACAAGAGGAAGAGAGCCACCACGCCACCACACACACACACGCATTCGCATGTAGCGGCCGTAAAGCTGCCCAAAAGAAAATAGCAGAGACCTCCACAATGGGGCGAAACACCCTTGTTTGTTTTTAACGGCAAGAAGAGTGAGAGGGAGGGGGAGAGGGAGATGGATGGCCAGCACCGGAAAAAAAATCGAGCTGCGCAACAAAAGCGCCGACCAAAACAAAAAAAAACTGGAGAGAACGAAAAAGCAGAAAGAAACATATATATCTACATGTGTGTGGGTGTGTGTCCGTGTGAAAACCACCAAATCGAAGATCAACTCCCTCACCTCGCCCCGGCACAGTTGACACCAACCTTTTCCTTCTTTTTCAGTGCGAAGATAAAAGTGTGTGGCGCCGATTTTACTACTTGCCAGAGAGTAGGACAACGGGGGCAGAGAAGACAAACAGCGTTCCCTCCCCACACATCCTTCTGCGGCACAACCCGTACGCTGAGACGTAGGTGTCCTTTGAGTTGAACAAAACATGCCGAAACACACACACACACAGAAACACACGCGCACAAGCAAATTTTAATAATAGAAAAAATACAATATGCAACAAAGAAACACGCGTGCGCATACATGCCTGCGTGTGCGTTCGAGAACACCACCACAGAGAGTGTACATACACATATGTGTGTATATGTGCGTATGTTTTTACATATACACAGATAGAGAGAGATATGCGCATCAAAGACAGGGGGACGAGAGACGGCTAGCAGGGAGGGAGGGGGGGGGGGTGTAACACGTGACGAGAGGACGATGCGACGCTTTCGTTTCGGGTTCTTTGCGACCTGGCTTTCTAGACGGAACACGTCAACACCGCGACGCCTACACAACCACAGCTCGCCTGCCTCTGCCGCATGAGCGGCTACGTCCTGGTTCTCCATGGCGCGCCGTCCGCCGTCGAACCGCAGC
>CM004638.1:1000239-1015203 GCA_000410695.2 Leishmania arabica | reverse complement strand
ACCCGGCCGGACAGAGGGGATATACCGCATGCCTCGCACACGCGCGCTGCGGGGCGGACCGGCGTGCAGCTCGGCGCGCCTGTTTCGCCCACCCCCCGCCCTGCTGACCCCGCGACGCCCTGCTCGGATGCGATGCGCCATGCCAGCGGTGGTTGACCGCGCGCGCAGTGCTCGCATTTTCGGGTCGCGGGGCCTGCTTCGGGGCGGCGTTGTTGTCTTGCCTGGGGTCGTGTCTGGATGGCCTGCCCGCATGTGCCGCGACAGGCGGGACGCTGCCGTGAGTCCTCTGGCAGCGGGCGCGTCGAGCGGAGGGGGTCCGTCGATAGGCATGCGCCTGCTCGCGAGGAGACCTCGTGGCCTGCCGTTCCGAAGGGGCACAGGGAAAGGCGTATGTTTGCTGCATTGCAGAGACGATTTGTATTGAATCAGCCCAAAAAGTGATCATGATTTCACACTGCTTTGGCACCGCGGCAGCGCAGTCCTGCACTCCCAAACCGATAGTCCGCAAGGATTTGTGAAGGAAGGCTGCAGGCCCTTGGCTGCCCCACAAAGTACGTCCTAGATCCTGATGCGATGGTGCGGCACCCAGCGTAAGGAGGAAGGCCAGGGCAAGAAAAAGGAAAGATATGAGCGCCAGAAAAAAAAAGACACTGGAGTCGCTCTTTTAGTAAAAATAAATTGCAGGTGTGATGCTGCGTGTTGCTTTCGAGGCTGTGGGCAGACGGAGAGTGGGGCAGGTTCGAGTGGCAGCAACCAAAAAAGATACACAGAACCGAGTGGGGATAGGTCTTTGCCTCGCCAGCAATCACGACACGCACATACACACAGAGGTACAAAAAAATATAGCCCTCATTGGAGGGTTTGAGGGTGGAAGAGAGAGTCCGAAGTAGAAATGGAAGACGGAAAGGAGTAGACGAGAGAATGCAGCCATGGACGAAGGCAAACCTCGAGAGAGATGACGGCGGAGATAAAACACAACGAAAGAGACGAGAAAATTGATAGTCGAGAGCACGATCAACGGGAACGACGCGAGGGGGGGCGAGTGGGGGGGAGCGGAGTAGGATGAGCGGGTGGGTGGAACAAAACAGCAAAAACAAACAAAGAAACGAAACGAAGCGAAACCGGAGGAGAGATCCAAACACGGCCACCACCAGCACGACCAAACACGCAGAGGCGCCTACTCAAAAAAACAAAACAGAAACGCGAGAGCAGCGGGTAGGGAAGGAGCAACAACAACAAAAAAAAGAGCTCAGAGAAACAGAAAAGAAGGGAAGAGCAGATCACAGTCAACACACACGCGCACACACACACATTGACATAGACGGACAGCCCAAGTAGAGAGCAAGGGCAACCAAAGAAGAATCTAAGTAGGAGAGGGGCGGCTGTCGGCAATGGCAACAGACAGAAAGAGAGCGAAAGGAAGGTGAAAATAAAAAGGAGAAGACACAGTGATCCAGGTGACAGGGATGCAGCCGCTTAGAAGGAAGTCGATCGATGTTTCTTTTGGGGTTTCTTGAGAGCCCATATGACATCAGCGCCATCTTCTTGCCGGCACAGCCAGAGAGGAAAAGATGGGAGAAGTGAGACAAACATCGTGCTGTTTTTCCATCAAAGAAAAAAAAACAAGATCACCTTTATGATAAAGCCCAAACCCTGTCTTGCCCACTTTCGTGCCTCCATCGGCTCTCCTGCTGCTGCTGCTGCTGCTGCCGCTGCAACACACCTCTCTCGGTCGGTGTAACGTGAGTCACAAAAGAACATTCAAGAAGAAAAATGATTGAAAAAAAAGAAGAGAGAGAGAGGTATGCAGGAGAAATGGGTAGCCCACTTTGGCGTTTTGCCCTTTCTCCGTTGTTGTTATCCACATGAAGCATATTCATGCGTGTTGGAAAAGGAAGCGGGTGGTGTGTGTAGCCGTGTTGGCGACACTGTGGTGCCTGTGTGAACGCCTCCTCTTTTCTTCTTCTTTCCTTGTTCAGTATTTCTATTGGGTCTACGTGAGTGTGTAGCGGCGCCGAGATTGAGACAGATGGCAAAGTTGAGCTGCCGACTTTACTAGAATGTGCGCGCGTTGCCTTTAACGGGAGAGACGGAAGTGAAGGGGGCGAGGTCGTGAAAGAGGTGGCACACTAGCACGCAGCTAAGGTGTGACGCACACACGCACACACCTGACCGTTCACCTGAAAAGGAGAAGATGAAAAATAAAGGAGGAGCAAAAGAAAGAAGGGGGGGAGGGGGGCAAAATACGCACATATATACGGTTGCTATAGAAGTCGGAGAGGAAGGGGATGGCATGCGCACACCCACTAACACATGCAGACGTGAACGTATTGCAGGTAGGGTCGAGAAAAAAAAGCTTGGGAACAAGCGGGGGTCATAGAAAGTATCCGTGCAGATGTAAATACAAAAGGCGTGTCCATATATAGCCCATATTGTCACAACCGCGCGCACACGCACACGCGCAAGAGCACCCCCACACAGATGAACGCACCCGCAAGGCGCCAAAATGAAACAGAAAAAAAGATAATAAAGAAACAGCGCGGGCAGGAAGAGTAAACAAGTCTGGACGACGAACAGAAACATGGAACGACATGACAACGTACACACGCACACACACACACACGAAAGCGTAGAACACTTCTCAAAAATACAGAAAAAAAACAAGGGAAAGGACAACATACATACACATGCAAGAAGAAAAAGGGCGAAGCTGTGCGTCCGCGGAGAAAGTAGTCTTGCGGATGTGCAGAAGGGCATCAACGTCAGATGTAGAGAGAGAGGACAAGGAGGAAGACAGAGAAGAGGGCAAAAAAGAAGAGCGTTCAACAGCATACAGATTCACACCCCGCGTCGTCGACGCCGCCCCGTGTGCCTCTCCCCCTCCTCACGTACACCGATGTACACGCCACCTTCCGCCGCTTGTGAGAAAGCAAAGAAAGAAATGATGCTGGGGACAGGGCAACCGAAAACGAAAAACCATATGGAAGAGCAAGCGCACACATGAGACATCGTCACAGAAAAGCGCAAAACACACACACACACACAAACGAAAAGGGCGAGAGAGAAGAGGGCAAAGTGAGGTTGGCGGTACAAGCAAACAAGCAAAGACAGAAAAAAAGAGGGTGAGGAGAGGGGGAAGACGGCGAGAAAACAGCGTTGTGTGTGTGTGTGTGTGTGTGTGTGTGTATGGGGGGAGAGAGGGGGAGAGGAAGGTGGGGAGAGGGGTGCGCACAAGGAGAGGGAACGAAGAAAAGGAAAGAAACGGAAAGAGAATAACAACACATAGAAACCCTCCGTCTGCATGTGTGTGTCACTGTTTTGTTTTGTTGTCGCTGTTCGAAGAAACACCACACACACACGCGTACAATGAAATCGGCAGCACCACAAGGCAAACAAGGGGAAAAAAGAAGCAACAAACAACAAAAACAAAGAGGAAATAAAACAAACGATAAGCGGACAGGGAGAAAGAGCCTGCACAACCCCACACTCTCGAACGCCGACGTCCGCCGACTTTACCCTCTCGGTGTACGACAGAAAACAAAAAAAGCGAAGAAGAGTCAAGTGGAATCGATACGGGGAAGAAGCGGTGGCGAGGGGCGGGGGGAGAGATGAGGCGGTGGTAAGAAGAGTGGGCGAGTCTCATAAGTGCAGTATATTCGTGTGTCCGCATCTGTGGACGCCTTGTGTGAAGGCGGCAGAAAGAATCGTTGTGAGAAGAGTGCGAGAGAACAAGGAAGAAGGAGGGAGGCAAAGAAGCGCACAGGCGCGCGCACACAAAGGAAAAGAGCGAAGAGAGGACGAGACGAAGATGAGGTGGAGGATAACAACAACAGCAACGGAGAAGAATACAAAAACAGAAAGACATCTTGCATTGAAGAAGAAGAAGCGGAGAAACAGCAACAAAAACGAAGAAAATAGCTACACAAAGTGCAAGAAGAGGACCACTGCACACGGAGGGAAGCAAGCAAGAAACAACGACAACGAAACAAACAAAAAACAGATGCACACACGCACGCATGTGCGTGCAGAGAGTGTGGCGGAACGCACAAAAACAAAACAGAGGAAGAGCAGGATGGCATACATGAGAGAAAAGGCGACGACTGAACAGAAGAAAAATGGCGTAAGTGTATGTGTTCATATACGTGTATGTTTGTGGAGTGCGCTGAAGGGACTGCGAGAGACCATCCTAAGAAGGGGGAAAATGAGCAAACCTTGTCATCATACTCGAGAAACACACAAAACAAAGCGAAACAAAAGAAAAAACGCCACACGGAAGGCTTTGAAGGGGCGGAAAAGAGTACTCGCAAAAATGCGAGTACACACACACACATACACACAAGGCGGAAACATATTACTAATGAAGTGAGATCACAGAGAGAGAGAGAGAAGAAACCAACGAAAAGGAAAGATGATGGTGATCAAGAAAAAATGTTTACTTCCCTCGTATGTATGTCCTTTTACGGGGTGGGGGTCGGGGGAGGGAGCACGTGTGAATAGACTACACACACGCACACATGTATATGCGCAGAGTATGAGGAGGAGAGACGAGAAGGGAGAGGTGCTGAAGATGGAGAAGGGAAAGCGAGGGGTGGGGCAAGGAAATCGGAAACAAAACGAAAAACAAAGAAAAAGAAATAAACGCGCACACCGAAAGAAAGGGGCGGGGCGGCGCGGGAAACGGAGAGACGGCTGCGTAAAGGACGTGGTGATGGGGGAGGGGGGAGGGCGAGGAGGAAGGAGAAAATTGTCAGTTTAAAAAGGGGGGAAACAAAACAACAGAGGAAAACAAAGAAAACGAGAGAAAAGAGAAGGAAGGCGCTGCCCGCACAGCAACACGCCGGCACACAGAGACGAAATGAGAACAACGAAAAACAACAACAAAAAAAAACATAAACTTCGTGGATATGAAGCGAAACCATAAAAAAAGGAGTGTGTGTGTGTGTGGGGGGGGGGGGGGTAGAGGAGCCAAGCAGCAAAAGAGGGGGTCGGGAGAGAACAACAACAACAAGGTATCGCTTGGGCAAACCCGTAAAAGGGGAGAGAGTGGGGATCGGTGATCGATAGAAACCGGGTCCAGAAGTGCTGTTGGCGGTGGTAGTGGTGGTGGTGTGTGTGGAGGGGAGAGAGGGGGAGGGGGAGAGCGTGCGCCTGCTCGTGGTGGCACTCTCTTTTCTTCCCCGGTTCGTTTAGGAGTGGAAACAGATCCAACCACAAGAAGCGATGAAAGAAAACCAAAGAAAATCAATCAACCAAACAAAATCAGAGAGAGAGAGAGAGCGGCAGTAAAAGCACGAAGAGAACGACCTAAAACAACAACAGCACAGACAACAAAAAAAGAGAGAGAAAAGCGCATCAACGCGCCCACTCGAAAAAAAAGATGTTCATCACACATGATTATCGCTACCGTTGGAGACCTCGAGGTGGTGTTCAGCGGGGATGGCAGGGAAAGGGAGAGGGCATTAGGGGCTCCCGCCGCCCAAGTAGTAATAGCTGCCGGCAGTTGCCGCTTGCGTGGAGGACAGCGACGCCACATAGTAGGTGTTCCGCGCCTCAGACACCGTCGCGGGCGAAGATACTGCAGCGACAACAAAGTAAGATACATTCGGTGTATTGAGGACTCGTTGCTGCTGCGGTTCTTGCGTCTGTGGAGCTATCGGAGTGACAAACTGGTAGAACACCGAAGGTGCTGAAGTCGCGCTACGCATTACCCCGCTGCCTTCAACATTCTGGATACGCACCATCGGCGGTACGCCAGTGGAACCTACAGGCGCTGCCTGTGAAGCCACAATATGCGGCATGGGCATCGTCGACGATGGCAGTGGAGGTGCGCTGTGTTGCTGCTGCGCGTACGCATTCCACGACGCGCGTGGGGAGCCGACATACCTTGGCACATCCACGAAGCGCTGAGACGAGACGGGGGTGATTAGCGTGGATGACACCGATAGCGGCGTCATCGGCGAAGTGGTGAAGAAACGAACACCACCCTCTGCAGACACCTGTGGCGGCGGCTGCACAAAAGCCTGAGGCGGCACTTGTCGCACCGGATGCTGCTGCTGCTGAGACGCGTCAGTGGAGGTGCCAGATACAGAGGAAGTGTTTGCGGCTGCGGCGGCCGCAGCGCGGAAGCGCCGCGGAAGTGGCAGAGCGCTCCTCGCCGTGAGTGCGTCGATACGCAGCACCTGCTCTCTCCTAGCAGCGTCAGCGTCCAGCACTTCAACGTATCGGGGCCGGGGACGTTCGCGCGCCGGCACGCCGGCATCAGCCGCGATGCTGATGACCGTGTTGTGCAGGCGGCTCAGTTTCTCGGCTGCACGCAAGCCGTGCAGCTCCACAAACGCGTTGCCACTCGACTCTCCGGTTGCCAAAGTTCCAACGTCCAACTGATCGTAGTCGACGGTGCGTAAAAAAGACTCGACATCTTTTCGGGTTGCCGCAAATGGAAGGCCTCGCAGCTGAAAGATGAAACTCCTCTCTTCTCGACTGTCGTGCTCGTGCGCCAGATTGGGTGGCGGCGGCGGCACCGCCCGGTTGTCGCTTCGATTCACGCGCAGCTCTGCTTGCTGCTGTGACGAAGAAGGCACCCGATACGGTGATGCTGTGCCGGCTCTGTCGATACCACGCAACACAGTCGGATCCCTGTAGACCGTCGCTGACGAGTATGCCTGCGGTACTACCCCAACGAAATGCGGCATCGGTGAATCAGCGTCAACGGTGGAAGCCGATGCTGCTGTAACACTATGAACGCGTCTCCGCATCGATGACTGCGTGGAGGTGTTCGCGTGGCCCATCTGCGACGCAGACACCGTGTTTGGCACGGCTGTAGGCGACGGACGCGCGGCAGCAGCCTCCATCCACGAATTTGGGTCTCTCTGTGATGAAGACATCGGCACAGGGCGCCGTGTGCGTGCGTGCGCAAGTTGAGTCAGGAAGAATGGTCGGAGAAACGGGAAGGCCAGGCGCGAACCAATTCACGCAGCTGCCTATGTGCGGGGATAAAGGTACTTTTTCTTCGACTTATGATTCGCAAGAGTGCCTCTTCACCCACTTCACGGAATAAACAGCCACCGAGAATACGCCAAGAACCAACGACACACACACACACACACAAAGAGAGAGAGACGCCAAAAGGCGGCTCCGTTTTTTTTTTCTGCGCGCTTTCGTTGCTCGTTGCTGTTGAGCCTCTTGCACACGTCTACCCTCTTCCTTAGTGTGGCTTATTCCTGTAAGTATGAGGTAGACACACACACACACACAGGCACTACCTTTGCTATTTTCGCTCTTTTTTGTCTCTCGTTGCACACGTATATCTCTCGAAGATCACCTCCTCCACCGATTAGTCCTTCGGGCCCGTCAGGCGACGAAGGAAGAGAGAGGAGAAGGCGGCGGGGAGAAAGTGGGATGCGAAAGAGGGACTACGTTTCTCGTTGTTGAGTTCACGTGGCGTCAATACACCGAAACACACACACAAACACACACACCACAATCAGATACTCAGAGAGACAACGATAAGAGACGATAAGGTATCCGGCGCAGAGACACACGAACATAAGAGGGAGAGAGAAAAGAGAGGCACTTACGGAGAAGAGCAACGGCAAACAAAAAAAAGGAAAGGGGGAGAAAACGAAGAGGGAGGAGGAGGTGGTGGTGGTGGGGGGGGGGTGAAAACGATAGAAATCTTCCTTCGTTTCGGTTGGTTTGGCTTCGACAGCTAAATGGTGAGAACAGCGAGCTGATCCAACGACAGCGCAAAACAGACAGCAAGCAGGAGAACAAAACAGAGAGAAACACGCACGGGAAAAAAAGGGACTCGGAAAGACACGCACGTGCACGAAGGTACACACACACACACAGAGGCACACACACACAGACACACAGAAAACAAAGAAAACACGCAGCGGAGACGGCAAACGCAAAGAAACGAGAGAGGAAGAGAAGAAAGCAAGCCAAGAGCACAAGCTCTAGAAAACTAAGATCGGCTACCAAAAAAAATGGAAAGAAAACAAAAGAGGAGGCGAGGGAGGAGAAAGAGAGAGAACAAACAAAAGCAAAAACGAAAGGGCGCGAGGAACACGGAGGGAGGAGAGGGGGAGAGAGGCGACGGGAAGGGGGGGGGGGGTAGATCAAACAAGTACACAAAGAGAGATACGGAGAAAAAGCAGCAAAGGAAGCGCGCACGCTCTAGAGAAACACACACACGCACACACAGAAACACGCGCGCGGATACAGAGAGACCTGCTGTGGTGAGTGCGTAGCGGGAGATGGGGGGGCGCTTGTAGAGAATACAACGGAGTGCGTCGATGATGAGGCGATAAGAGCTCGGCAACAGAAGGGGAAACAACGACAACAAGTCCAAGAAACACAAAACTAGAGAGAAATAGCGAGCTCGTATTTCTCAATTGCTAAAAAAATGATGATGACGGGTGACAGAAGGATAGGGAAGCAATCCGCAAGACGGTAAACCAAGCACGGCAGAGCAGGCTAAAGGAGAGCAAGAGAAGATAGAGAGACGCCAACGCAACTAGAGAGGTAGACGCGGAAGCTTTCTGACGCTCTCCACACAATACACTGAAGCAGTACGTAAGCGCTGACACACACACACACACAGCCCACCCTACACACTCACGCTGAAATTATGCAAAAATGCACACTAGGCTTCCAAGCTGGAATGCAAACCGGGTGATGGAGGAGAGTCGAGCGACCAATGCACAGGCACACGCAAGCACACTCACGGCGACGCGTTTCGTCCGCCCCCTCGCTGTCTCGACAAACTTTCAAGAGCCAGCCACTCTCTCCTTGCTTGACTGTCTCTTTTTTGCGCGTACAAACTTTGTGCTATCCTTCGCTCACAGATGCGACAAGAACACTTACTTAGCTACCCTTGCTTTGCTTTTTCGTATCAATCTGCTTCAATGCCCGCTCACAATCACGCAGGAGGTGGGAGAAGGGGTGGCGGGGGGACAATGGCGGGAGGAAGAAAAAAAGGAGCGAGGAAAAAAATAATGTGGGGCTAAGCTGCGGACGCGGCCGGAGAGACAGGAGGTAGAAGCGCTGGCCCGGACCCTTTTCCTGTTTTTCTTTCGTGTTTTTTTTCTTTATTATTATTATTATGATTGGCTCTGCCGCGTAGCCCGTCCTGCTCCTGCTCTCACGACTACGTCTGCGGTTTGTTGATGCCTACTACGGTAAAAATTTCCTTTTCTTATGTTTCTTTTCGCTTGGCGAAAGGAGAGGCTACGAGGGAAGAAGGTGGGCGTTCCGCGTGTACGCGGACAAGCGCGATTTCGACGTCCTAGCAAGGTGGTGGTGGTGGTGGTGGTGGTGTGTGTGTGTGTGTGTGTGTTTGAGGTACAGTGGAGAAGAAGGATTTTGACGCCCTTGTAGAAAGGCTAAGGGAGAAGAACGACCAAACAAAGAGAAACGACTCCGCTAGTGCGCCCGCCCACTCCCCAATGGCGAAGGCAAAATAATAAATGAAAAGAAAAAGAGCCAGCGAACACGCACGCAGGTACAGACAAGTGCGCTGACAAGGGCGTGCTCAAGTGGACGCTAGTGTGTTATTGAATCGAGGGCTGATAGTTTGTGGATTCGGCACTCGCTTCTTCGCTTCGTTCGTCTACTTCTCTGCCTTACTTCCTGGGTCTCTTCTTTTTTCTTCTCGCTGGTGTTCAGAGTGCTTGGGGCGTGTTGAGGAAAGAAGGAAGGGTCGAACAGAGGTGCACCTCCTCCGCTCGTCTCCCGTAATTATTATACCTCTCTTTCTCGAGTGTATATATATATATGTGTGTGTGTGTGTGTGTTTCTTCGTTTCTTCCGTTACGCCCCTCTGTTGCGGCTTCGGTGGTGGAAGGTGTGAGAGGTGGTGAGGTTAATGCCAGATAATGAGGATTGCTTACCGGAGGGAGGGGGGAGGGCCGATGTGCCAGAAGCGAATTATTTTCGCGTGCGCTTGCGGTCGCCTCTTTTTTTTCGTGGTTGTACTTTTATTTATGACGTTGCTGGCTGCGATTCGGCGCTCCTTTCCCTTGGGGGTGTCTTGCGCTTGCCGGCTCGCGGATGCAAGAGAGAAAAAACGAAGAAAAAGCCGCCAGAGCACCACTGCACAAGAAACAGAAAGTGGCCGCTTTACGGGTGGAGAGCCAGAGAGAGAGAGAATGAAACGCGTGAGAGAGGGCAGCAGGCACAAAAACAAACAAACACGAAATGACCAACGGGAACGCCAGAAGTGCACAAGAGCAGCAAGTCGCGCAGGCAAACAACAACAAAGGAGGGAGCAAGATGAGGTACAATCAAGGGCGGGGTGGTATACAAAGACAGAGAGAGAGAGAGACTGAGAACAGAAAAGCAAAGACGCACAGCCAGAAGAGAAGGCAAAAAGGTCGACGAGAGGAAACAGCTGAGACTTGTCCGAAGACGACAACGACGGGCGATAGATCACTACAACACACACACACACACAGAGAGAGAGAGGGAGGAAGGCGACGAAGGCCGAAAAAAAAGAAGCGGATAGAGAAAGGAGAAAGGTGTAAACGCACACACACACACACACAAAGAAGAGAGAGAGATTGAGAAGGTGAGAGAGCGAGAAGGGCAAGAAAACAAATACACAGAGAGCCAGAGTGCTAAGAAGCAAGTGCAGATAAATCGACAAGAAAGCAAAGAACAAACCAGTGCTAGAGAGGCAGCGAAGGAAAAGACTTAAGGCGTGATAAACAGGGCAAACCACAGCGGCGGAAAATCAATTTTTTGTTTGAAGAGCGACCAAACGGAAGGTGAGAAAGAGCACACGCACACACACGTACAAACACAGAAAAGGGAGGGGGTGGAAACACAAAGGAGAGAGTAGCGACCAGAAAGCCGCGATGAAAGACACCGACCGCGAAGACGAGGAACAAGACCAACAAGAAAACAACAACTAACAACAAAAAAGGTGGAGAGAGAGAACGACACACCGAGAAAGTGTCAAGACAATTAACGGCAAAAGGCGAATCCAAACGTACATGCAACTCGACACGAGAGAATCGAGTGGTTCTGGCGCGATGCGCCACCACCACCGAGATACACGCACACACACGGAACGGTGCACCCCAGAGCAGCACAAACTGTGGTGAAACAAGGGCAGGGAAGAAGAGAGGAGACAGAAAGTAGAGAAACGGGAGAAGAGGGTCCGGGGGGGTGCGAACCACAGGAGCTGTGCCACACGCAAACACTCGAGGAACGACAAGAAGGGGGGAGTGCAGTGGTAGAAGGAGGAGGGATAAATAGCCAAGCGAGACAACGAGAGCAAGTGCGAAGCGAAAACACCACCAAACAAAAAAGGAGAAGAAAGCAGTACTGGGAAAATAAGAAAGAAGAGAGTGCGAAGACGCACACGCAGACGCGTAAAAGCACAGACACAGCGAACGGAAGAAAAAATAAAGCAGGTGATTACCTTCCTGCTTAATCCAAGCAACACAGGTGGTACTCCGGGTTGTGTTTTTTTTTCGTTTTTCTTTGCGATTTCTTTTGTTCGTTTGGTTTCAGCGCGTCATTCTACCACGAAGAACGCGGCAAATATACTGTGGGAGGGGAGGAGGGGGGCACTCAGGATACAGAATAAACCAAAAAGAAAACTTAAGCGATGCACGAAAGCGAAAAAAAAAGCAGCAGAGAAGCGGTATCAGAGGGAATAGATAGACGAAGGGAGGGAGAGAACGAGAAAGGGAGGCAGGGGAAGGAGCTCAAGGCGCTGCTTGGTGCGCAGGTCGACAAGGAGAAGGGAGGAGGAGGAGGAGGAGGAGGAGGAGGGGTGCACAAGTGGCAATCTCGCAGAAGAAACTCTCTTGTCGTCTCTGTGTTTGTGTGTTTACTTGCGTAGAGGAGGCGTGCGACGCGAAGAGCGGCCGTGGGAGAGGGGGGAAGGTGTGAGGATATGCTTGCCTGAAGCAAAGCCGAAAAAAAAACGATAACAAAATTGTCAACCTCTCCTTTTCGAAAGCTTCAACTTTTCTCGTTTTATGCGTGTGTGTGTGTGGGGGGGGGGTGTCGACGTTGTAAGCTAATCTCCTCTACACTCGCAGAATCAGCAGCCGTGTGAGCCTTCCCTCCCCGTTGTTTCGAGCACTTGTGCTTTTGTGTATGGATGCTTGTCCGCACCACTGTCTCTTCGACACCTTGAGCACAACGACCTTTTTCGTGATCGGTATTGTGGGACTTGCTCGGTCCCGAACAGGCAGCCACTAGAGTGAGGGCGCGAGTGCAGGTGAACGAGACCGGTGCGTCAAAGGCGATGATGGCGAAGCTGTCCACAAACACGCACACTCGCGCGCAACACACAGGCACAAAGCGAGAAGGCGAAAAACAAAAGGGGAACGCGACAATGAAAAAGAGAAACGCACACGCGCACGCAATCACGCAACACACACAAAACACAAGAAAACACACGCACCCGTGCGCTGATGGTGCCGGTGGTGTGAGAGAGGTTGCAGCCGACGCACGAAAAAAAAGGCAGACGATGAGAAAGAGGGAGAAGGACAAGCAACGTACAACGGTCAGCCTAACACACACAGACACAGGCATACACGCAGCCACGACCGGTATTCTGCCGCTCTTCTTTTGTTCGTCGGCTATTGCTATTATTTTTTTAGTGTGGTAAGCTAGTAATCGCCGGTGGCGGCTGCGAAGAAAGCGGAGAGGATGGTGAAGATGGGCTGCTAGCGCGAGGGCTAGGAAAAAAACAAGAGAAGAGAGGAAGGGAGAACGAAAATTAAAGTGAGGCGCACCCCCCAAAAAAAACGAATACCCGCTTGAGGTATGTATGACGGCCGTCGTGGTCTTATCCTCTTAGTCGGGAAGCAACAAAAATACGAAGAGGGGTGGGGGAGGTTGGAGTGGATCGGGGGAAAGAAGAAACGCAGCGGAGGCCAAGAAGGGAAAGTTCAAGAGTGCTCACTGCAGGGAAGGAGGGAGCTGAAGGTGCGTAGGGGAAGAGGGCGGACAGACAGTCCCAACAGACGGACAGAGAGCGACAAGAAAACCGGAAACCGAGAGGAAGAGAAGCGGCTCCGTGTCTACGTTTGTGTGGGTGTCGTTGCTACTGCCTGTGTTCGTCTTTCTCGTCCACAAAATGATCAAAAATACGGTTACTGGCAATGGAGACGGTGATGCTACCCGGCGGAGGGCACGGTGAGGGACGCTGAGGTTGGGGGGAAGGAGGAGGAGGGGGGAGGGTGTTTGTGGATGCAGAGTGGAGAAAGCGAACGTGAGCGAGACAAACAAAAGGGAAAGGAGCTTTGGAAAAGAGGCGACCTACGTGTGATACGCCGCTAGAGTTGCCGTTGCTGCTCCTGTTCAGAAGTGGCGGTGCAAGTCCAGAGAGGGACGTAGTACGAGAGGTGGGGACGAGGCGGCGGCAGTGATGATGGACAGACAGTATCGCCAACGGAGAGACAGATAGGCTGGCAGACAGGCAGGGAAAAGCAAAGAAAAACAAGAGAAAGTATCGAAGGGTGAAGGAAAAGAAGAGAGAGAGAGAGAGAGAGAGAGCTCAATATGGAGATGAAGCACGGGGACGACAAGAAACTGGGAAGAGAGGAACAACAACGGAAAAAACGAAAATAATATAAGCAAAAAATCGGGAGAGGGAAGGGCGAGGAAGGGAAGAGAAGTTTAAAGTCAGGTGGTGATGGGGGGGGGGGGGTTTGCGTAGGCCCGCAGGGAAAGAGAGGAGGCGTAGATGTGTAGGTCAAAGGTCCGGCAGAAGGGGTGGAGACTCGAGCCGTCGCGCCGACGCTAAGGATGTGATGTGTGAATGGAGGGACGAAAGCAGCAACGACAGAGATGGACAGAGGGGAGAGGGGTGACCAGAGCGTGTGTGACAACGAGGTGGGAGACAGGACCCGATAGGAGATGTACACTGGCAAGATGATGATGACGGTCGGCGCGAAGGAGAGCGAGATACAGAAAAAAAGCGAGGAAAGAGAGAAACGAAAGAGGAGGCGTCACGGGAGGGAGAGGGAGACAAAGGAGAAGACACAGGGGAAAAGAGAGAGAACACAAAGACATCCAACTGGAGGTAGAAAAGCGCACAAAAGACAGGGACAAAGAAAATTCGAAAAATAAAGCCAAAAAAAATCTAAAACCAAAACGAAAAACAAAATCACGAAATAATAAAAAAAAAGAAGTGCTTCGTCTCCGGGGATTGATGATGATGCGTGCTTATCTGATGTTCGGTCGTTATCGATTTTTTTGGGGGGGCGTGGTGCACCACGACAGAGGGCGCAGAGCAATATATGTACACACATATATACGTATGCAGGTGTGTGCGTGTGCTCGGAAAAAGCGGTGCGCATTCACGTGAGTGCGTGTAGGCGTGCGCATATATATATATATATATATATATATATACGAGAAAGACGAGCAAAGTAAACCACAAACATGCGCATACATGCAAATCAGCGCGCAACACACACGCGAAAACAAGCCATGAACGCGCGTGCAGTTGTCGGCGATGTAAAACGAGAAAGGAGGCCAACCAACGGGCAAAGGCACCAAAGGCAAAGGCAAGAGCAAGGGGAAAGTCAAACAGCAGAGTGATGGTCATCTCGCGCACCGCTAATAGGGGGAAGCGTGCGGTAGAGTGACATGACTAGAGGGCACGCCACGGCAAACAAGCCGCACACAAGCGCAAGCGAAGGAGCCATGCTTATTAAATGTGGGCGCGTGTTTCTCAGGCGCACACACTCTCTTCGCCTTTCCCAGCACGAGAGGGAGGAAAGGGGGAGGGGAGTAACACGTGACGAGAGGACGATGCGACGCTTTCGTTTCGGGTTCTTTGCGACCTGGCTTTCTAGACGGAACACGTCAACACCGCGACGCCTACACAACCACAGCTCGCCTGCCTCTGCCGCATGAGCGGCTACGTCCTGGTTCTCCAGGGCGCGCCGTCCGCCGTCGAACCGCAGCCACGCACCTACCGGGCGCTCCCTG
>CM004638.1:899964-999995 GCA_000410695.2 Leishmania arabica | reverse complement strand
ACCCGGCCGGACAGAGGGGATATACCGCATGCCTCGCACACGCGCGCTGCGGGGCGGACCGGCGTGCAGCTCGGCGCGCCTGTTTCGCCCACCCCTCTCGCTCTGCTGAGCAATGATAGGCTGTGAAGTCTAACAGGATGCAGTGCGGGTACGGATGTGGAGAGCCAGAGTAAATGGAAACGATGAAGAGAGTGCAGCGGCAAAATTCTGTTTCTCCTCACCGCTTCCAGAAGCAGCGGGGGCTGCCGACCCACACAACACTAGGCACCGAAATATGCATCCACAGACACGCACTCACACGCCCATACCTGCGGATACCAATCAGGGACTTCGAAGGGTTTTGTCGCTGAAGAGATGCCAGGTGAGAGGAGCAGCAGAGGGGCTCATAGACAGATCAGAGAAAAAAGGTCGGCAACCAGAGGCATCTACGCGAGCAGCAACAAACCGCGTCTTTCAGTCTCTCTCTCTCTCGCCGCCGCTGAAGGGGAAAAGTCGGACTGTGCCGCCCTGTGCTGCTGCCCCGGCTGACTCAGTCGCTTGCGTGCGCGCATGTGTGCAGATCTGTACGTATACGGGCTAGGGCCGACGGCTGCAGATCACTCCCGCACACGTGCGCGCACACTCATCCACACACCCGCACGCAGGCCCAAACGTTCCTAGCACATGGCGCACGACTGATGGACAGCCTGTGCTGCTACCGATCCGAGGCGGGATCGAATGAGGAAGACAGGGACGATGAGGAGCCGCTTCGATGCAAGTAATGGCGCTTTTCAGCGGCCCATGTGCTCTTGGCTGCCTCTGCGAAGAAAAGTGAGGAAGGCCGTCGGAGAACCACATAGCGACACGGCGCGGCGCACTGAAGAAGACAACACAGAAGGAAAGGGCAGGGGCGAGGGTGCACTGGCAGGACCATACGGCGAGAGTAGTCCACGCATGCGCGAAAGCTGCGCATCTCCTTTGCCCTTACTCGCCCTCTGTGTGCCTATCGGTCTCTCTCCGTTCTACAGCCGCGTGAATAGCAAGGCCGTGTTGATTCCGCCGAAGCCAAAGCTGGTCGATATTACCGCCTCGCAGCTCTGCAGTGGCTGTGCGGTGCTGCCTCGGACGCACACCAATCCGCAATCCTCCTGCTCTTTCGTGAGACATGACGTCGTCAAGTTCGCAGTCGGCGGCACGCGCTGCTCGTGCAACGCCAAGACCGTCAGCGCGGCCTCGACGCTGCCAGCGGCGCCGAGTAGGTGACCCAGCCCTCCTTTGGCGCTGCTCACGTGCAGCGCGGGGGAGGATGGTGCCGTCGAAGGCCGCAATGCTCGCTGGATCGCCATCAGCTCCACCTCATCGCCGATGGTGCCCGTCGCATGCGCGTTCACGTAGCCGACGGCCGCGGCAGGGACATCCCCACCATCTGCCAGGGCTTGCTGCACGCAGCGGCGGGCACCAAGTCCTTCGGGGTGCGGCACCGCCGCATGGTGGGCATCACATGATATGCCAAAGCCGCGCAGCTCGGCGTACACGCGCGGCGCCGCCCGCGCCATGGCGTGCTCGAGCGCTTCGAGGATCAAAACACCTGCGCCTTCTCCCATCACAAAGCCGGCGCGAGTAATGTCGAGCGGCCGCGAGGCGGACGACGGGGTGTCGTTGTACCGCGTGCACAGTGCCCGCATCCGGGTGAATCCGGCCACGGAAACCGGCGTGATGCAGGCCTCCGCTGCGCCGCTCACCATAACGTCCACGCGGCCTTCACGGATCCACGAGGCCGCCTCACCAATGCAGTGCGCCCCTGTTGCACACGCCGCCACGCTGCTGCCGATGGGACCGCGGAGTTTGTGGCGGATGGCCGTGTTGCCGGCTGCCATGTTGCCCAAGATTTTCGGCAAAAACATTGGAGGGACCTTGCTGTAGTGCACCTGACCCGCCTTGGTGGCGATGGCGTCGCCCGTCAGGTAGATGGACACGTCCGTCACGTCGGCAAGGGAGGGAATGCCCATGCCAATGTTGACGCCGCAGCGATCCTGCACGGCCTCGGAGAGTTGGAGCGCGGCGTCGGCGAGCGCTTCCTCGACCGCACGCGCGCATAAGCGAAAAGCCCGCGGTTCGTGTGCGGTGGGCGCAAACGGATCGGCCATAGGCACTGCTTTGTCCACCTTGCCAGCCGCCAACACGACCTTGGCTGGCGGCTGAACGAAAGCAGCTACCTTGCACGGCAAGGCGGCGACAAGCTTCTCCAGCGCCGCTGCCTTCTGCTGGGGAGACAGCATCTTGTCATTTTCGATGAACCCGGGCAAAAAGTGTGGAGCCTCAATCAGTGGTCGAGTGCCGGATCGCCCACTGCACACGGCAGCCCACGTGTCCACCGCCGTGACGCCGAGGGGCGTGACCATGCCGATACCGGTCACCACGACACGGCGTGGGGTGCGGGCCGGAAGAGCGCCAAAGCCCATGCTTTGTCGGTGTGCAGGTGTCGCTGAAGGACCGTATGCGGTATAGTCGCAGATAAGCTGGCTACGTGTGTGCATGTCTCAGTTTGAAAGCGCGTACGGCGCGGGTGCGCCGGAAGTCCAGCAAGCGAGGGAGGAAGGGAGGCGAGGATGACAGAGGAAGAGAGCAACACAGAGGTAGGATGCGGTAGGGCGTCGCGCCGTGCACGGCAAGGATCCTGGACGCACGGGAGGAGGGAGTGGGGTTGTGGAGCAGGGGCACGCATCCGCCGACATGGCAGAGGGGTTGGTGCCGGCGTAGCTGCTTTTGCTCATCAGCCGCTCCCCCATCACCACTTACAAGGTACGGGAACAGACTCACACGCGCACACGCAAGCAAGCGAGATAAGTTTCATCGAGTCAGCAGAAGACGGATGCATGCATGTATGTGTGTGGGTGTCCGATGGGAAAAAAGAGGAGGCGGTCGCTGACGCGAAGGCTGTTCTTTTGGTTTACTCATTTTTTAACTGGCACCGTGGCCACCTGTCTTTGCAGCACCTTGTTCCGTTCATATGCAGCACACTGGAGGGAGGGAGGGAGAGGTGGTTTGGCGGGTGGGTGGTGGTAGGGATGGCTCGAAGGAAGGAGCATCAAAAAGGCTTGCTGTACCGGTGACTGCTGTGCGAGCGTGAAAGAAGGGAAGTTACGCCGGCACAACGCACACACACACGTAATCTGTTAACCGGGTATAGAGAAGGAGAGGTCGAGGCAGCAAGGGGACGAGGAAGGCGGGAGAAGGGCTGTGCGAGTGGCAGCTGCCCGCCGCATGCTTCGTCACCGCTGCTCTTTCTCCGCGCACCTTAGTCGACCATGCGCAGCACTTCTCGGCAGTCTGAACGCGGCCCCTTCCCCCCCCCCCGACTCCAATGCTCCCCTCCACCTGGACCCTCAGAAGCACAAGCTCATCGACGGTGTGCATGCGCATGTCGGATTCGTGCGCTTTCCTCAAACTATGAATACCTCCCCGCCATCATCATCGGCGCCGCGAGTACACGTTGTTCGTGCTTGCTTGTGTAACGTAGCTCCCGCTCGAGACGGAGAGCGAGTTTTCATAGTTGCGGAGTCCAGGTAGTACATTCCCGGAAACCATCTGGAACTGATCCCACAGCGCGTCGACACTCTGCGCTCCACCATCGCGTGACGTTCCCCGGCGCACCTCGCGCGATTGAAGGAGTTGGCGCTGCAGTGCAAGCATCCCCTCCCCACGCTTCAGCGCCGCCGAGACGGCACGAGGGCCTCGCAGGTGCCGCTTGCTGGAGAACTCATTGCGCAGTCGAAACAGCAAGTCCTTGCGCTCCTCCGGCCCGTAGTGGTGGTAAATAAGCTGAAGAAAGTGTCGGTACAAGTACAGCGTGTCCTGGGCCCGGTACGGGAAGCTGCGAAAGGATGGCACCTCAGCACCGAGAACTTGTGGCCCCGCGATGCCACGAGCCATCAGCCGCGGTGATGTCTGAAGTCCACCACGCAGCATGGCGCTAGTTGATCGTCGCTTCTACCCTCACCGCACAAGTGTGCACCAACACGCCTTCAGGCGCGGTGGCAGACAATGAGAAAGGAGAGAGGGGGAGGGGGGTGCAGAAAGAAGGCCGCGAAACAACAAAAAAATTGTGAAGAAGAACCGAAAGAAGCAGTTGTCAGCCAGAGAGAGCATACATGGAGAGTGAGTCTGCAGAGCGTTTCCAGCGCACCCGCCCGTGCCGCGGGCATGGAGCACGCAAACACCCGCAAGAGTGTGCAGTGGCGCACACACATGCATGCGCACAACTGTGCTCACAGAGCAAAGCACAGCCTATACTAGCGCCACAATGCACAGGGTCGGCAAGGCAAGCCATTGAAAGGCGGGAGAGACTCGAGAAAAGGAGGGTTCTCTCTCCCCCTCGCTCCTACCTCTCGCTTCGCTGCACTTTCGGGTGGTTTGGGGGAGAGAGTGAGGGACCGCATCTGATGACGGTGTACGCTCGGCCTCGCTGACGCACCCATTTCTAATCTCGACCACTCCGTGTGTCGCCGGTCTGCTCGTCATACGTGCGTGGCAAACTCGTTTCCGTCAGAGTCACAACTTCCTGCATAGCGAGAGATGTTGTCGAAGAAAAAGGAGAACAAAACAAGTACACACTCACACTGATGCACCGACACGCATTGGGACAACAACGCCCTCCTACCTCTCTCACTCTCTCGTCGTCGAGTGCGACGCTGCGAGGGCAGGGGAAGGGGCGCGGGCCAAGGCTGACTTGGGGACAGCAGTGATGCAAGCTGTTTTTACAGTCTTGGCAGTTCGTGGATACAGAAGCAGCGACGACAAAGGAGCTGGTGCCACGGCCCACGTCTCACTGGGCAGAGGGTACCCCCTCCCCCACGCCAAGCCCTTCCGCCGCCTCGACACACACAAGCACACACACACACACACGCACACACGCGCGAAAAAAAAAAGAAGAGACAACGTGTGAGACGCACATATCAGCATTGCCGCGGGATACATGCATAGGGAGTCGAATGTCAACAGCAACGTGCGCAGCAACAGCACCAGGCGGTAGTGGCGCGTCTAATGGTGCCAGCCAGGCAAAGAAATAGATCTACATAATTTATATATGTGTGTTCGTGTGCGGGGGAGAGCAAGGGAGGCAGCGCAGCCACTCAAAATCTGAACTCACCCGTCGTTCATATCATTATCAATGTACAGGAGAGAGGAAGAGAGGGAGGCGGAGCGCAGGCGCGCTGACAAGGTACGCGATTGCACCACCAGGAAAGAGAGAAGGTGAAGGCAGTGGTGAACGTGAGGAGGCGCATCGTTCATCACCCCCTGCCCTGCCCCGCCCCGCCCAACTGCACTGCTTAAATGAACTGGATCGTGTTGCTGCCGCCGTCTTCGGTACTCTCAAAGATGAAGGCGTCCCCTTGCAGCTGCATCACGGAGAGCTTCAGCGACTCTGCCGAGATCGTGTGCCCACCTAGGCGCTCATGTAGCTCATCCAGCGACACGCCATCTCGCTGCTCGCACTGCAGTTGCTTCAGCGCTTCGATCACGCGCCGACTGAGATTGATGTCGACTGCAGCAGCTGCGGCGCCACTGAAGATGCCAGCAGTGACGGCTGGTGCCGCTTCTGAGACAGCTGCGGCCGCTTCGCCGCTACCCCGACCGGTGCCGCCGACGAGGGCGCCCTCGGTGCACAGTCGTTGACGCGAGCTCCTGCCTGACGCGCTGTCGGCAGCGTACTCCTCGGTGCCGCTGCTGAGGTGGGCGCCTGCCTTGCTCGCGCCATTCTGTGCCCCCACCACCTCCATGGCAGCGTTTAGACGCTTCTGACCAGGCGCCAGTGCCGCTCCAGCAACACCGGCGGCCGCCTCCGAGAGCAAATGTTGATTGTCATCCTTGCGCTGCTGCGTCGCCGTCGTCGCGGCGTTCACGGAGGCCCGCAGGAGAGCCATCGCTGCCGTCACGTCCGACTCCTCCACCGTCGGCGAGAGGCGAAGCTTGGCGTGCGCAGTGGACAGACGCACAATCGCGTCAAGCGTACGCGGGGTGATGAAAAAACCGTCGCGCCCGCCGTCCTGCTGCTCCGCGCGCAGCTGCACGTAGTGCTGGCACACGAGATCGCGCGACACGTCGGTCAGCAGCGGCGAGCCGCGCTTTGCCATCTGCAGAAAGGTTCGCAAAAAGTCGATGCTGACAATCGACTCACCGGTGCTATTCGTCGTCATGCGCAAGTCAAGACGGCTTTCACCACTGCCACCATCCCCGCCATCTACGGCCCGATCGCCCCGACGCCCATCACGGCCGTCCAGCTCGGCTCCGCTGCTTTCATGTCCGCTGCCGGCCTCGACGCTGTCAACCACCGTCCGTGACTCGACGTCGTCGTACCGGACGGCCTCCGCGGTCATGTGGTTGCGCAGGATGTGGTAGCCTATACGACGGTTGTAGTCCGAGGCATGCTGATCTAAAATGATGAAGGTCAAGTCGAAACGGGAGAGCAGAGACTCGGGCAGGCCGACGTTGAATGCCAAGCGGTGCTGCACGCTGTAGAAACCGTAAATCGGGTTCGCTGCTGCCAACACGCTGCACCGAGCGTTCAGCGATGCGTGAATGCCAGCCTTGGCGATCGTGACCGTCTGCTGCTCCATCGCTTCATGCATCGCTACCCGGTCTTGCGAGCCCATTTTATCGAACTCGTCGATACAGAGGATGCCGCGGTCCGCCAGCACCATTGCCCCAGCACTGAGCGACCGCTCGCCTGTGTAGCTGTCCGTCGCCACGGCCGCCGTCAGCCCGACGCCGGAAGAACCCTTGCCGGTCGTACTCAGGGCGAGCGGTGCGATGCCGAGGACAAAGCGTAGCAGCTGCGACTTGGCTGTCGACGGCTCACCAACGAGAAGGACGTTGATGTCGCCACGCACGTGTGAGTTGTGCGACTTGCGCTCCACACCGCCAACCATCAGCAGTAAGATCGCCTGCTTCGCCGCTGTCATGCCGTAGATGGTAGGCGCAACCGCCTTGGAGAGTGTCTCCAGTACGCCACCGGGGCCCAGCTGCTCGACACACTTTTGCGCAAAGCGAGTCAGTCGATCCTCCACGGATGGGATGGGGCGGGAGAGGAAGGTGAAGGCTTGAGTCGGCACGACGTGGTTCACCAGAACGATGGACTGGAAGCTCTTGCTGTCCGATGTCGTGTATGGCATATACACACCGACAAGCAGTACGCGATCGCCCGGCTTTACAGCGTCGACGAGGTCGTCATCGAAGCGCACTTCAACGTTGCGGGGCAGCTGCCCGGTCGGTGCGCGCTCCGGGGCCTCCTGAAGCACCGCACATTGCGAGTCCATGAAGGTGCACAAGCCAAGCTCTGTGCGCAGGGCGTGGCCCTCGATGTCCGTCTTGGGCATCACGTTCACCGTGGGCAGATGCGAGCTGTCGATCATCGGCGTCAGCTGATCGCGGAACTCCTTCTTTGTGAACTTGTTCGTCTCGACGCAGTAGTGCACCGTCTCGAGAACGCGCGGCCGGTTCGTCGACTGCCGCGTCACGATGCCCTCTAGCGCGATCATAGTGTTCAGGTGACGCGCGTAGAGCTCGCGTGGCGACAGAACACGACCAACGGGGCCCTCGAAGCCGGCGTGCACGACGCGAGAGCGGTAGTCGACCTTCAGGTACTCGGGCTGCTGCCGAAGTACGACATCGTGAAGCGCTAACTCCAAAAGAGGAATGTACTTGCCCGGCTGGCGGATAATGCTGGCCCCCAGCGACAGTCCCAGCTCGCTGTTAGCCCCACCAGTGCCGACGCCGTCGCCACCATCTCCGCCGGCGCTGATGGGGACATAGTCGAGGAAGTCGCCAATGTCTAGCAGCAGCCGCGCCTTGCCAGCAACGATCATCGCCTGAATGCGTGCATGGTACTTTTCTTCATAGCGCTCACTCTCGAAGAAGTCGGTGAAGTGCCGCCGAATAATCGTCTGCTCCTCCGTCAGCGTGCGGTTGGTGAGCATGGTGAAACGCCGCTGCTGTGCTGCTTGCGAAGATGCGCGGGTGGTGCCGCAGGGTGGAAGGAAGGGTTGCTGCTACAATCTATGTGTGTATGAGTGTGATCGTGCGTGGATCAGAAGGCGCGGCCTGCCAGCAGAGGGTGCAAAAAGCAGGCGGTGACGTGCAGCGGCGGGTGGTGAAGGAGGCTTCTCGCCGCAGGCGCGTTCGAGCAGGGCTGCCGTCACACGCAGATGATGTGCACCTCCTGCGCGTCCCGTGGTCGGATTCAACGCAGCTCAGCTCGCAAGCAGGACGCACTCGTAGTGCGGCGGCCGCTGAATGATGTCGCCTTCGTTTCTTCCCTCCCGCTTCGTTGGACGCGAGTGCGCGCGCTGCGACTGCCGCTCCCTTGATCACGTGTGCGTGTGTATGACTCAATAGACAGTTGAGGCTGCGCTGTTCGGGGACGTCAAGAGAAAAGGAGAGGAAGGGAGAGACACACAAACAAAAATATAAAGCCCAAACGAAGGATAGTGTGGCATGCACTACACTGCCAATGGTGAAGTGCCGGCGCGCTCCACGGGTTAGCGGAGACTCGCCACAACCCACGCGTTCACAAGAGGAGGTGTATGTGTCTGTGGGGGGTGGGAGGGTGAGTAGCAGCACGAGATAAAAGCTTGTTTAGGCGGATGCGCTGCCATACTCGCCCACGAAACCACAGAGGGCGAGACGATGGCGATCTCATGCTTAGCAGGAGTTCACGGCACACAGATGCGTGCGTGCTGCGTTCACGGTCAAGTGCTCAGAGGAATACGAAAACGGGAGAGGGATGTAGAGCAGCAGGGCAATGCTGCAACAGATATATCACCGTGAATTGTCCTCGCGGTATCGCTTGTGCGACGCTCCTTCGTGCATTAAGTGAGACGCCCACGCACCGTCGGCGGACTCCAGTTGGCGCAGCACCTTCATCACCTCCTTGGTTTTCATTGCCACCATTTCCTCATCCACGTCCCAGTCGCGCACCAACTCCGCCTCCATCAACTGAAACGGTGTGCTCAGCGAGCTCGTCAGCTCAGACAGAAGTCTTTGCGCTGCCTCCTCCCTCTCCTGGGCAGCCTGCCGCGCCGCCGCCTCCTTTGCCAGACGTTCCTGTGCCCGTTGCACAAGCATATCGGCTGCCCACTGGGCCTCGACATGAGCCTGATGCGCTCGTTGACGCTGGCGCGCCTCCTCACCGGAGACGCCACTGCCGCTAACACCACCGCCTTCCTCAACGAGAGTTCTGATATAGGCAGCAAGCTTCGTTGGGTCAATGATCGTCTCGAGTGCCGTGTGCACCACCTCGAAGGCGTGGCGCGCCTCGTCAGAGTCGTCCTTGTCCGGGTGAAAGCGCAGGCTCAGACGGCGGTACACACGGCGCACCGCCACCACATCGATGTCCGGGATGGCGGCATCACCACCACTACCACTGCCGCCACAGGCGGCAGCCGCCAAGGAAGCGGTTGGAGTAGCTAGACCGAATAGCTCGAAGTAGTTGAACGACTCAATGTTCTCCTTCGTGATGTGTGGTGACTGGCCAGCACCAGCATTCAGCGGCTGCCGCTGCGGTTGTTGCAGTTTGTCACCATTCCCGGGTTCTGTGGAAGATGTGGCATTAGCGAAGCTCATGTTCTTCTATCTTTCGTTACGGGGGGGGGGGGGGGGGGGGGGGGGGGGGGGGGGGGGGCGGGGAGGGCAGGGGGGTAGGTCTTCGATTCATTGGATGTAAACATGCACGAGCTGCAATCAACACCTCCTTGCAGAGCTGACAATCAAGCCACAGTGTGTGCTTCATGGGCATGCATGCATGTATGCGCGCCATTGCCACATAGCAAACAAGCAGAGGACAGTGACAGTGTACCGTGCGCAACATTATCGAGTAGTGAGAAAGTAAGAGCGGTGTGTGTGTGTGTAAAGGCCGAAAGGAGCGCGGTCGTCGGAAGTCCTCCTCATTGACTCCATCGCCGTGCGTTCTCCCGCCTCCTCCCTGTGCTCCGCGCAGAAGACGAGAAGAGGTGAGGCAAGAGAAAAGGAAGGCGGGGGAGCGAGTCCGCCTTCTTTTTCTCGCGGCCGTCCAAGCACCTCCCCTCCCTTGCTCTCCCGTGCACACACACACACATACAAATACACACATAAATAGATGCGTACACCGACGTAGCACAAGCACCGTCTTTTTCATCGCTGCACGTCATTGCCTTTGCCGGTGGTTTCGTTCTTGTTCAGCATCTCGCGACTTACTCTAAATCAAATCCGTTGTACACACGCGGAAAAACATGTAACCAGGAAACGTGCGACGCATCACTGAAGGAGAAGCACGCCCGCACACACACCCACTCACACACTTGGGTGCAGAGGAGGTCCAAGACGAAACGCTCTGCGGTAATGCTGCCGTCACCGCCGCGCCCCATGGCCCCCCCCCTCTATCCCGCCCTCCAACCCCGCGCGCGCCGCATTAGTAAAGCGCAAAGTCGTCCTCGTCAAGCATCGCCTCCATCAGAACCGACTCGAGAAGGTCTTCCCGCATATCCGTCTTGCTGCACGGCAAAATTTCCAGCGGAGGGCCGTTCGACGGGGCCGCGACGGGGCGCAACGCGCGGCTGCCGCCACACTCACCAACGACGGACTGCCGAGCACGATCGCCTCGCTTACGCTTCTTGCGAGCACGTTGGGTGTTGGTCTGAGCATCAGTAGCGATCGCTTGCGTCGCGGAGGATGATGCACCGGCGTCGCATGAGTATTTTAGCTCCTCTGCGTAGCCCTCTTCGTTGTCTTCTGACCGCTCGCGACGTCGACTCATGGTGGCCCGTGCAGGTCTGGAGGCGCTGCCACGGCGCTGCCAAGGCGCCAGTCGTGAAGTGGGCAACAAGGACGATGACGCGGTGTCGTTGCCACCAAGGCCACCTTGCCCCAGAAATTCGAACCCCGTCCCCGCCGTCCAGGCCGCCGACTCTGCTGCCACAGACTGGTGAATTGGTGAAATAAAGAACGATGAGACAGCGCCGCTGCGACCAGCGTTGCCGCTCACGACACCATTTCTGATTAACAGACCGGCAGACGCGGCGTCTGCTGATGACATCAGGCCACGGAGGGTCGCCGGTGGGTGCAGCGGCGACCGCTGCGTCATTGATGTCGCCTTGTTTTGCGCAGCCTCACTCCAGAGCATCTGCTCTTCCCGTGCCTCCATCTTCTTGCGCTCCCGCTCTGCTCGACTCACCAGAGATTGCACAGTGGCTGCGAAGACCGAGTCCGCCCGCAGCTCGCGCACGTCGAAGTCATCCCTGGATGAGGTGCTCAGGCACTCCAATGACGAGAGAGACGAGGTGTCGCAGCTCTCGTCGTCCGCGTCATCTTCATCGCTGTCGGTGCTGCTGCTACTTCTAGGCTTGTAGGCGTCCAATCTGCCTCGCACGCACACGGCGCGCTCTCGACGACCGCGCCGACTGGCACCGGCAGACTCGCCATCACGGAGACCTCGGCCGCTCTCGCCGGCGTACCAGCCGTGTGTCCTACAGACGCTGACCGTACAGTCCCCACTTGACCCCGTTGGCTGCCACCCTTGATCGCGTCGCCACTGACGCTCTTTCTTGAGCAGCATCTTGTTGTACAGCCGGTGGTCCTCCGCTGCATCTACTTTGGCCTGTAGACGGATGTTCTCCTCGCTCGCTGCGAGGGAGACCGGCGCCCGCGGCGTGGCCTTGGCCTCTGCAATGCCACTGAGCACATCGCGGGCGTCGGTGCCACCGGCGGGGTGGCCACAGCACTCAGTCACCGTCTCCGTTGGCTCCTCTTCCTTTTCCACGCTGATAGGGTGCAGTGGCGGAAATGCAGGGAAGTCGGCCGCGCGAGCTGTTGCGATGGTGCGAGGACACGTGGCCCGCGTCGCCCACACGTCGCGCAGCACGTAGTACGAGCCGTCCCCGTTGACTTTGCCAGTGTCGCTCATGAGGCCGTCATCGTCGCTCTCCTCGCATGCCACAACACGGCGGTGGTGACAAGACGAAGGCAGCGCGGCAGCTGCCGTCGTGACGGCTGCAGTCAGCACCGAGAAGTGCTGAGGGGTGTCACCGGCGGTGCGCATGCCACCAGCCGCGTGCTGTGGTGCTGCAGCATTCCGGTCACAGGCAGCGCTAGCGCACGCCACGCTCGACACACCGCCGTCGTTACTGCTGCTGCCTCTCCTTGTGCTACAGCGGTTCCGCCGGCTCACGCAGCCGCTGCTGCCTTGACTCTCGTCCTCGTCTACCATTTCCGCACCGTAGGCAGACATAAATAGGGTGCTGGGTGGCTGGCCACCAGCGGTGGTACCGCGAAATGGGCTGGTGCTGAGAGAGTGGGTGTCACTATTGAGGCCGGCGCTCGCGTCGATCCGATAAGACGGCGCAGGCCCTGAAGCAAGCACGGAAGCGGAGGCGTCAGGTGTCACCGTTGGGGACCGCGAGACACCAGCAACAGTCGCCGCCCTCCCACCACGACCACCGCCGAACAGCATGCGCTGGTAGCGCTGCCGCAGAGACATCGATGTGTATGCGGAGCCGGCCGGCCCTGCCATCGTGCCGATGCCACTTTCTCTGCCGCCCTTGCCGAAGGTGCTGAGGTGGTGCTGACGTCGACGGCGCGCGCGGCTGCGGTTACTGTGCTTACTGCTGCGCCGGCTGCTGCCTTCCTCAGAGCGAGCGACTTCCTTGAAAGCAAAGAAACCAGCGGCCGACGGTGTGCCGCCGCTCAAGCCTCGCCCGCGTCCATCGCGGCGGTGCTGCAGGAGGTAGGACGACGAAGATATGTTCGCACGGCCACCATTTCCGTGGCTGTCGGTATTGCCATCGGCGAAGTCGAACACGACACGTGTAGTCACGCCGTCAGGGCTCTCCTGCTCGATCACCCACTCATAAGTGGACATTTGCGTTCTAAGGTCGATTACACGAAACAACAAAAGAAAAGGAGCAACAACCTCGGCGTGGAACGTGAAGAGGGACGAGAGGGATGGACGATCACCCGCCCGCCCCCATTCCACTTCGCCGCTGAAAAGACAAACGCGAGGTGATGAAGTCGCGCGACGCCCGCAGAGCACGCGCGCACAAACCCGCGCCGTGGTCGCGCACGGGTGCCGCGCAGAGCGTATTCACAAAAAACTATGGCACCAATGATCTACACCCCTCCCCTCGTTGCAAGCACCGTGTATGTGTATGTGTGTGTGTTTGTACGTCTGAGATTGCTGGCGTCAAGCGCTGAGCCGCACGCAACCGAGAGGGCCTTGCGTTGATTTTCCTTGTCGCCGATGCTGCGCACCCGTACGCGAGACCGTCTACGTCTCCAACGCCGGCTCCGTCTCTTGTTCTTGGCTTCTGCGCTGCTTCGCCGCGGTGGAGTACACACTGCCGTCACTACGGAAGCGACACGCATACGCAGATGCGGAGGTGCATATATATATATATATATATATATATATATATATATATATATGGCGTTTGGTGAGAGTTTGTGCCGATATGGGTGGGCATCGTAAAGAACCCGGACAAAAGAATTGATCGAGAGAGAGAGGGCGAAAGACATAAGCCGACAGAGAACCGGGACGTCTAGACCAGCGGCAATACTTCCTTGGGCACGGACATCCTCTACGTCTCACACGCACCGAAGCGGGGGGGCCTTGTGATCAATGCACGCTGACACATACGCGCACACGCCATTAGTTCACCCATGTGTGTGTGAAGAGAGGCGAGTAGTGCACTGGTTGTGCAGATCGACTCTTGGTCATCGATCGCCTTTGCGGCTTCTTCCGTTGTGTACTTGCTGATACGGGAGTGCGGAAACCAAGAAAAAGATGCACCCCCAACCGCACACACACACGTAGACAACCAAACACATGCACTGAGATACATACAAACCACACACACATACACAGACACAATGAGCACAGCCAGAGCAACACCACAGCGAGGACTTGCAAGCGAATAAGAAAAAAAACAAGTTGATGAGGCCGACCCACGAAGAGGAACTCGTTCTTCGCTGTTCGCTGCCCCACGTTTTCTTTCATTTCCAAAGCATGAGCCGAACGCCAGTTGACCCACCACCACCACCACCACCACCAGGGAACTGCCGCAGAGGCACCACCCTCGTGGTGCGAAGCATGCCTTGGGCACGCGCGCTCCCGCAAATGCGCCGGCTCGGCCATCTGGTTACGGCCCGTGCCGCACACTCTGCGCGCCCACCCGCCTCGCGGGTCGCCTCACAGTCGCGCCCACTATGCCGGCCGCCATCCAGTGCATCCCCCCCTCGGGGTGGCACGCAGGTTCCTCCACTCTGTAGGCAGTGCAAGGGGCGAGTTTGATGAAGTCGAGTTTAGGCTGACAGCTTGCCCAACGCACGGGTGGCACAGGTGTGTTCGCTGCTGCAGGTGGCTCCACCGCAACGCCAATCTTGGGCCTGCAGGCCGGCACACCCGTAACGATACATCACTCTGGCCTTCCCACGTCATCGGTGCTTGACCGTGTCGTCACCGGAAGTGTGTATGTCTGTGTGTGGGGGGGGAAGGGGGGTCTGCATGGCCTACGCTCATAAGAGGGTGGGAGTGCACTGGGCCGTGCAGTACCGCGCACAGGAGGGGGAGGGGGGTGGTGTCCCTCCATCCCACCCCTTCACCTACCAGCGCGATGGGGGAATGGAAAAGCGGAAAGGATACAACAAGTGAGGTGGCATCCGAGGGAGAGAACAGCACAAAAAAAGTCTGCGTGCATGCGCGTGACAGACGCTGGCGTGCGCGTACTTCGCGAAAACGACTTCACGTGCCTAGAACAGAAATGTGATCCCGCGCGTTTAGCCCCAAGGCGAAGCGAGCTGACAGGCGAAACGTACGCCGGCACTCGGCGAGAGGCGCTCGTAGACGTTCGCACAAACGGGGTCCCCAGACGACGACCACCATGACGGTGACGGACGTGGGAGAAGGCAGCCGCGGGGATCCGTTCACGTCGATTGGCAGCTTGCAGCAGTCTCCGATGTTGCCGTCTCCGCCGCCGGAGAAGGTGATGGGAAGCTTAGTGAAGGGACGGGTTGCGAGCCCGGGACGGGGGTCGAGGTACACGAAGCAGGAGTGCACGCCGTGGCGTCAACGTCGCTGCGGTTTGCACGGCCATCGCCTCCGCTGCCCTCGCTTTCCTTTAGCAGAAACTCGACCCACTTGGACGCCAGTCCCGCCTTGTTCGCCTCCTCCTCCCCGCTACGAAGCCATTTGAACAGGCCCCGGCGAGCACCGCCTCGCTGTGCGGCAGATCCGTGCGGCGGCTGCGGGTTGCTTGGCCCAGGCAACAGTCCCACATATTCCTGCGTTGCCTCATCCCAGTCGAGGAGACCGCTGAGCACCTTCAGCATGTCCTCTGCCTCCTTCCGCTGCGCAACGAAGGCGTGCATGTACTTGGCGAGAAGCTGCGACACGACGCGCTTGTCAATGCTTGTCTCCGATCCGTCCATGTGTCGCGGCGTTGTCTTCTCTAATGCCTTGCGCATCTCCGCGAGCTTGTGGTGCATAGTTGTCACTTCCGCATCTTTCGATATGATCTGCCGCTCAAAGTCCTCGCGCACACCTGCCACCTCGCTCTCGTGCTGCTCTATGATTCGCCGCGCCTCTGCCAGCTGCTTCTTGAGCTCCTCTGCCTCGAGCTGAGACTCCAACGTCAAGGCCTCCACCTCATGCCGCTTGTTCTCCTGGATTCGATCCAGGACGAGCTGCAGGTTTTCGCTGCTTTGTAAGGATGCCTGCAGCTCCTCCTCCTTTGCCTGCAGCATGTCCTGTAGCGTGTTCAGCTCTTCTTGCAAGGAGGACACAGTGTTCGCCTGGCTCTCTGCGTCAGTCTCAGCCTGCTGCAGCCGCGCGGCCCACCCCGCACGCTCCTCGCGCAGCGTCTGCAACTCATGCAGGACGCCGGTCAGCTGTTCTTGCACCTCCACAAGACGAGCGTCGCCCCTGTCCACGCGTGACTTCATCTGACGCGCCGCTTCGTCCTTCAGCGACAACTCCTCGCGGAGCTTCCCAATGACGCTCCACGCATCAGCCATCTGCTGGTTGAGCGAGTCATTGACTCGACGGGCCTGTTCATAGGTCTGCTCCCACTCCTGCTGCACCCGCTCTGCCCGCAGCACGATACTGTGCTGCTGCAGACACTCCGTCATCAGTAATGAAAAGAGCTGCAGGAGCGGCACTTGCGTACGCGCCGCTGCCCAACCCCTCTCGCCTTCCTTGTCGTCCTCTTCGCCGTCGTCGCCGCCCGAAGGTTCCCGCTCTGTGCCACCGCCGTGCCTCCGGCTTCCCTCTACCACGCGCTCCACGTCCACACCCAAGCGCACCAGCGTGTCAACTGTCATGCGCTGCAGTTGATCCATCATCACCTTCAGCGCCTGCACATTTCCCTCCAGCTCTTTCTTTACTTGCGTGAGGACCGCCACAGACATGCTGACGCCGCTTTCCTTTGCCTCCGACTCGGTCATGCGCTGCCGCTCCTGCTGCTGGCGATCCTGCTCAGCCTCTTTGAGGCGCTTGAGTTGCTGCTGGATGGCTGCGAGTTCCTCTTGCATGACACCGCAGCGCTGCTCCGCTGATACCGCGTGCGCCTCGGCCGCCGTGCAAGCATGCTCTGCGGCCTGCTTATCAGCCTCCAGCGCCTTGCCACGCTTCTGCTCCCCTTCCAGCTGCGCCTGTAATCGATGCAGCTCTTCTTGGTAAGCGTCCCGGCCCTTCGCCATTTGAGCCTCCAAAGCGTCTCGCTGCTCCAGCAAAGCCTTCTGGGTTTCGGCCCACTCTGCCTGCGCCACCGCGTACTCGTGCTCCCGGGTGTCGAGCGTGCGTTGTAGCTGACCTGCCGCCTCCGTGAGCTGCCTCACCTCTTGCTGCAGTGCACCGCGCTCCGCCTCCACGTGGTCGAGCTTTTCGGCGAGTCGCTGCCGCTCTTCGTCGTGAGCTGCCGATGCAGCAGCAGTGGTGGCGGAAGCAGAGGCTGACTTCCTCGTCTGCTCTAGAGTAGCAGCGACGCTTTTCGAAATGGCTTGCTCATGTGCGAGCTGCGCGGCGAGGTCTTCCTTCTTCCGCTGGGCATCCTCGAATAGCGCCTGTGTCGTAGCAGAGAGATGACGCTCCGCCTCCAGCTCGCATTTCAGCCGGTCTACCTCGTTTTGAAGTTGCGCATGAGAGTGCTGCTCGTCGCGCGCGGCGTCCGCACTCTTGTCATGATTGTCCGTGATGTTCACCATCGCTTCCCTCTGCGCCGCCTGCAATTTAGCTTCCAGGGAACGGCGGAGTGCCTCCGAGGACTGCAGTTGAGCCGACTGTGCCGCTAGCTGCGTGGTCTTCACGTGCACTGCGTTTTTGAGGCTGTTCAGCTCTTCCGAATGGCGCCAACACCAATCTTCCTCTCCAGGTACCGAGGTCGCGTCGGGTGTCCCGGAAGGTGCTGATGCTGCAGTGGCAGCCGCTGCCATGGCCGCTACTTCCTTCTGCGCTACGGCGAGACTCGCGCGGAGCTCGTCAGCCTCCTGCTGCAGCTCGCCGACACGCCCCCCGAGTGCTGTTTTGAGCGCCTTCTCCCCCTCCAGCTGGTCCGCAGCCACCTGGAGAGCAGCGCGCAGCGCGTCAGCTTGCTGCTGCGCGTTCGCATCCTGCGCGCTGGCGGTGGCCGCTGCCGTCGCTGCAGCCTCCCTGAGCTTCGCTTCGTAGTGCTGGACAGCTTGCTCGTGTGTGGCGCGTACTTGGTCCTGATACTTGCGTGTATCGCTTCGTAGGTGAGCATTCTCTGCCTCGAGAACAGCAACGCGCTGAGCAAGCATATGCACTTGCTCTGGTAGACGCTGTTGTTGCGTTGGCGGCGTCGGCGGGGCTACAGTGGTCGCAGGTACAGGAAGCACCGCCTCTGCAGCCTTCGCTGGCGAAATACATGAGATGGGTGCCGCAAAAGGCGATGAGAGCGGCGCTGAGAATTGTGCTGGTAAAGGCTGCGATGTGTCCGGCTGAGGACTGGAAGTCATTCTTGCCTCCAGCGGACCACGGCGCCCTGCTGCGCTCGCTGATGCTGCCTGAGCGCCACCAGGGGAGGACAAGAAGGAGTGTGCAGCGACAGTGTCATCACCTGGGCATTCCGCCGGCGTCTGTGCGGCTCCATTGCACTGTGTGACGGCCACCGCTTGTGGAGACGCCATCAGCGGCCCTACGTTGCCGGGAAGACTTGTTCCCGCAGCTGCTGTGGAAGATGGACTTGGCGATAGTGAGAGAAATGACGGTGCCGCTACTGCCGAAACCGAGGACGCCCGTGCATATGCGGCAGCGTCGACACTGGCGCGGGCGTCTGCATGCCGATCCCCCGTCAGATCATTGTGCTGCAAGGCCAAGCGCCTTGTCGGGTCTTCCAGCACGGAGGCACTACCGGCGTCACCATAGACGGCTCCACTGTTGTGCTGGCCATGTGCTGTCGCACGTGTCACGCCCACGTTGCCTCTGTGGTGCGCATGACCGCGCTCATCATGGGCCAGGTAATGGCTGTGTTCTACTCTACCGTCCGCCTCGTCATCTTCACATTCGCCGCTGCCAGAGTGCCCCTCGTCGTCGTAGTCGGGCGACGCAATGCCCTCGGCAAAGCTTTTGATCTTGCTTGTCCACTCTCTCAACATGGCTTCACTCCCTGCGCGTGGCACGTTGCCCCCAGGCCGCTACGCATATATATATATATATATATATGTGGGGGGGGGGGGGGGGGGGGGGCGGTGGAGCAGAGGCAACGGGGTATGGCGGTTGTGGCACGTAAGATAAGAAAGCCGGAATGTGTGTGCTTGGGTGTGTGAACGTGGGTGCATTCCGTGGAGGCCTCTGCGAATCACACCGCTTGTTTTGTTTTTTTTCGCTTCGTCGACGCGACACGTGAACAGAGAACAAGAGAATGAGAACGAGGCAGGGAGAAGGCGAAGCGTGGCCATTTGTGACGCAGACATGTCGCTACCCCTGCCAGCGAAGCAGGACGGCAGGGTGCCACTACCGCTTGTCGTCACCCCTCACCGCCAACAATGTGCTGACAACGGCAACCCCCCCACACACACACACACCACCACCACCCTGCAGCTCCCATCTCTCAAACACCTACACGCAGAGGAGACGATAACGATGATGGTGGGTCGAGAGGTTTGGGTGAGTGAGGGTGGAGGGGGTGGCTGCTGCATCCCCCACACCAGCAATAACAACCCATAAAAGTACCGCTGCCAACTGAGAGCATCAGTGTCAGTTGCAGGTCGCAGAGTATGCGAGACGCGAGCATCTCTGCAGCAACCCCCCCTGTGCACTCTAAACGTTGACGCCACTGGCTAGCTACAACTGCAGGCAGTAGCAGTTTCGCATTCGACCTGTGAATAAGAACATAAGCGGACGCTTCATGCAGCACGCACACGCGCACAGAAAAAACACACCTACGCAGACACACAGCATGTGTGCAGGTGTCTCATTTGCTGTCCACAAAGCTGTCCGCTATTAACACAGAGGCGCGGCGTCGGCCACGGCGAGGCACCCCGCCAACATGTGTACGGCCCCGCCGCGGCTGTCGGTCAGCCGTCTCTGGACGGCAGCCGTCCTCTGAATGCGCCTGTGGCTGGCTCGATGACCGCCAAGGGGATGCTTTACGCTGAGTGCTGCCCTCCTCCACTGCTGGTATCCCGTTGCGTCGGTAGCCGTCTGGCACGGGCACCCCCCGAGGGCAATGCACCGGATCGTGCGACGCGCTGGTGCGCGGCTGGAGGCAGATGGGGCAATGCGTCGCGTGGTGAAGGCCTACCGGCACCTCGCGGCAGCGCGTGTACAGGTGGCCGGTTTGTCCACACTTGATGCAGAAGAGCGGTGGCCCGCTGTGGCGCGGAGACGACGTCGAAGAGGTCGAGTCTGGTGAAGCGACCGCTGCAGCGTCTCCGCGGCGCGCCTCGGACTCGCTATCCTGCGCCCGCAGCGCCGGACACGCCGTCACGTGATGACGGCCACCGCAGTACACACACCGCATGACACGACGGTGCACGGCAGGCTTGCGAGACTCGCTGCGCAGCGCGTGGCCAGCCTTGAAGCGGTGGGTTGCAGCGACATTGGGCACGGCAATGAGCGGGGTGACGACTGAGAATGGTGTGGAGGACGCTGACGGCGACGCAGAGGCATCACCATCGTAGCCGATCCTCCCGACATGTTGCTTCTGGTCCTGACGATGCCGCGTGAGAGTGTTCGCCTGCTCCGCGAGTGCAGCCGCAGCGTCGTCAGTCGAGGTGATACCTTCGCTGTCCATCAAAGAGGTCGCCAGAGGTGCCGGCGCGGGCTGGGAGACAGGCGATCCAACAGCAGTGCTTGCGGTGCTCTCGGGGAGTGGCAGCGACTTGGCCACCAGACCGCCATCCTCCAGCACGGCCACAGCCTCTGCGACGCGCGCGACGCAGTGCTGCCACGTGTGCCCCACCCCTCCACAGTACGCACACCGCAGCTCTGCCAGCTCCTCCACACGCAGGAACACACGCACGGGAAGGCGGACGTGCTCCAGGGGCGTCTCCCGCGGTGGCACTGCTGCGTGGCTGCCTCCATCGCTTGAGCGATGGCTTTCCGCGACACGGTCGGAGCCACGCTCTTTTGATGTGCCTGGGCCGCTGCAGCGCTGTAGCAGGCGCTCAGGCCACGGCAAGAGAACGGCCACACCCGCATCAGGGGTAGCCGTATCGGTGCAGCACGACGGAGCCAGGCAAACGGCGCACCACTCTTGAAAGGCCGCCACATACGGCGACGGAACCTCAGTCTGCATCCATCGCGATGCCGCGTCATTGAGACGCGTCAGAGCCGACGCCGCCGTCTCGCACGCCTCGTCGCCAGATAACCTGTGCCCTGCCTCTACATTCTGCGAGTGAGAGAGCGCGCTGAGCAGCTCCGCCGCCTGGGTGAAGCTGCACTCGCCTCGACCGCCAGGAACGTTGCCGTTGCAATCACGCGCACTCAACGACTCCGCAGCGCCATCTGACGCAAAGCCCATTGCCACATCCTGGAGAAGCGGCACACGGGCTAGCCCAGCAGGATCGTCGAGGACACTGCGGGTGGTGTACCGTAGCGAAGAGGCGAGCGGGTGCTGTCGCGCCGCGCGCGCCGCATCGGCCAAGGACGGCTGTCGCTGTCGCTGCTGCTCATAGGTGAGCCAAAGCTGCTGCAAGACGTGCACGTTGCCTTCGTCCGATGGATCTGGGAAGACAACGCCAGCGCACTCGACGCCGGTGCCGAGGGTCAACGCAAGCACCTGCTCGTACACGCGGCGCTCCGCCTCGTTTGTCAGCTTCAACGACGATAGAGCGTTGAGAAGAAGGCGCTGGAGGGGGTGGCGTGGGCTGCCGCTTGCAGACGACGCCACGGTCATCACCACCTGCCGCAGCCGCTCCACATCGTCAGCAAACGGCAGCGATGGCGAGAGTGAGGACAGATGTGCGAGCGTGTGCTGCGCAGCAAGAAGATCGGCATCCTCGAGTGGCATTCGCATCAGTGGCAGCGCCACCAGCTCCTCCGCCGTCGCCGAGCGAAGGCGGTGCTGCAGCCCAAGTGGGAGCTCGTGCAGCAAGCCAGGTGGAGCCGCTCGCATGCACGCTGCCACCTCCTCCACTGCCACCGCCAACGGCACATCTTGCACGTAGTCATTCACCACGCGCAGGCCCTCCGCCTGGAAGACCGCGGCCACCTCGTCGGCGGTGGTGTCACCGTGGGTGTGCACCTCGTACAACGCCACATCGCTGTCGTCGCGCGGGGAAAGGGACAGTAAACGGAATTCCATCGACAGCGACTTGCCCCGCGGCGCCGGAACGCTCGTGCGGCGGGGGTGATCCACACTGTCGCCGCCCACTGCTGCTACGTCGCACTGCATGTACGGTATATCAAGGGAGACGCCGAGGCGCCACCCCGGCAGCATCCAGGGGTGCTGAGACTCGCTCAGGTGCTCGTCTGGGCGGAATGCGCCGCTGCCGTGGCCAGGTGTGACAGCCTCCGGGGCAGAAAAAAGACTGTGCAGCCGCGACCGCTGGTGCACACGCGCTGCCGAGGATGCCGTCAGGGGCGCCCGAGCCCGTATATAGCACCTCACCGTGCCTTGCACGCGAAGCTGCCCACGCGCCACATCAAAGAAGCCCCCGTCGACCAGCGGGTGCGGGCGCACGCTGGCCGGAAGCCGGGCATCACTTGCAAGCGTCGACACCGCAGTCGCTGTAGCCTTCGCTGTGGCAGGAGGAAACTCGGCGCTCAGCGGAATGCCGATTGTAAGGTCGGCGAGCTGCCGTCGCTGACGCCGTCGCTCCATGTGCGCCTGCACGTATGGGTTCAGCATCCCCTTCGCCGTAGAGGCCCCATCGCTACCCTGTCGCGGCTGCTGGCAGCTGTGATGCGCGCGCAAATACCGCCGCGCGGCGGCGCCAACGCCTGGTGGTAGACGACACACCACCCGGTACGTCTGCTGCACGAGGTCAAGCTGTGCGGCGTTGCGAAGGAACAGGGCATCGCTCGGCGTCCCTGTCACCACCACAAGGCCTTTGTGGCGACTGGTCCACTGGTTCAGCTGCGCGGCTGCGACGGTATCGTGACCCCCGCGGCGCAGGAGGGACGAGACAACCGGCAGTGCCACGTACGGCACGCACCCCGGAAGCGCGGCGTCGACGACACGGGTAAGGAGGGAGTCGCTGGGGTCTTCAGGGTGCGGCTGTGGTCCCGCCTCGACAGCAATCGCCGAGGAAGATGCAGAGGATGTGTGTCGTGTGTGAATGGCGCAGAGGCGGCGCCCATCGCCACCGCTGGAGGCGACCGCGCTCACCTGCGACGTAGCATAGCACGGGAGGCCGCTCGGTTTGTACGCAGTCAGGACACGGGAACCGGCGCTGCTCCTGCCGCTCGCCGTGGCACTCCACAAGTCAGACTGCACCAGCCGCAGGGGGAGTGGGATGCGGGAGGTCATGCGCGCGCTGCCGCGGGTGCGAGACAGGGAACGAGAGCGTAAGGAGAGGAGGGGAGGACGACTGGGAACACAAAGATGCCGACGAGTCGGAGGGAGCGGAGAAGAGGGGAGTGAGTGTGGAACAGGGCGGATCACAGTTTGAGTTCCTACATGCGGCGTGATGTCCAGTGCTTCGTGGACGAGCGTGGCCCCCTCCCTCGGATACTGGCTAATGACCAAAAGGTCTCGACCCGTGCCCTCCCACCCTCCCACTCCCATCTCGACATATGAAAGCCCGTGGAGGAAGATGATGAGGGGGAAAGGAGAGAGAGAGAGAGAGGCTGAAAAGGTCTTGACGGCCGTGATAGTACGTCACTGTTTCACAGAAATGCACTCATCAGCGAGTCCGCGCTTCGTTGATTTCTCTTCGGACGCTTCACATTCTGAGCTCTGTGGCGCGCGTGCGGGCACGCTCTCGTGCTCTCGAAAGGCACGCCTGCAGAGAGAGGGGCGGAAGGGGTAGCAGGATGGAAATCAGGAGCGGGGAGGAACGCACACAAGCACGCGACGCACACGGAAATCACAGCATGAACACCTTGTTCGTGTAGCCGTCATAGAGCATCGGATTGGTGCACGGCACGCGAATGTGCATAAGCAACTTCACTGCCTCCTGCGCCGCCAAGGCGCCAGTCGACGCGGCTACGGAGGGAAGCTGCACGCAAGCACCGTCACCGCCCTTGCCACGGGCCCACCGCGCAACCTCCTCGCACGCCTGAGCAAAAAGCTTTCGCGAGTCTTCTTCGGACCACCACGGAGCGAGCGACGCATCGAAGAGCTCAAGAGCTGGGTCACCGTCACCGCCAATCGGGGCCTTTTCCTGGTACGCTTGCGACATGAGCACGGCAGCCTCCTGCGCGATGGCACTCCCGCCCAGGTCACGCTCCTCAGCGCGCGCGCCACGACGCTGAAGCTCCTCCTTACACAGATAGGCCACCGCGAAGCACGCCGCCCGGCGCGCGTCGGCGTTGCGTTCCACGTCAAATGAAATGTGACGTGTCAGCCACGCGAGCCGCTGGCCCAGCCGTTGCCGCCACTCCGCCTCCGCAGCGGCGCGATAGGCAGACGAGAAGCTGACGCCTCGTATGTCCCAAATGTTCTCGACAACCATCGCCGTGTGCTGGAGAAGCAGCGGCTTCACCTTTGCTGCCACCAGCGACGCCCTCGATGGGCCACGGAGCTGCCGTTGTTCCTCCTCGTCCTTTCGCTTACACTCCTTCTCCTCTTCTTGCTGGAGAGCCGCCTCGAGCAGCTCCATCGCCTTTGCCGCAATGCACGCCACGTCTTCGGCATGCTTTGCCTGGTACAGCTCCTGCAGCTCGCGGTACCAGATGGTGGTTGTCGTGAAATCCGGCAGGTAGCCGGAGTGTGGCATGTGATAGGCAGCGTACACAGCACCGAGCGGCAGTGGCGCCGCGTAGGCGGCGACGCACTCAGCTTCCGCTGGCGGCTTGGTGGATGCCCCGTTGCTCGCCTCCAGCTCGCCACCGACTTTTCTTGTCACAAACAGCTGCACTGCGCGCAGGATGAACCACACAAGCACATCGGGGGACGCCCAAACATGCAGTGCCGCCATCTCGCGCACCGCCGACGACGGCGACATCAATGCCGCTGGAGAGAGGCGCGACTGCACCGCCTTTACAGCGCGCATCGGGTCCGCGCACCGAGCATCGCGCAGAAGCTCCTCTAGCGCCTCTGGCAGCCGCTGCGCCACCGGTCGGTTCAGCTTCGCCGTGCACTTCTCCATGGCCTCCACGAAGGCTTCCTCGGGCACGCTCTGACGCCGTATCATTCCACCAACGACGGAAGCGATGGCGCGGTAGTCCTTTGCGCTCAGCGGAAAGATCAAGGAGGATGACGACCGCTGCCGCGACCTCTTCTCCTCTTCCGGCAGCGTGGCCCACCATCTGCGAAAGGCGTGGTGTACAATGCACGGGTACGGCAGGTGGCTGTGCAGCGTCATGGCATCCGCGTTGTCCGCAGGAAACTGCACAACGTCGTCTGGGTCGTGAGCGTCAAACCAGGCCTGCAGCGCCGGAAACGGCTCAAAGATGCGCAGGTCCTCCATCTGTACCTGCGTCGGGTTCTGCGGGCGCACAATGACGCGGTCGCAGCAGTAGGTTTGAAGCATTCCAAGCAAGCCACTGCTGCGAACCAACAGCACCGGTACATCAGGATGCACGCGCGCCGCGCAGGTCTGCAGCAGCAGCGACGCTGACGAGAAATCGCCGTAGCGCTCACTGACAAGAATGAGGCTCGGCGGAGACAGTGGCGCCTCGTCAGTGGGTGACGGGTTTGCGGAGTCGCATGGGGGGACATGCGATGATGAAGAAGTGTTGTCCAAGATGGCTAGCGGCGCGTAACCGGTGAGGAATCGCAGCACAGCAGATGTCTTCCCGGTCGGCTCCGGCGGTGCCTCCCTCGCCGCCGATGCTGGCCAACGTCGGCCACTGTCTACGTAGCCGGCAGCCCAGTCCACGTCTACGGATGCCCGGTACTTCGCCACCCATTCCCTCGGGCACTCCTGAACGGGCACAGCCCTGCACTGCTCCCCCAGCCCGCAGATGTGCTGCAGCACTGTCGCCGCCAGAGAAGAACCGAACGCCGTGGTCGCCACAAAGTAGTTGGTTGCCACGTCCTCACCAGACACAACCCGGTCGTCCACGAGGGTGACGGTTCGCACGCCGGCCAGCACGAGCGACTTCAGAGCTTCGGAGATAGCCACAGTGGCACCGAGCGCGACGACATGCGCTGCTTCAAGAGCCGCCTGCCCATCTGCACCCCAGAGGCGCAGCTGACGATCGAACTTCATCTGTTTCAGACTGCCGTCAATGCTGTTTTTTGCATCCGGCGGAGGTGGCGCATTGAAGGCCGACATTGTCTAGCGGCACCGACGCGAGCGCTTTCCGCGCGCCGTTCCTGGTTGCGCCACTCGTGCTAGCAGAGAGACTTGGGATGTCGAAATAGAAAGTGGCCGAGTGCCTGCGGTGTGCGCTTCGGCAGAAAGATACGCCGAGAGAGGCTACGGGGAGGAGAGGCCGGAGAGAGGGAGAGAAACGGTCCCTCATTCGATAATCTGACAAGACCGAGGAGCAAGACCTCCGCCGCACCGACACCGCAATCTTTCGCTTCGTTCTCCGCGTGAAGTTCCCTTGTGTTGCTCGCCTCGTTTTTCATTATTGTTTTCCTGTAGGTGCACCCGCCGGGGGAGTGGCCGGCGTGCACGGTGAAGCGGCAGCAACGACAACGATGACCGCGGAGCACAAACCAAAAGCGAAAACACAAAATAAAACGGAGGGGGAAGAAGAGAGGCGAGCACTAAGACGCATGCGCATGCGTGTGTGTGCGTCGACAGACGCGGGGACATGGTGAACAGGTGCGAGGTCGCAAGATTACACTACCGGCAAATGGGGAGGGGGAGGGGGATAAGATGCCAGGCGCAAGTATTTGCTGCTTATTACAGCGGAAAGGGCGACAACCTGCCAGCGAGACGAGAGAAGGGAGGAGGGGGTTCGTCTCTCTTGATACCTCTCAACATGTGTGAGAGCACTGTTCATCGAGAGAAGAGGGAGACCAACAGACTCTGTGCGGAGGGCCACCTTTGCCCACCTATTCTCCTCGCTCCCTTCCTACCTCGCAGGCACACCCGAACGTGCAAGCCCAGGTAACGCAGCGGAATTCAATCCGTAGCACCTCCATTATCCCGGTGGAGAGAAGCAGTAAGTGCCAACGTGTGTTTTGTACCACTAGGCAGCATGCAAACCAGCAAGCCAGCCCGCAAGTAGACGCACATGGCGGAGAGTGCGACAGCCAAGACAGGCGCCTTGAGAGGCACACACGCACACCTCTAACACTTCGACAGCGACGCGCACAGACACACAGACACACACACACACACAGAGAGGGAGAGAGAGTACATCGTGTCTTTCAGCCATGAAAAAAGGCGACGAAAGCGAAAAACAGAAAACCAGCGAAGACGCTGACTTGCACAACCGCACACGGTAAGCGGGGTGGGATCGGTGTGCGGCCTCGCAGACTCCTTCCCAGTAAGCTCCCCGCCCCCCCCCCCCTATCGTCCTCACTCGCACAGCTGCCATGAGCTGTCGCACTCGTCGAGCCTAAAGTAGATGGACGTGAAGAGGGAGAGAAGGAGGGTATGAGAACGGAGGCGCAACAGAAAGGCGGGTGTCACATGAGCGGGAAGGCAGGCATGATGCAAGACACACGCGCACACATACATACGCCCTTCCCGCTTCTTTCTTTCGGTGACTGCGTCTCCCACCCGCTAGACTCGCACGCACCGGCGCGCCCATGGCACCAACGGCACAGAGAGCCCCAAGAAGAAGAGAAAGGGCCCTCCTCATCCTCCGCCTCCCCTCCCCCGTTGTATCCCACAAAAAAGAAACACGAAGCGAGTTTCGTACTGTACATGTGATACATAACGCCATCCGACAAAACCGCCCACGCGCACACGCGCCAAGGGAAATCCGAGCAAGAATAACGAAACAATCCACAGAGAGCGGGATAGGGAAGGGGTGGTGGTGGTGGCTCTTGCACGCATACGTGATGGCAGCGAGCCACCCTCGCGTCGAAATGAGCATCACCACCTCGACGCCACACACACAAAAGAGAACGAGGTGTGTATGTGGGGAGGGGGGTTGAATAGAGGAGTATACACGATTCAGTTTCCCTTGACGCTTCACCGGCGACCATCAATCGCGTCGTGCGTTTGTAACGCAATACTGCAGCGGCGCCGTGCTACCTTTCCGCCCGCCAGCCATAGACGGCGACCGCGCCGCCGAGGCGGGCAACGCCATGATGACGTTGTTATCGCTCTGGGTGTAGTACTGCTGCCGCCTCATCAGTGCAAAGGAACGAGCACTGGTGTTCCGGCGGTTGTGCACGTTGGCGATGGAGAGAGACGGCGGCAGCGCGCCCGGCACGACGGCCTTGTTCAATGTTGAAGAGCCGCCACCCGCTGTGATGGGCAGGCTCCCAATGCGCCGTTGCCGATGCGTCGCAGCACCGCGGTCGTGCGCGTCCATTACTGCATAAATATCGCCTCGTGTAGCGCCGTACACCATGCCGCGCGACTCTACCTCTTGGCGCGGCACCCAATGCTCGTAACCGCGGCCGGCACACTCGCTGCAGACAGCTTGACGATCGACCTGCAGATAAAGACCTGCGACACCGGTGCGACGACCACACAGGTAGCAGTGAAGGCATCCTTCATGGAAGAAGAGGGAGCCGACCGGTACCCGGCGCACAGGGTCAACAGGTCCGCCACAGGCGTTGCACGGCACGCACACATCCTCGACCACGTAGAGAGGTCCCCGGTAGTTGGGGTTCACCTTGTTGCGCTGGCGGTATTCGGCGTGCTCCTCAGGGATTGTCTGGTACTGTGCGTTAACGGTCAGGCCACTTGCGGCGTACACGGTGCTGTAGTTGCCATCAGCGCCGCGCAGGAACGGCTCGGAGCGCTTGCACGCGTCGGAGATCACTTGCCGACCGCTGTGCGAGTAGCGCGGCGACGATGACAGGCGCGGCTGATGTGGCGCAGCCGTGTACTCTGACCCGACGGCGATCGCCGAGCTATACTGAACTTCGTCTCTGAGGTGTACCGGTGCGGTCAAACGCGGCACACGATGGTCCGTCTTGTTGCTTCCTTGGCTGAAAGCCAATGACCTCGACGGCGCGGCTATGGCACTTGCCGTGCCGTCGACCCCGCTGCTCCCAACTTCCCGCTCCACCGCCCTCGCGTTGGCTTTGTCCCGTGTAACCGCGGTGGGAGCGTTGGCGCCATCCTCTTGCGAATGACCAGTGGCCACAACGGGGATGTCGACTTGCTGAAGCACCGAGTTGATGTCCTTCATAGCGGTAGGAGCATTAGCTGTACTAGGCAACGCACCGCTTACCGCGTCAGCCAAGCTGGTCTTCCCCGTTGGCGCATCGGTAGGTTGTGTCGGCGACGGTGGTGCCACTGCCTCACCTTGCTGCTCCATACTCGGGCTAGCACACGCCGGCGCGTGCGCGCGCGTCAATTACAGAGAAAAAAGGAGGAAACACGTCCTCGCCTGCTGCTCTCGTACGAATGGAAGCGGCGGCGGAAGGAACAGGGGAGCTCGAAGAGGCGGCAACAGAGAGAGGAGGACAAGTACGGACCACCGAGAAGGCACACCAACACACGCACACGCACGCAATCGCTCTTGGTTAGTTGTTGTTGCTGCCGTTGCTTGGGTGCCGGAGGGCTGCAGCGAAGCTCTTATTCTCTTTGTGTCGTTGCTGAATGTGCGATGAAGGATTGGGGGTGCGAAGACAAGGGTCGAGAAGGCAAGGGGAGAGATCGGACAGGCACAGAGGCGGCACCAAGGCAACATTGCGAACACGAGTATTACAAATGCACAGGACAAAGCAGCCCTCGGCGCCTCTGGTGGCTACGTGATGCACTCGTGTGTCTGTGGAGCGCAAGAAAAGCGGCTGCCATCTACAGCGACGTAGAATCGCCGTCCGACACCTCGCAAGCCACACGTAAACCCACTCACGAGCGAGAAATCACCGCCTCTTCTGTCGTTAGATGAAGTGGGGAAGTAAGTGCAGGGCGCAAGGGTAAGTGGGAGCGCGGGGGAGGGGGGCGCATAGGGGACGGTTCGAGAAGGCAACATCGATCTGACGGTGCCTTGCTCACCTCTTTGCCGTCCGTGCGCCTATCTGCATCATGAGTGACCGCGCACCAGACTTGCAGAAGGGTGCGTCAGAAAAAGTGTGCAGCATTAAGCTGCTCACTGCTGCACACAAGCGCCGGAACAAGTGCCTCCTTTCGTTTCCTGCACTTCGTCTAATATGTGCGGGGCACATCGCTGCATGGAGGAGCGACACAAAACATACGAAAATGTAACAATGCAAAACAAAAGTGAAAAGGGGGACCGGGGCAAGTGCGAGCGTGCGAGGACGTACGAGAGCTATCATACATACAAGTGTACATGACACGGACTACCGAGCCAAAACCTCACAGGAATAGCGATGCGAGGGCGACAACTAGACGCGCAGTAACCAACCACAATCGGAGAGAGAAGAACAAGCACGCGCCCGCACGCGTCTATCGTGAAGGCAGACGCGGGCGACGAGCCTCAGCACCCGATGGCGTCTAGAACAGCGCAGAGAGGAGGGGGTGGGGGAAACTACTACGAAAAAAACAAACGGAAAGAATGAGGTGAGCGCGAGGGGGCGGGCGGGGCACAGCTGGGTGGACCGAAAAAAAAGTCCAGGACACACACACACACACGCACACGCACACGCGTACTTATCTGGTCGTACCACACGCGCCCGCGTCGCCGCCCCTTTCGGCCTCGTTTCACCGTCTCTCTTTCACAGGAAACGCGCCTCTCTCACGCTCTCTGCCATTCACCTCCGCAGGATTACCCACGGAGACATGCGCAGGCCGAAGAGCTATGCTCACAACGAAGATAACATCACCAAAGGAGAGCAACGCCCACACCCAGCTAGCGCTGTGGGCGAGTGGGAGGTGCAGAAGAATAAAAGACAACTAACGCGCACGAGCTCTCATCAACGTGAAAGGAAGGGAGCCGGAGAGCATGAAGTTCACCTCACTCTCCCCAGCACGGCTCTGCCCTCATGTGCTTCCACTTCTGGCTAACGAGCAGACGGTGAATTAGGTAAGCTGCTTCAGGACCGCCTCTTTCAGCCACGCCTCCTGCTCGTCATCTGTGACGTCCCCGCGGTTGTACGACGAGCCGTCTAGCCGGAACACCGTCACGTCGCCCTCCTCGTCGCCAACGACGAGCACCGGTGTCTCCTGCTCTGCGAAAACGACAGCGCTGAGACGGCGATGGTCGCGGTACTCGACATTGGCGTGGGGGTGCATGGCATCCATGACCGTCCACACCTCAGCGTTGCCCTGCGCCGTCACCGTGGCAAAGGTGAGAGCGTTCGTGTGCGACCACGCCACGTCCTGTACGGCGTCTTGCCGGACGCTGTGAAAGCGCAGCTGTGCCTTTCTTGTGCCGACCTTGTACAGACGCGACGTCCAGTCCGCCGAGCAGGTGAGGAAGTATGCCGCGCTGTAGGGCGACCACCGAACGCGGTACACCAGCTCCGTGTGCGGCTCGTACTCGAAGTCGTAGTTCTCCGTCTGGCTCTTGCTGCACTGCAGGACGGATCCGTCCTCGGTGCCGACGATGTACACCGCCGTGTCCGAAGGGCAGATATCGAAGCACATGCCCCCGCATTGCCGAGACAGGATCGCCTCCTCCGCAGCACCGCCGTCACCGGCGCTTCGGGTAGTCGTGGTCCCGGCACCGCTCTTCTGAGTCGGCTTTCGGTACTGCGTCTTCTTTCCACCTTTGCCGCCCACCGCGGACTCGGCCAACACTGCCGCAGCCGCCTCTGCCTCCGCGACACCAGCAACAAAGGCTTTCTCAACCTGCATCCCCGGCTGGCGCTGCAGGTGCATGAGATCTGGTGGGACGCGCTCAATCGACTTGCTCACCGCCCATTGCACGACGCGGCCGTCGGCAGAGATGGAGGTGAGGAACTCACCATGCTCCTTTCCTTTCGGCACCCACTGCAACTCCCAGATAGAGCCGGTGTGCTGGCCGCCGGTCGCGCCGACGATGGCGGCAGCGATAGAAGGGAGCAAGACGTCGTGCTGGATGTCGTATACGACAATCTCGCCGGTGCTGCTGCCGACGGCAAGCAGGCTCGGGTGCTCAAAGGAAAAGGCGAGGGCCGTGACGTCAGCTTCGTCGCGCAAGTACAGGACGAGCTCCGGAGCCAGTGGGTTCTTGAGTGACCAGCAGCACACCATCCCGTGCGCCTCCTGGCCCTGAGCTCGCTTGTATGCCATGTCCCATGGGTTATCGCTAGCCCTGTTGCCGGTGTCACCCTGCGGCAACGTTCGCCGGCGCGCGGTGTAACCCACCGCCAGCATGTCGCTCTCACGCCGGTTCCAAGTCATGCACGCCACACCGCGACCGTGCGTAAGCTGCGGCGAGCCGAAACGCCAGAGAAGGCGAATCCCCTCGCTGAGTCGCACCGGGGGGGCGTCGATGGAGGCCGCGGCTGCCGATGGTGTGAGCTTCGCCGCAGCATCCGGTTGCGTACTCTCCGTCCCAACCACCCACCCAGCCGACTTCCCGTCCGCCGTCGCTGCTGCATCTCCCCCCACCCGTGGAGTCGTGGAGGGGCCGTCGGCCGGGACATCTGGCAGAGGGGTGGCGTGCACGCTGAGAGCCGCTGGCAGCGGCCCCGGTACCGCCGTTAGCGCTCGCATCGCAGCTGCGGGGGTAGAAGCGTTGACAGCAGAGGCGGGAATGGCTGCTCCGTTCGCCGCACCCGTCCCCATACCTTGGCCACAGGTCTCCGCTGCGATACCGCGATAGGCAAGCTGCACCGCCTCCATGTTGTTCTGCACCACCGCACGCTCCATGATGCGCAGCGTGGAAAGCAACGTCTCCGCCAGCATCCACTGCCTGCTCGCCGCCACGCCAGCAGTCGCGGCGGAGGCCCCAGCAGGGACTTTAGCACTGCTCGCCATGCCCCCATCGCTGCTCATCGTATGCGTCACTGTTTCCGACGACATCAAGGTGGACTGCCCATTGTCGCTGCTCTGGTTATCGTCATCTAGGCTGCCGTCGCCGTCGATGTTATCCCCGTCATGTAGAGCGTCCTCAACATTCGTGCCGGCACCGCCACCAGCCGCGTCGGTAGCTGCGTCACCCGCCTGCTGCTGTCGCTCCTCCTGGGTATCCTCCTCGGCGTCCTCTGCCGCTTCCAGCGCCGCCACGTACGCGTCCTTCAGCATCCATGGGGTCACCTGCAGAGCCCCGCTGTCCTTCCTCGCCGGCGGGTGCACCTCGGTCTGCACCGACTTCATCGGCGCGCGCATGGTGATGGCGCCGGTGCTGTGGAACTGCGTACCCTCGTCGGTGCGGTACGTCTCCTCCACGGCCGCATACTCGCTGTTACGTGCCACGACGGCGGTGACCTTGTTGGCGTGCTCGTTTGACACGGCCTCGTCCTGATGAGCGTAGAGGAAGATGGTCGGGGTCTCAGTGAGGACGACGGTGGTGGTTGCCTTGCGCCATGCCGCCTTCTCAGTTGCTGTCAGCGGCGCAGGGGGGGCGTAGGTGGCCTCCTCTAGCAGCGTGTTGCGCTGGGCGAGTCTGGGGAGGGGTGCATCGGCGGCGTTGCCAGCGACAGCGATACTGCGCCTGCGCATCGACGGGGAGTCGTACACGGACATCAAGCGATCCGAGATGCGGTGGTCACAGGCGAAGGAAAGCGACTGAAGGCTCGAATCAAGGCTGCGGATGTCGCCCCCAATGGTGCGTCGGCCGACGCCGCTGCCGTGATCACCAACCTCGCTGCTCCCCTTGCTCTGAATTTGGGCGCTCACCATCATTGAGTCCGGTTTCATGCTGCTGCGTCTGCTCGTGAACATGAAAGACGAATGCATGAAAGAGCTGCCCAGCTCACCGCACATGAGGTTCACCGTGCTGCCCGCCTCCTGAGTCGTCTCCGGGCGACTTCCAGCGGTGCTGCCGCTGCTTAGCAGCTGCAATTCATGCGGCACGCCACCGAGAAGGCTCTGTCGCTGCTGCAGGGGCAGCGGCGTTCGGTTGATGCCACCATCGAGCACGTGGATGATGCCCTCCACCTCGGCGCGCATGTCTTGTGGGCGTTTCCGCACTTCCTCGCGAGAGGTTGACGATGCCACCTTGATGGGCTTGTTGTGTTGCACCGATGTCCGCAACGACGACGACGACTTGTGCATGGGGCCGCTACCGCCACCACTCGTTGTCGTGGGTGTTGTGACACTTGTCGCATTCGTTACACTGTCATGGCTGTGAGGTTGCTGATTACGGCGCGACGAGAGCGAAACAAAGCTGCTCATGCTGTCTCGGCGACACGGGGTATCGCAGGGAAGAGAGGGGGTGGGGAAGAGGGAAGCGGGGGCCACAAGGGTGCCGGAGACAGCAGCAACAGCTGCAAACAAACAAACAAAATGGCGGCGTCCGTGTAAATCTCGGCAGCGAGTGGAGGATGGCGCTCGGTAACGCCAGCGGCACAATAGACCGCAGTACGCACGGGCACAGAGAAGAAAGGGCAGTTCCACAGAGGCAGAGGATGAAGCGGCCAAGGCAAATCGCGAGGAGCAGGTTTGGCCACAACGACAAGACGACCCACTGTCAACAAAACACTCACAGCCCTGATCGCTGCAAAGACGCCTCAGTGAAGAGGTGGGTAGCCGCTGAGGAGAGAGAGAGGGAGCGAGAGAAAGAGAGTCACGCAAGCAGGCCCATAACAACGAAACGGAGCTTCTGTGCGTATGTGTGTGCGTGTGTGTGTGTGTGTGTGTGTGTGTCGTCGAGTATGCCCAAGGTGCAACGGGTATCGCGACGCAAGGGTGCGAGAGAGATTGAGACAGCAAAGGCTCGGCAACAACCACCACCACAACAACAAACAAACGAAAACGAGATGAGGGCAGAAGCAGAGAGCTTTTACACGCATGAGGAGGTGGAGGAGGGGTGTAGAGCGTTGGCAGCCGGCACAGACATGACGTAGTGTGCTTCTTGGTCGCCTATGCAGGCGGAGAAGCGAGGCGTGCAGGCGCGGTCTGCGGCACGCGCCCTTTGCTGTGTCTGGCTGGTAAACGAAATGCAGGAAAAACAAAGCACAAGCGTGTCGAGCACCCACCGTTACCGCTGCACGACATGAGTAGCTACACAAGGGAGCGAGATGAGGATCGCGTCGGCAGCTACGCATGCGTGTACGCTTGCGTGTGTAAGAGTGTGCGCTCCCGCACGCAACAACCCGTGACATGATGGATGACGGAGCGCTCGCGGTAGCGCTTGGAGGCACTTGCACACACGCATGAACTGTAGAGGCTGCGCGTGCCCTTGCCGCTGCTTGGTTTTTTCTTCTCTCTTGCTGCTGTGCACAAAAACTGAAATAGCGACTGGATTGGCTCTTAGTTGTCGCCACAGGCATACACACAAACACACACGCCGAGGCACCCCCTACCACCACGCCAGCAGCAACGACAAGGGTACCCAAAGAAAAAACAACAGAAATGAGCAAGATGTATGGCAAGGGGGCGCAGAGAACCACGTAGTCACAGACATGCTCGAGAGCGCCGGTGCTCCACACAACAACCAAACGAAATACTCGAAGGAAACTCTCTCGAGACAGAACACTGGTCAGGACGACCTCCTCTACCTCTCCTCACCGACCCACCGGCCTTCCGCCATGGTGGTCTACTACTCTTTTTTTTTCAAAGCCGACGCATCCGCTTCCTCAGCCATTCCCCAGCAGGAACTCCTCAACAACGGTGATCGAGTACTTGTGGTCCGCCGCGTTCGGCCGGCTGCTCACGTCCACAAATGCCAGAGGAATCCCCAGCTGGCCAAAGCTGAAGCTCTTCGCACTCGCTCCGGCCGCCCCACGCAAAGACCCATGGCGAGGCGGCGCCTGCCCCCCGCCATCATCGCTGTCTGAGCCGTCCAAGGAGAGCATGTACCGACGGCCACCAACGCTTCTGCCGTGGCCAGACTTGCCCTCCCCGGTGATGACCGCGTTGCGGCCGTCGCGTACGCTCTCTACGCGACCCATCGCATTCTGCCGCGACTCGATCGAGGCAACCATAGCCGCCTCTAGAAGCTTGCGCACCGCCTTGGAGGCGTAGCTGATCACCTCGTCGCGCTTCGTGCACGCAAAGAGGAGCCGGCGGACCCCATAGAACTCAGGGGACTGCAACACATTGAAGAGAAGCTCCGCCAGCGCAGCAACGCCCTCTTGTTGATTGTCCTGGACGGTGACGGAGTCGATGACCACGACGACGTTTACGGCTTCATTGAGGGCGCGCAGCATTCCCTGGTGCAGGCGCGGATGTCCAGGGCAGTCGACAACCTTCACCCCTGCCGTGCTGTTGGAGCGGCCATGCCGCGCAGCTGCGCACATGTATCCACTGTTTTCACGCATACTTGTCCGTGAATCAAAGAGCTGCTGATGGTGCACAAGCTGCACGAAGAGTGCTGTCTTTCCGCTGCCGGGCAGGCCAATCAACACCGTCGTCGTTCGCGGCGGCCGCCGGTTGAGCACAGCACCAAAACCCAGTATACGCCCAAACACCAAGAACACAACCAGGTAGCCAAGCACGAGGGTAGCCGACAGCCACACCCACTCCGCAGCAGAGAAAGTGCTTAAACGCACGGCAATACTCCCGACCGTCATCGGCGACGCAGCGTCCGCTGGCAAGGCATCATCCCCTGCAAGAGCGTGCTGCGCTGCAGCAGCGGCTTCCAGTGCTCGAGTCACCTCCGGGGTGGCCGCGTACACAGCGGTGGCGGCGATGGGCTCGACACCGTTTCCTTCGCGGCTCCCACCGGTGCAAAGATAGACCCAGATGCTGGACACCGCCTGCTGCACGACTTCTTGCATCGCCGTTGCATTGCGTCCCAGTCGGGCGAGAGCGGAATTCCACGCCCGCGGCGTGGTCGGGGTCAGTGCGGTCGCCGGACGCAAATGCGCGACGCCGTCCGCCCCCTTGGCGTTCTCCAGCGATGCCGTGCGGGTGAGACTCTGCTGGGCAGCTGCGCAGAGTTCCTGCAACCCGGCAAGAACACCACTGCGGATTAAATTCTCTTCTTCCACGGAGAGGCCGGCGTCACCGCTTGCAGCGGAGAGCTGATGCCCCTCAGCGGTGTATTTGTCGAGGACCACCCGCACCGCCTCTATGATTGTCTCGTTGACCTGCACCTCATGTAGGGCACTCATGATGCACACAACAACAACAGCGATGTATTCGCTTGCGTGCAGCTTCTTTCCGTCTGGGTGCTGTTGTCCTGTGGGTGTGGGTGAACCGTAGCGCGGTTCTCTTTTGTGACTTCACTGCTGTGTTAACCCTCCAAGACACGCTGAGGAGGGCGCTGAAATTGAAGATGACGAGGTGAAAAGAGAGACGCATGGGGTGGGCAGCATGGCCGTGGATGGAGGTGGAGCAGGAGGGGGGGGCGCGACAGTGGCTGGCGTACGCCCACATCCATGGACAGGAGCCATGCTCGTCAAGTCATGGCAGCATCGACTCTGTGTAGTGTTACTGCAGTCGGCATGGCCCAGCGGACAATTCTCGATTTGCCTTACGTTTTTTTTGTTCGTTGGGCTCCCGCGCATTATTACACTTACCACCTCGCACATTAACGTGTGCTTAAGCGCAACTGTCAACGCATACGCACGAAACACAAACACCATATCCGAAACGCACAAGCACGTGCCAAAGGATGTGCGCACAAAGATGCTGAAACCCCATGCAGGAGCTGCGTGCATGCGTGCCAAGCGAACAGCATGGAGGAGGTGGTGGTGATGGTGGGTGAGTAGGGGGAGGGGGTGACACCACATGCCGACTCGCTATCACATTCTTCGGCTGCTCTCTGTGAAGATGATGGAGACAAGCGAAAAGAATAGAAAAGGGCAAATCAAGGGCCGCATATGCACACACACACACACACTCCACAGCTGCGCATGAGCGAAGAGACGCCGACAAGAAGGAAGTCACGGAGAGCGTGACATGGTCAAACACCCTCTCGTTCCCACCTCCCCCGAGTGAGCTACCAGCACTACATGTCCTCTCTCTCTCTCTCACACCGTTGCTGCTCTTTATTTCGTTGCTGCTTTCTTGATTGTTGTTGTTGTTGCCCCGTCCTCACGCCGGCGTGCTCGTGTTCAGGGACGCATACGACTTCTTCAGAGCCTGGACTAGCTGATGGTACGCCGGCATCCCCTTCGTTTCCCCGTACACGGCAAACGTGACCGGGTGCTCAATCAGCTGTGCACATACCTCGTGGAGACGCGCCATTGTCACCTGCGCGCTGCCCTGAATAGTCTCCTGCGGCGAAATCGTGTAGTTGTGCACGAGAAGGTTGAAACCCATGTCGTTCAGCAGCTGTTCACGCCCTTCGCCCAACAGGATGAGCTGCGAGCTTAGCTGGTTTTTGGCCATCTCTACGTGCACCGGGGTGACGCGCTGGCTAATCGACGCCGCCTGGAAAATCATGATCTTTAAGAGGTTGTTCACGTGCTCGTGCGGCGCAGAGCCGTAGAGGCCGATCAAGCCACCATCGCTGTACCACGCCGTAATGCACTCCATGCCGTGCAGGTTCGGCTCCCGGTTCAGCACCTCACGAAACAGCTTGGTTTGCATGCCCTTGCCAGGGCCGCCAGAGCTGAACGAGGTGCCGCCACCCAGCAGTGTTTGAATGACCGAGAAGGTGAAGTAGTCGGGGTGGGCCATTGGGATGGCCTGGAAGAAGAGGGCCATGTGGCTAAGGTTCTTTTCCTGAAACTTGTTCATGGACTCCGGCGCCATCGTGTTCTGCACGTACTCGCAGCCGCCCGTGTACGGGTGAAGCTGAGCTGTCGCAGCAGTTGCATTGTTCGCCGTCTCTGCGCTAGACGAATGGAGAGATGGCGCGGTCGCTTGAGGGAACTGCAGCCGCACCTCCGCTTCCTGTACAAACGCCGTGTGATCCGCCACACCCGTCGCCGCCAGCACCGTCCGCTCCGGCGTGGTGTAGCGTCGGTGGAAGGCGTGGAACCTCTCCAGTGTCAGCTGCTCTAGCTGCTGCTCCGTCGGGGAAAGCGGGTTGCCGAGCCCACGACCGCTCCAGCCGGCCTTGTGGACAAGCTCGAACAGCATGCTCGTCGCGTCTCGGCTCATGAGAGAGCTGCGGTGCAGGGTCTGCGCCTTCGCCACGGCGAACTCCTCGTCGTTGTCGGTTGGGTGCAGCCACATTCCGTTCAGTACATCGAGCCCTTCCTTCCGGTGGTAGCGCGGCATCATGAGCATGACGGACATGGCCTCACGGTTGTTGGTCACCTTGTACGCGTTGCCAAAAACACCGAGCGACTGGCTAATCGTCTCGGTCGTCATGCGCGTGTTGCTGCGCAGCGGAAGCGACTCCATCACCGCAGCAGCGCCAAAGCTCCCCTCCTCCTCGAACTTGGGGCCGTTCAAGGAAAAAAGCCCCATGCCGGTGATGCCATTGCCGTCCTCGCATGTGATGACGCGCAGGCCGTTCGTAAGACGAGATATGGTGAAGTTCTCGCGCGTGACTGTCTCGGCAACGCCGCGGGCAAGACGACTCGCAGCGAGCATCGCTATCGATTCGGAGGTGAGGTGGGAAGGAGGGAGGGGGCTAGTGGCAGTTGTTTGTGTGGTTCTCTTCGTGAATATATGTTGCCACGTGGAGAGTACGGTCAGAGGCGTGCGCCGGAGTAAGAGCAACAGAGAGAGAGAGAGCGAGTGGATATCAGCACGAGGTCAACAGCCTGGAGACAGGTAAAGCACCCAACAAGGAAACACTAACGAGTTCAATGCGAGCTGCGGCGAGAGAGCGAGAGCGAGAGAAAAGTAATCGCAAAAGCCCTGACGCAACATGGGTGCACCTTTCACCTCACCCGCCGGCATGGGCCCCTCGTTTTTCGCGCCTACAACGGCAACCTTGAGATATGAATGCGCACAGTAAAAAAACATGTGATAAGCTTCCGTTCGCATGTGATGAGAAGGCAGCACACATCTCGAAGCCGTCGCCGCAAAGACGACATGTGCATGGGCCTTTCATGTTCGCTTGCTCTCCTCCTGCGCTAGCTCGCCAGGACAACTCCTGGGCCGAGGCGCGTTTTGCTCCCCTGTCCCTCTCAACTGTCCCTCTCCCCCAGATGTGCATGTCATGTCTATGAACAGGTTTACACGCGCGCCCCTCTCCGCTCCCTCCCCCCTCTCTCTCTCGTTTTTTTCGGTATGTTTGCTGTTGAGATTCCCCCAACTCGCACGCACCATCTTCCTTGTTGATGTCTATCGATGTCCTGCCCCTCTCCGCCTCTGTCTCATTGTCTTTGCGGCTCTTGTACACGCATCCTCAGCATGACCTGGCGAGATATCCCACAGAGCACAAGGAAACCCGAGCGCAGGCAGGCGTCTCACTTTAACTGGGCATGCTTCTTCGCTGCCATTCCCGAGCGCCGCGTGCCGTCGGCGAGCACACACACACACGAACCGCAAGACAGCAGCTTGAGCAGTTTTGGCACTGAAAGGTTGTGCAGACCTGTGCACATCATCTGTAAGATTCCGCTTCGCATCGGATGGCTGCTCGAACGGCAGAAAGGGAAGAAGCCGGAGGGAGGGAGGGGAGGGGAGGGGCGAGAAGGTTGTCGGGCGCTCGCGCACGTTCGTAGGAAAACAGTTTCGATTGACGCTCACGCAGTACTGCTGTGTCTAAAACAAGCGGCTGCCAGCCATTCTCCCAAGCCTCCTGCTGTCGCTTACCTGAGCATGGAGGCAAACGTCGTGCCCTTCGCCTGCATCTCCCTTAACGCCAAGCACGGCGCCGGAAACTCCTCCGAGCCGAGTGCGCGCTGGTACACCTGCATCTTGCGCACGACCTTGTCGATCCCCGCCACGTGATCCGCGTAGTAGCACAACCCACCCTTCCACGCCGGGAAGCCAAACCCGTAGACAGAGGTGCAGTCGATGTCAGCCGAGTTGGTGACGATGCCGTCTGCCATGATTTTGGCCGCCTCGTTTATCATGACGAACACGATGCGCTCAAAGATTTCCTCCTCGCAGAATGGCCGGCGAGTCACGCGACGGCGCCTGCTGCAGTCAATTGTGCGGTACTCGGTGGAGTAGTTATGCTGCCGAATAAGAGATGCCAAGCTGACCAGTGGGTATCGCTGGCGCGACGCCGCGCTCGAAGCTGCCACCGACGGTGTCGTGGCAGCGTCCGACAACATGGCCGCGCAGCCTGCAGCGGTGGTGGCGCCTGCAGCAGATCCGCCCATGTCGCCATTGCCGGTGCCTAGGTGGTTTGGCGCAGATCCGGTCCACAGCCAGGATGCGATAGGGTGGCGCAGACGATACTCCAGACTTGCCTCCTGCGGTGTCAAATACTTGTACCAACCCTCTCGTGTTTTGCGGCCAAGGGCGCCGGCAGCAACGAGAGCGTTTGGGATGTCAAAGACAGGCCGACTCGGAAGACACCACGCGTTGCTGAGCTCAAAGGCACTTGGCACGCTCGGCTCAATGCCGACCCTCTTCGGCGGCGGTACCGAGCTGCCGCTGGCGCGAGCTGCCACTGCCATCATGGACGCGCGCGCCATGGCCATCACATCAAGGCCCATGGTGTCCTCCAGTTCGAAGAGGCCACGAGTGAAGTGGAAATTCTTGCGCAGCACACTATCGATCTGTAGCGGGAAGCAGCCGTCCTCCAGCATTGCGTACGCTTGGTAGAGCGCTGTGAGCAGCAGCCGAGTCCCCACGTAGCCGTGACGGCTAACAGATAGAATCGGGTACTTGTCGAGTTGGCACAACAGGCGCATCACGAGCTCCACGACCCACCGCTCCGTCGCAGCGCCACGGATCACCTCCACCAGCGGGGACTCGTTTGCTGGGGGGAAGAAGTGTATGCCGAGAACCTGACCAGGGCGCTGCGTCACGGCCGCGAGCTCATTCACGTCCTGCGCCGACGAGCCCGTTGCAAGGATCGTGGAGCGCTTGCAGACAGAGTCGAGGAAGGCGAGAATGTTCTGCTTGATCGCCGCAATCTCCGGCGCACACTCGAAGACGAGATCAGCATCCGCAAGGACAGGAGGGAACGGGGCTATGCGGCTGCCCGTCACGCGCAGTCGCTGCAACATGTCGTTGAAGCGGCGTTGTGACAGCCGGTGCGCCTCAACACGGCTGCGCAGGTAGTCTTCGATGCTATGGCGAGCTACCTCCTGCCGCTGACTGTCCGCCTCCACCAAGATGACCTCGATCTCCGACTGCCGCAGCAGCATGAGTGCAATCGACGTTCCCATGGTTCCAGCACCAATGACAGCCACCTTCTTCAGTCCCAGCTGCGCCGTGGCGTCGTCTGTAACGAGGTCGGACACGGAGGCCGCCGAGACGGGAGGGTTGGCCGCGACATGCATTGCCGAGCTGCCATCGTTGATAACCGCCAGTCCTGGCATCGGGCGCTGCTGACTGATCCATTTCCTCTCCCACAACATCGATGTCCGTTGTGACGCACGCATCAGGTGCTGCATTGCCTGTGTCTCAGGCAGGAGAAGGCAAGACTCGAACAGCGCCCGCTCCGCCGCCGTGTATGCAGCAGCGGCGTCGTTTTGCTCGGCACCGTTTGAGCTTGGAACGCTCCGGCGGCCGCTGAGACGGCAGCTGTGCGTGACGGCCAGCCTCACCGCCTCGATCGCGCGGTACGGAGCCCGAACCTCGCGCGGCACAGAGTCGCGCAGCTTGTGCTCCATCCACGCGTACCAGCCGCGGTTAAAGAGGGAGTGCTGCGCGTACGCTGGGCAGGTGCGACGGCGGTGCAGAGCAGCCGCCTTTGCCGCCCGTGCTTCCTCTAGCGCGCTCAGGCCGGTCGCCTTTTGGCCGTAGACGCCCTGCGTGCCGGGAGTGGCCACGGTGACATACTTCTCCAGGAACCCCCACAACGCCGTCCAAAAGTGTGGGGCGCTGTACGCTGGTGCGTCAATGAGGCCGATTCGGTGCGCTTCCTTCGCGTACACTCGGCGGCCGTAGCACAGCATGTTCAGCGCGTGCGGCACGCCAACGAGGCATACGAGCCGCTGTGCGCCACCGCCTCCGGGCGTGATGCCAAACCGTACCTCCGGGAAGCGGAAGTGTGCGTTCACCTCGCAAATGCGGTAGTCGGCCGCCAGAGCAAGCTCAAGCCCCCAGGACGAGCAGACGCCCTGAATAACTGCTACACACACCTTGGGGCACTTGGCGACCGCGGCTGTTAGCTCCGACAAGGATGGCACAGGTGGCTGCGCAGTGGGGTCGGAGATGAAGCACTCCGTGAAGTTGGCAATATCGATGCCGCTGGAGAAGAAGCGGTGACTGGTTGAGGTGAGCACAATGAAACGACAGTCGGCGTCGGCTTCTAGCGTCTTGAGGGCGCGCAAGACCTGCGCTCGCATTGGCCCACATAGTATGCAGCCGCCGATGTGCGAGCGCGGCGGCGCCGAACTCAGCATGCAGATCAGCCCAACCACACCTCGTCGTTCCACGCGGACAAACTCGTTGTCCTGCAGGTGTTTCGACACGGTCTCTATGCGTTTCATTATGTGGGTACCTGTTAGGGGTGGAGTGCCCCACGAGTGCGTCAAGGCAGGCGCAAAGGCGGAGATAAGGAGCTCCGACGATGGATGGAGGTGAGGGAGTAAGGGTGTGGAGAAGGTGGGAATGATGTCGGTTATAACGCTACTGAGAACTGTGGTGCAGCTGGGTGGGGGCAAAGGCAGTGCAAGCTAGGATGGAAGAGATACAGAAAGTGATGCTGTACATGCATTCGTGGCACGGTCGGACCGAACAGGGCTCGAAGGGGAAGGAGGAGGAGACGAGGGGCGACATCGCGCAGTCGCGACTATCCTTGAGAGTGACTAAAGCCGAAATGCAAGGAGCGCTCACAGTCTGTGCCGCGACAGTGGGTCATGTATACCTCGTCAAAGATGGAAAACAGAAGGGGTGTACTCCGACCGCAGTGATACCCACTGTGAGAATGCATCGACCAGCGCGCATGTCTCACCAGAGAAGAGGGCGAGCGACGGCGGCGCATATCTCCCTCCCCCCCCCCATCACCACCACCAATCCTCTCACGCAACAGACCTTGCCCATGCTTTCTTGTGTCCGCAGACACGGATGTCCCCCTCTCCCCCACACACACAAAAACAAAAGAAGAGGGGCAACACATATTATTTGTCCGGCTGGTGCGTGTGTGTTGGCACACACACCTTTTCCCTTGCTAGCCACACGTCTTTCTGTTACCCAACGACGCCCCGTCGCCTTGGCACCTGTTGCCGTGGCATTGACGTTCAAGTGTAGAGGAGAAAGGGGAGCGCACCCCACCCCTACGTGCGCACACACAACACAACACAACACACCGCACCGAAGGGCGGCATAAAACGACAACGACGTCGGAAAAAAAAAACGAGGGACCGCTCGGCAATCTTTCGCTGTTGTTTTGGTCTGCGGGCCCCAAAGCACACCTGCTGCACAACAGAATGGCATCGCCAGCGCGCGCGTGTTTTTTTCGTGACAGCACATCAACGCAGCCACGCCTGCCATGGGCAGTATGCCATCAACTGCGGCTGCAGCAACCCCTCAAACTCCATTTGTCGAAGGTCGATACGACGACGGCGCCGGCTCTGCGCCGTGTCACGTGGGTTCGCAGGCGGCGCCCCTGCGGCCGCAGTCGCTGCGACCTTTCCAGATGCCTTCGGTCTGGCCTGCTCCGCATCACGCATCGCGGAAGCCGCCAACACCAGTGGTGATGACGATGATTCCGACAGAGATGCAGACGACGAAGCTGCTGAGCAGTTGCTGTTCTCATTATCCCCATCTTCGGCCGGCGGCTCACTCTGCAACGTGTATCGGTTCAGGAAAGGCTCCAACGCGGCCGCAATGCCGTCAGAGGTATCCCCGTAGGCGGTGCTCGACGTAAACCGAGAAGAGTCTCGGGCCGCCTTGCCGGGGCTGCTGAGCTGCGGCACCACATCCACCCCCATCAGCTCCGATATCGCCGCGCACTGCGCGAAGGTAACGAGGGCTAGTCGCGTTTCTCGCGAGGGCAGCGGACGGCTGCGCGTGTACACGTTTCCGCCTGGCCCACCGCTGCTCCCCATAGCCGAGGCGGAGGAACCGCCAAGCCGGCGCAGCTCCTGTGCCGTCCACTTCAGCAGCCGGCGCCGCACCCCTTCCCCGCTGGCCTCGTCGATGCGGCTATGCAGAAAGCGAAAGAGTGGAAAGATGTGACGAACCGCACGCAGGCGCTCTTCCATTGTAACGACCCGACGACTGGCACCCGTCGGGGGCGCCATGCGCAGACGCACCGGCTGCGCGGGAGCTGCCGAGAGAGGCAGGGACGAAGCGCTGAAGACAGATGCCGTCGCCGACGACGGCCACATCGCCGAGGTCCGTGTAAAGGCGCCGCTTACGCTGCTGCTGCTGCTGCGCGGCTGCTCCACTGGCATGCTACCTTTGGTAACGAGAGTGATGAGCTTGTGCAGCAGCCCTACGGGCTCATCCTCGGTCCCGAGCATTGACAGACTAGGGGCCAGGTACAGCAAGTACACTGGCCGATCTACACGCGTTACGACGGTCAAATAGAAGGGCACAATGTCCATCCACCAATCAGCGTTTCCGCACGAGCCGGCGATCTGCTGGCGACGAAGGTCATCAGCCAGTCGCCCGTACACAAGCGTTGCGCAGTCGCGCAGAATGCGGAGATAGGGGTGCGACAGTGTGTTGAAAAAACGCTCGAGCGGCTGCGCTGATGTCAGCGACGCGCCGGGCGAGGCGGCTGCAGAGCTCCAGTCAGCAAGGCCAGTGCCACTTATGAGGCCGAGCGAGTCGGACCGTGGAAGAACAAATGCGGTGGGCGAGAAGGACGCAGGACTGCTGCAGTCAGAGGACGCAGTCGCGGTGGGTCGCGATGTATCGGCGTCTGCAGCGGTGATCGGGGTGCTGGGGAACGCACTGGCGGAACCGCCGCCACTCCCACCCGGAAGCAACGATGCCGGAGCTGAAAGGAGGGCTGACGGACTCCCCAGCCCGGGCGTCGCTGGAGAGCCGAACGGGCTACAGCGGACAGACGCCTGGCGCGACATCAGCGAAATCGCGCAGGATGGGCCGCCGCCGCCGAGCCCGTACATGCCCCCGAGAAGTGGCCATCCGCGCTGCTGCTCCTCTGCGTCTCTCGGTTCTAGCGTCAACTCCACATCCAGCAGCTGGTTCAGGAGCACGCGCACAATGTCGTTCCGGTACGACAGCAGCTTGTTGTTGTGCTGTACTGTTACGTCGAGATCGCTTGGCGCGCCGGCTGCTACTGCCGTACCAGGCACAATTCCTGCGCTCCCGCCGCCCTCGCTGCTGAGCTGTCCAACTAGCCCTCCACCAGATCTACACTTCCCGCGGGCCGCTGCTGCTGTTGCTGCTGAGCTGTCGCTGCCACCACCACCGCCAGAATAGGCGGCTCTAACGTAGCGTCCAGATGGGCCACCCGTGAGACCGTCACTCACCGCAGACCTCGCGCGACCGCCGACACGCGCTCCGCCGTCGCTCAGTTCTGTGTCGCTCGCCGTTGTGGTGGTATCCATCAAGGACGAACTGCCTCCAAGTAGGGATGGATGTGGCAGAGTCGGCTGTCGCAGCGACACCTCGCCAGCCCTTGCTCTCTCCAAGAGCGTCGCACTCACGTAACCTGACGGCAGCACGCCGGCTGTCGGAAGCATCGACGAAAGTGAAGCGTGGTGGCACTGCTGCTTCGCAGACATCGGAGAACACAACCCTCCCAGGTCGGTTCCGCTCTCTTCTGACGTACCTCCTGGGAGGGTCAGGGAGTAGGAGCCCGTGGCGGGCGGCAGCTGCCACGGAGAGCCGCTCAGAGCACCTCTGCCATCGGCACGCCGCGAGCGCAGCGATTTGAGAAGCCCCACCGCGCGCTGCAAGCTTTGGCTGTTGCCGAGTTGTGGATGGTACGCTGGGGTGTGCCCCTCCAGTGCCAAGTACAGCAACACAGCGGTGCACGCCACGTGGTGGCGTCGTTCCGCCCACCGCCGCCGCGGCATAAAGTCGGCAATGCAGCCCTCCAGCAGCTCCACAACGTAGACGGGGCTGTACTTAGTCGCCACCGCGTTCAGGACGCGAATGAAGCTGTCGCTCGGGATGGAGCGCCGCGCCCCGTCGCGCACGGGTGGGCGCAGTTGACAGGGTTTCAGCAGCACCTCGAGAACGCCGCGCACGGTTTGCTGCGACTGATCAATCAATACCAGACACACACGCTCAAAGGCAATTTGGAGACGCACGTGCCAACGCGTGATGACGTGAAGCGCTGCCACGGAACGATCCCAACCGCCAGCGTGGCGCGCTGCCACCCGTGCAGCCCCAGCCTCGCTGCTGCTGTGATCGCCGCCGCCGGCGCTAACCGTGCGTGCTCCGCGCGTCTGCGCCGCTGGTGGGTTGCCCGCCACTTTCTCCACGACGCGCAACCATGGCATCGTGTTCAAGACGCCAAGCACGAGTAGGCGCAGTTCCGAGAGGGCACTACGGTAAGCGCTTCTCAGTGCGTCGCCCTCCATACACGGCGGAAACCCACTGAGCGATGATGATGATGCGCCAACATTGACGCTGCCGCCGACGCCCGCCGACGCCAACGGACGGTTCAGCTCGCGTAGCCACTGCTCCGTCCCAAGCAGACACTCCACCACCTCGCGGTCGCGCATCTCCGCTAGCGAGGTGTGCCGCAGCACTTCCTGCAGTGTCTGCAGGTGTAGCAGGTTTTTCTGAAGGACATACACGTCAGCTGCGGCTGCCGCGCCACCACCGCGAAAGCCGGCGGCACTTATATCACCGATGTGGCGCTGTCGGTTTCGAAGCAGTCCGCAGGATGCGAAAAGATCGCTGCCGTCAGCCAGCGCAGAGGCTGAAGCAGCAGGCACACTGCCGCCACCGTTGTCAGCTGCATACGCGGTCGGAAGCGGCGGAGAACAGGAGCCGCTGCGGCAGCGCTTACGTCCGCCTGGCCGCATTGCGTTTGGCTAGCGTCAGCACAAGGAATGAGTAGCGGTGGACGCAGAGTGAAGTCCGGGTGGCGAGGTCTGCGCAAGGTACGCAGGGCCCGTTACGTCTTGATTCCGAAGTGCTCACCCCACACGTGTGTGTGCGTGCGTGCGTGCGTGTGTGTGTGTGTGTGTGTGTGTGTGTTTAACGGCTGCTTCAACGCCAACCAAAAACGCAAATCCGAAACGAAAACGTGGTGCAGACAAGAGGGGAGGAGGGGAGGGGGAGCAGAGAAGAGCGCTGTGAGGGTTGAGAGCCGGGGAGCCGATGACGCGTGGGACAATCAAAATAAAAGCCACACGCGCAGCACTACATGAAAGACACGTGTGGCTGTCAGTGTGCATTACCTTTCGCCACAGCCTCCGTGCACCAGCATGCCGAGGGACGACAAGACGGCCGCCTTGCGCGCGGTGTGCTGACGACGTGATAGGCGCCTGTGGAACTCTCTATCTCCCGTGCCCTGTGTGTAGGAAACGGGGGCGGTTGTCGACGGTGAGCGCGGCCGAATCGAAAGCGAGCATGAGCAGTAGCAGATCGCAGCAGAGACGCGCCAAGGGATGTGAGGAGCCCCAGCAAACAAGAACACAAAAAAAAAGTGAGTGAATAGCGAAAGGCTGTGCCTCTCTGTCTCTTCATAAGCGGTATCCATGCACGAAGAGAGGGGTCGGGGAGCGGTCGGCTCAGAAGCTGGCCGAGGGGGCGGACGCGCATGCGCGCAAGCGCAAGTGCGTCTCGGCCGCCGCCAGCCACCAAAACAAGCATTCGTTCGTGTCAAGCACGAGGCGTGGATATCCCTTGATGCCCATGAGCGGTACTGCATTCATGTCAGCCCCTGCACAGGCGGGTGCCGTCGAGGTGACGCAGCCGGCAGATGTCGCTAGCTTCCTTCCACGGCCCTGGTCGCGGAGTTCGGATGCCGAGAATGGCAACGGTGTTGAGCTCGAGGCGGCATGATCAAAAGGTGTGCAGCCCCACTGTACGGCTTCAGCAGCGGTGAGGTAATGGGCGCTCGATGGCAGCGATCCAACCAAGCCCAGCTGCGCCCGTGCCGCGTCCAGCGTCAGCGGCACCTCGCTGCCTGGGAGTAACACAAACGCCTGCCGCGGCGGCAGTACTGGCACTGAGCGGCGTCGCACGCTAGCCGAAGCTCCCTCCTCCTCGGTAGCGGCATCTCTTCCATCTGCACCGCACGCAAGGCAGCCCGCGTCACCCGAGGCATCTCCAGTGCCGATGAAGGATGCTTCGTCGCCCGGGAAGGCGGAGAAGCATAACCGCGACGACGTGGCTGCAGCCCAGGTAGCCTGACGTAGATCGCTGGCATACGGCTGCAGAGCATGCCTCGTCTGTACATCAACGTCGGCGAAGGCAAGAGACCCTACACACACCACGTAGTCGTTGACACCGAGGGCATAGTCATCCTCATACTCGAGGCCAAGGTCTACCATAGCTGCTGTCGCGTCCGTGCCCCAACTGATGGCCTTGTGTATCACCTCGCCACTGCCCAAGTCACTAGGGCACCGCCATTCCTCAGGCACAGGTGAACATGAGTTGCGGTCTGGCAGCGACGCGCGTGCCGCTGCAGACATGGGAGAAGGCGCAGCTCTGCCGGTGTGAGCAGCGGCAAAGACGTCTGATAGTCCAACACCAGCGGCGCCCAATGCGTCGCAGCGCCCATCGCGCGCGGACACGCTTGACCATCCACCGAACAAGCGACCGGGGGAAGAAGGCGATGTGCGCCCGTGCACAAGAACAGGACGGAACCGCAACACGCAAACGACACCGGTGGCGTCGGAGAGCCAGAAGAGGTCGTATGGAACCACAGTTGGCGACACTGAAGATGCGACGGCGCCTGCTGCAGCGGCGAGGCTACCGTTGGAAAAGGCGTCGATGCAGCGCACAATGCGTCCGCACACGACAACGCGGTGGCACGCGGCCGCATCCAGCTGAATGGTGCTCTCGCCCAGACGGGCAGCGGTGACGGCCTCGCGCAAACCGTGTCTGTCACCGCGCACTTCGTGATCTTCTCCACACAGTGCAGACGCACTAGACGTTGACGCTGACGAGAGCACACGAGTCTGCGGTTCCTGCGTGGCGTGGCGACTGCAGGGCTTCCCGACCGCAGCCGTGCAGACGCCAGCATGATCCATACCGAGAATAGCGCGGCAGAGTTGGCGAGCCGTGACAGGGCGAGGGGCACGGCTGCGCCAACGGATGCGGTGGCTGCTTGGACGATCCATTGATGGACACATTCTTCTGACATCCAGGCCTGTCTGGCTTTCGCGGTCTAGGTGGCCCGTGGCCAAAGGAGGAGGACGCAACGAGTGCTGGCGCTGACCTGAAGCACTGCCTGCAGAAGCCGGAGGAGCGTCCGAAAAAAGGAAGCTGGCGGAGCATCTCATGTGCACGGAGAGTCCCATCAAAACGGTGGAGAAAAGGAAGGGGAGAAGACGTCGGACTCGTCCCTCGTGCATGGCGCCACGTAGGCGCTGTGAGGCGTGCAAGATATGTCCCTATGCCACAAGAGATCAGGTCGGAAGCGGAAGGAGGGGAGAGGTAGAGGCATTGATGACGATGGAATTGAAACACGTGCACGAGAGAGAGAGAGAGACACGAGATTGAGTCCGGCCACCCGGCAACACATTCAACGGCACGCCGGCGGCACCCGCCGAAGGCTCCTCGAAGGTGCCTTCGAGCACCAGCAAGGCCTGCTGTTACGTAAAGAGATGATGCGGGCAACTGTGAACGGCGAAGGAGAACCGAGAGGGAGGTTACAGCCAGTGGGTCTTGGCTGCACTCCGCGTTAGCTGCTTTCGAGCACTGCAACCACGCAAGGAAGCATGTAGACACCCAGACACACAAACACAGAGCACCGCAACAGAACACGATTAGCGTAACACGGTAGATCTCTTCAAACAACACCGCCACCCTCGCACGAGTAGTCGTGTGCGATCATGCAAGGAAATCGTGAGCACGCCCCAACGAGCAACACAGCTCGACGCCCCCTTAACGCCAGCACGCGGATGCGGACAGGGTGCGGGCAAGGGGAAGGGCCAGGTGACCAAAGCACAGCTGCTGGAGCACGAGAATGGGCTCGGGCGCTGCGAGAGAGCCCACGGTATGATCGGCGAGTCGTTGACATCTCCTTGTGTGTTCGCTTAGAAGTTGCGGTGGTGTGGATGATCGTCCGTGGCCCCGTCGACCGTGTACCCTGGCGTCTCCAGGTACTTGGGAACGTGCGAGAGCGGTGTGTCCATGCCAAGCGCTGACTTGGGGTTCGCCTGATACCACTCCCCCTTAAACGGCTCCTGGATGGCAACGTAGCGGAAGCACTCACGACCGCCGTAGCTCCACATGAAGAGACGGTAGGTGCCTACAAGCCCCACGACGGTGGCGATGGGCCACACCATGCAGATCGCATAGATCTCACACCGCCGCATCCAGCCTGGGAGCCTCATGGCTTATCTGCGTGAACCCGTGGAAGAACTTGAGTGGGAAGGGGGAGGGCGTCTACGGAAACTGCGTCGGGGGTGGGGAGAATGCTGGCGAGGAGAGAATGATGGCAAAATGTGTCCTCTTCCCAGTGCGGGGGAGGCGGTCGTTGTCCTGACGCGCTCGAATGCGAGAGAGGCACGCAAACCGCAGGGCGGAAATCGGAACCGAAAGAGCGCTACGTCGATTTGGGCGGGAGGCGCGTGCTCTGCTCGTGTATGTGCACGTGTGCGTTTAGTAGCCTTAAGGGCAGTTTAGAAACGAAGACACCAGGACCGGCTATGAGATAGAGAGCTCTATTTCGGCCATGGAAAGACTTGCTCCGCTGACACGACTGTGCGTATGTAACGCTGTTCAAGCCATGCGCGTGTGTTTGTGAGCGGTGGTGATGCTGTCGCTCTGTGCACGTCCGATGAACGACACAGACACTCACAGGCGCACCAACACAGAAGGGAAGGACGCTGTGGCGCAGCAACCTCTTCGCTGTGCCCCGTCATCACATGCGCCGACCGACACAAAGGAAAGAAAAGCGAACAGAGAAACGAGCGAGGGAAGAGGAGGAGACTGACACGGCCCAGCGTGCGCGAATGGACAGCGCAGACCCCTCGGTGGTGTCACGTGTACGAGGAGCGCTGCAGCATCCTTCGTACGCATCGAGCAGAGTGGTAGGGAGCAAGGCAGAGCCGCAACTGTTACTGCGACGGCAGCAGAGATTCGGGAGAGGAGGGAAGGGGGGCCTGAGTGGGGGAGTGTGTAAGAGATACTATCAGGGAGCGCGGTCGATGCCCATACCACGGAAAGAAACAAAGCGATAAAAAATAATGAAAGGGAACGAGGATGGTTGCAGCAGAGGGCTGTATGTGTGTGGGTGTGTTGTTTTTCCGGTCGATAGGCCACAGGCACAAGGGGGGGGGGGGGAAGGAGGGGGGTCCGTAGATCCGCAGACACCCTCCACCACAACCGCGAGCGCCAGCCCCTCACTCCTTTAGTCGCATCACGTGACGGGAAAATCCTATCTACAACAGCTCCGCCGCAAACGTCTGCGCAATCAAGGCGACACCGAACCCTGTGGCCTCATCGCGGGTCGCAGGCGCGGCCAGGTCAACATGCACCCATTCGCCCTCGTAGTCCTTGGACAGATTGTTGCCAATAAACTGCCCGGCGCAGCTCACCTGTGCATTGGAACGGCTCTTTACACTATTCCTACAATCGGCCACAGCGCTGGCAAACTCGGCGTTGTGAAACTCAGGGCAGTACACGACTGGAAAACACAAGTCGCCGCACGCCTTGCCGGCGGCCACGAAGCGGTTCTCGCTGGCCTCTGAGTTCGCGTAGATGGCAGCGTGGTGCTGACCAGTGGCAACGCCTTGCGCGCCTGTCAGCGTCGCCATGTCCACAATGATGCTCGGCGTGTAGCTCAGTTCCTTGCAGGCATGGTAAACACCGTCCGAGAGCACAAGGCGGCCTTCGGCGTCTGTGTTGTTAACCTCCACGGTGACGCCAGACTTCATGCGCAGGATGTCGTCATTACGCTGCGAGCGGGGGCCCACGGCGTTGTCAGCAAGACACAAGATGCCCGACACCTCAATAGGCGCACGCATCATCGCCAGGCACAACAAGCCGCAGAACACGGCCGCTGCTCCACCCATGTCGTGCTTCATCGTACACATGCCGTCGCGGGGCTTGATCGCAAGGCCGCCGGTGTCGTACACGATGCCTTTGCCCACAAGTGCGATTTGATCCTTGGGTGACATACCAGCCTTCGGCTTGTACGACAGCGTCACAAGGTGCGGCGGGTACTCAGCCGCCTTTCCGGTACCGTAAAGACCGCCGTACCCACGCTCGCGGAGCTCCTCTCCAGCGATCACGTTTGCGGACACATCGATGCCGGCGGCCTTCAGCTTCGCCGCCCACCGCACAGCGATCTCCGTGAACGTCACCGTGTCCAGCAGGTTCGTTGGCGCGTCCACCAGCCGCTGGCACAGCTGCACGCACTGCGCAATCACAGCGAGGTGAGCTGTCTTGCCGGACGGCATCACCACGCGCACCGGGCGGGCAACGCTCAGGTAGCTCTGCTCCGCGTGCCCGCGCTTCGCAGTGAACGATCGCTTGCACGACCGCGCAATCGCGACGGCCACGCTCACCTCGTGGTCGCTGCCCAGGTAGTAGATGTCCAGCCCAGCCTCGGAGTCCGCGGCGGGGCACTCCGCCATTGCCTGCTTCACGATCTCGCTCACCTGGTCCGGCCGCGACGCGCAGTTGTGGCGCGACGCGACGGACGGCACCTTCCCGATCAGCAGCCGTATCGTCGCCGTCAACTTCACGACGTGCGCACGTGACTCCGGCGCCGTCGCCGCAGCCGCGCACGCCGCCGCATCGTAGTGCGGACACACCGCCGCTGCCGCCATCTCCTTCAGCTGCGTATCCGTGCCCAGCACAAGCACCGTCTGCACCTGCCCCGTCTTTGAAGTCAGCGCGCGGCCCTTCTCCACCGCGTGAAACGTCACGTTGCTCGCATAGTCCACGCAGCTGTCTACGAAGGCGGACACGTTCGCCTCTTCGTACGCCGACTGGGAGCGGATGCGCTTGTAGGTGCCCATCTTTCAAGTCACCTTCTACGTACGGCTGCGACAGCTGCTATGACGAGCAGAGGCTGCAGAAGAACCCGTCTGTGAAAAGGCCCAAACAGAGAGAGCTATGCGAGGCGGGTATGGCACTTGCTGAGCCCGCAGAAACGGACACAAAACACCGGGCACGACGGGGACAAACAAAGGATTCGATATGCAGATCAATGTGCTGCGACACGGGAGATACGAGGGACACAACAAAACTATTCGTTCATGCAACTTGACAGATCCTGTGGCACCATGACGCGCATGGCAGCGTGCACCAACATGCGTGTATGCACGTCAGTAGAGTAGGGATAAGTTGGAGCGCACATGAGCAGAGACGTTGGCTTTCGAAGGTGAAGGGTAGACAGAAGACGGCTGGGTAGGGTGGGCATGCGTTGAGCTCAAAGGCAAGCCATGCGCACTGTCACCCAGGTAGCTCCGCATGATCAGTCCTGATAACACGCGCAGGCAATCGAGCGAGAGATGCACGCGCAAAGCAAGCCTCTTTATACGCTCAAGCCTTGGTCGCATCGGTGAGTTTCTCGTAGCTGTATGGGGGGCGGTAGCGGTCACAAGCAGAAAGACGCGTTGGAAATCGTTCTAGGACGACAGAAACGATCACGTGTACTTCACTCATATTCACAATAAACACGAGCATCCACGTGCGTTCTGTGACAGGCATCCTCACGCGAAGACGCGACCGCGTAGTTCAGGGACTCGGGGGGGGGGGGGGGGAATGGCCAGTGGTGAAGACGCACGACGCAATCCTCTGTCACACCACACAGCGTGCCATGTCACATAAATGCGTTTCCGTGCCTTCTGCGCACTGCACCGCTTGCAGGCCGCTTTTATTAGTGCTGTTCTCATCGTCGTCATCTTTCATGGTGAGGGAGGCCTCGCACACTAGACAGAACAGCAGCAAAGGCGACAGACATGCTCAGATGCCTCTTGATGGGCAGCGAGAACGGAAAACAACAGAAAGCAGGCAAAGGCAGGAGTTCGCACATGGGTGGGGCACGGAATGTGGGAAGGTGTCACACGAGGAAGCACACACACACATATATATATACAGAAAAGACAATAAGAATCACCAAAAAAAAAACAGATCAGCACGCCACGACAGTGCGCGTTAGCGGCCATGGCCTACCCCCACACCTCTCTCCCTCCTCACACCGTGTCAATGTGAGCCAGCACGTCCAGCAACCGATCCAGCGCGAAACAGCTGTTAACAGCGACCGGCGCCGACCCATGGTAGCATGCGCCAAGCTCCTGCAGTGCACCCACCAGCCGTGCCTCTAGCTCCGTGGATATGTGGAAGTGCTGCTCCGTCCTCCAGCGCCGAATGCACTCGGCAACGTCAAGCGGACACGTAGCACTGAAATTGTGCAGCAGTGGCACGTAGGCGCTCTCGTCCTCACCATCTTCCGAACGTGACGTATGAGAGCGGCGGGCGGTGCGTGCGGTCCACAGCGCCGAGACGCTCTTGGCAAGCACGCGCTCAAGGCTGTTGAGGTTATCGTTGATGCTGGCAAATCGCACGTGACAATGCAAGGCTGCCGTCTCTTGGTCGGACTGGAGGGCGGGGTGCTTCACCTCCATCTCAAGCAGTATCAAAGGGTCCACACAGCACTGCATGGACTCGCTGCACTTGCCTCCGGGGAATTCCTCTACCACGTGCCGAACCGCTTCAAGAACGGCTTCGTAAAAATCCTGAACGCCAGGGCTAGCACCGCCACCGCTCATGCCCGATGACGAGCCTGCCTGGTGGCAGTGAAAAGACAGGAACACACTGTGGTGTACCAGCCGCACAAGCACGCGGCAGTTGTCGCCTTCGCCGTCATCGTCGTGCGCCGAGTCCTTGTACGCCAGCCATGCCGCATCAAACCACAGTCCCTCTCGTCTTCGCGGTGAGACCTCATCGGCGGTCGGCGTCAAGTCCGTCGAGAATCGAGGCAGCACAAACGACCTGCCAGCGCATTCCGAAAAGTAGGAGTCGAACGGGCCGTGCGCCGCCGGTGTTCTCCCGCCAACAACACCTCGCTCACGCGTCGCATCTGTTGCCCGCCACTGAGTCGGTGCGCCCCAGCTCTGCGACTGCACAGGGCCGAGGTAGATCTTGTCCGATACCGTTGCCAGGCGGCACATGAGCTTCGGGAAGAAGTTGCGTGGCACCATGTCGAGCTTGAACATGTAGAATGGACCCGAGAGGAAGCACGGGAAAAGCCACGTGACGCCAGCAGATGCGGGGGTGCGACAACTCAGCGGGTACACAACAAAGCCCTCCACCGCCGGGTTGATGTCATCCAGGATGCGGTCGTCGTCATCGTGTGAACGGCCTCCTTGCTGCTGTAATGCGGTAGAGACGGGAGGACTGCATGAGCACCCCACTAAATCCTGCTGCGGCGCCATAGAAGTTCGAACCGCCGCCTCGGCGGATGGACTGAGCAGCAGCTTGTGCCCCAGAATAATAACGTCGCACAGTACAAGGAGTTCGAGTACGCCAGCCAGCGAAACGCTATAGCGCGCGCTGCTCGCAGCCGTGTTGCAGCCAGCGACGGCGAGGTTGTCTGTTCTCCTCACGGCACTCATGCCTGCCTCGAGGCCGCCGCTGCTGCCGGCGGCGGCTCCTTCACTGTCACATGGCTTGAAGTGGGGCTCCAGCATCGCCACGAGAACCGGCATCGACAAGACACCATAGCGAAGAAGGCGCGCCGTGTCCATAGTCACAACTTTCACCACATCGACGATTCGCGCCGCCTCGGCGGTGAGCAAGATACGCAGTGCCGGGTCTTTTCGATTCATAAGCACTGTGTCTCGCTTGCCAGCCGCGGCAACCATCCTAGGGGTACCCGCGGTGCTGAGGCCGCCAGACTCCGCTTGGCCCACCAGCACGCAGCACGCCAGCGTTGTCAGCATACGGCAGAACCACACTACATCAAGAACCACATGTTGACGTAGCGGTGTGCTTCGAAAGCGGTGCGCCAGCACGCCCCAGTCTGCAAGCAGCTGCACGTGCTGACGTAGCGTGTCTCTGGCAAGAGAGGCGCTCGCGGCTTCGGCTGTGTTGTACTGTGTGCTGACGGCTGTTGCCAGCGCCTTGAAGTCGCGCAGAGACAGGCACCACTTGCCACGCTCCCGCAGCAGACCCACCTGGCGGCTGAGCTCCATGCACCGTGCAGGCACGAGTCCGCCGGCAAAATCCACATCACCCCGGCACCGGTCGTGCGCCAGGTCTCCGAGCCACTGCAGCAACTCGGGAAACCCCTCCACGGCCCGATACCCGGTCGAGTACACTTGGCGGTGCACGTTGTCCACTGCGAACCGGCCCACCACTGTAGGACGCAGCTGTGCATACGGCTGCAGCATCTGAATGAGGCTGACCACCTGCAGCTCCACCTCTTCTATCTGAGCTCGCAGCATCTCCTGTCGCACGGCTGGAAGGCGGCGAGAGAAGAGGCTGCCGCCGCCGCCGTTGCCATCGGCAGCGCTACTGTGGCGTGCGTATGTGGCAACCAGCACCAGTGACACCGTGTGACTGTCCGTGCGGCACAAAATGTCTTCGACAATGCCGCGCAGGGCAACGAGCGACGGTCCGCCGTCTAGCGGGAAGCACAACAAGTATGTCACCCGGCGGGATGGGAGTTGGTCTAGTAGTGGGCTAAAGCACGGCGTGCCGCCAAGCTCGTACACCTGAAGGCGCATCGGTGTCGCGCCGGCGGTCGTCAGCGTGGTGGTGTGAATGCCGATCGTGGGATGCGCCTCCGCGGAGGCGGGTGTATTACCGTCGGCATCGGCGCATGTGTAGGCGCGCCCGGTGGCCATGAGCGTTGAGAAAGCAGACTGCAGCCATGGCGTGTCCTCGGTCTGCAAGTTCCGCACAAGACTGCTCTTGCCGCTGCCGGATGGCCCCACGAGGACGAGATTGTAGAGACCCACAAAGCGTGGTGGAGGCTCACTGCGGTATGACTTCGACGGCGACTTGGCGCACATCGACTGCAACTCTGACAGGGAGAGCGCAGAGTTGGGGTTCAGGTGCGCCGTCTGTGGGACGCGCTTGCGCGGCACTCGCGTCTTTATAACCGTGGCAGCTGCCGGCGTCGACCGGCGCTGAAGGGGGATCGGGAGGCTAGGTGCCTTAATGCCCTCGTTCACCGAGAGGTTCGCAGTTGAGTGATCTTCCCAGTCCGACAGTATCGCAGAGGATGCCGAATCCTTAGTGTTCCCGCTCGTCGTGTCGAAGGGCACCCCGGAGGCCGGGTGATGCCGTTGGGGCATCTGCTGTGGCGGGGGCGCTGACAACCGGTTCGCTGGGAGCGCCTTGGCCAAGGCTAGGGTGGGAATGAGGGGTCTAGATGGCGGCTGCGGCGTCGCCATGGTGGTGCTGATACCGGCCTCACGACTGTTTCGTCGCCCGCCAATGTCCTCCTCATTGCACTCGTCGGCGGCGGCGGAAGACGAGTACTCGTCGTCGAAGACCGAATGTAAAGATTCCCTATCAAAAGACGACGCCCTCTCCACGCCATCACCCTTACAGCCGTCGCCGTCCCCAGACGTACCGCGTGTCTCGCGCGCCTCTTCACGTGCGCCCTCCTCGTCCGGGTGCGCCTCAGAAGAACCGATAAAACGCTTCAGCGACATCAACGCCTCCTCCTCCTTGTAGCCTGCAGAGGCAGGGGAAGCCGCCGCCGAGCTCATGACGCGATCGCTCTCAGCCCAATCGGCACTCTGGCGATCACCGCCAACGTATGCGGTCGCTTCCATGCGAACTGTTCGCCGCCCACGCGCAGTCACCGGGGGCTCGGCAGGGTCCATGTACTTGAGATGGATATGGTCGGCACCGATGTCCAGCACGTCTCCGCTCTGCAGGAGGAGCGTTTCCCCGTCTTTGACGGCAAACGGGCTCGGGTACATAGGCCGGATTACGCACGTCTCGTACCCCGCGCACGCCCTCAGTGTCGTTGTCGAGCTAGCCGTCGCGGCAGTGCCCGTCTCCTTGAAGTGCTCAAGAATGCAGTGCGGCCCACCAACGCCCTCGCTAAACTCTCTTGACAGCCGAATATGTCGCACGTCGGCGCCTTCATCGGGCGCCGTGCCATTCGCACCGGCGTCGGAGTAGGTATGATACGATGGCAGCACAAGAGAGGAGTCGAACGATGTTGATGAGCTGCCGACTTCACCACCCTCATTCCCCTTCGCGGCAGATGGCGCCGCGGCAGTGTTATTTACAGCGCCACCGTTGGGCGGAAATACCCCTACAAGCGCCTTGCCGGGCCCAAGATGCGCGACGACCCAGTCACCCGCCCCGTCCATGTTTAGCAGATACGGCTCATCGCGACACAGCCGCATCGTCGCTGCCACTGCACGGGGGGCACAATTATCGGCGTCCTTCGTTGCCACCGCCGCCGCCATCGCCGCCGCAGCAGCCCGCATCGCCGCCTGCTCCTTCTCATGCCGCTTCACAAGCTGGGCAATGTGCGCGTTGCGCTCTGCCTCGGACGCAGACATCTGCCGAATCATTTCCTCTGCACGATGCAGCTCCGACTGCAGTGTTGCCACAAATTCGGCGCGGGACGCCACAGGAGTGTCCGCCACAGGTGACAGTGGCTTTGGTACCCCCGCGCCCCTGCCCACACGCTCGTGGAAGCAGGCGTGCGGCGCCTGCAGATCCGCCTCACCATCGGCCACGATTGCCACCTCCCTACCAGTTGCAGATGAGTGCGCCATGCTCGTCTCACGGCTGTCGCTCTTGTCCTGGTCAATCCACTTGCCCTCGACAAGGTTGCCGTCACCGCCTCCTACGAGTGAGGGCTGAAGAGACGAGTCGCTGTCCGCGACCATCACCGGCCTTGCTGCCGGTGTCGCCATCGGTGTAGAGGAGCGCCGCGCTTCGGCACTGAGCAGCGAGCGAATTTGCTCGCGAAGCCGCATCACCTCCTCCTCCAGCTCTCGTATTCGCTTGTCGCCGGCCGTTTCATTTACAAACGCCTTCATCATGATGGACTTGGCCCTATCTGCGTACCGGAGTGTGCTGAGCGACTCGTCGTAGCTGTCGGCGCTGGGGCTAACAGTGGCAATCATGAAGGTTTTGCTATTGCCTCCCAGGGACTCCTTCAAGAGAAAGGTGAGTGTCGAGTCTCGGTAGGGGATGTGCCGCTTCGATGCAGCAGCGGACTTTATTGGCGACTGCCCGGGGGAGCTGCTGGCGGTGGCGATTGACTGGGCGGCCAAGGCATTGATGACAATGCCGAGTGTTGTGAGAGACTTGTTGATCTGGGCGCCTTCCTTGAGGGTGTCGCCATCCGCCCCGGTTGCCTTGGCACGCTCGCTGCCGGCAAGATCCACCAAGTTGATCTTGGCCCCCAGCTGTGTCGTCATTGTCGATACGGCGGTGGATGGTGCCCCTGTGATCGCGCCGCCAGAGCCGCCCTCCCCGGGATGGACGGCGTGTGTACGCTTCTGCAGCAGCTGCAGCGTAAAGATGGCGTGCGAGCGGCTTGACGTTTCGTTCATGCGGGTCGATGCCATGTGCCGGCGCTGATTCCCTCGCATCATGAGCCGTAGCACCTGCTCCTCACTTGTCACGGAAATTTCGGCGAGCCCTTCCACATAGACGCCAAGGGTTGGGTGCTCGCGCACGCGCAGAGCGGCATCCGCCGAGTCAGCCGCGTGAAGCAGGCCCTGGCGACGCAGAGACCCCGATATGACCCGCGGCGAGGCGGACCCATACTCCTCGTTGCCGCCTGCCACAATCCTGGCATCGTGTACCTCGCTCAAGAGGGAGCGCACACGCTCCCGGTAGATTTCGAGGTAGCTGACGTAGACACTGAAGTCCACGTTCTCCTCGTTTGCCACGGCGGCTTGCTTTACCTTGTCCATCTCGAGAAACACTTCACGGCAGAGGCGCGGTATAATGCCCGGTGCGTCGTCGATGGAACAGCCGCCATTGGCGCCCATCATGCAGTAGCTCTTTCCACTGCCCGTCTGGCCATAGGCGAAAATGCACGTGTGGTAGCCGCGGAAGCTGGACTGTAGCACCGGTCTTCCGATCTGCTCGTACACCTGCTCCTGTGTGGAATTCACTGGGTAGACGTGGTCAAAGGTGAAGCGGTGGTGGCGGGTGCCGCGCAGATGTGGGTCGACGGCGAGCAGCGCGTTCACATCCTGCTCCAATTCCCCTGGCGGGAGGATGTAGAGAGTGTTGTACGCGGCAAGTGGAGCGATGCAGCTCCCGGAGTTCAGCTTCGCCTCGCGTGTGTTCAGTGGCCGCACGCGGACACTTACAGTGATGCGTCCTTCCTCGTAGCCGGTGTTTGGCTCGGCGCTCTGATCTCTCGAGTGTGTGGGTGACTGGGCCCGGCTCAAATCTGCCTCCTGAGAAGCACCCCTCGAGCTCTCGCTCATCTCTTGAACTACAGTCTGTCCTGCGCTGTCCGTCTCCGCATGTGATCAGTCCAGAGCGGAGAGACGCACTTAGTGAATTGCCCAGGATGAAGATGTGCACCTGACTTCAGTGCGGGAGCGTGTGAAGGAACACGTGTGACACCAGGTCACTCCGTGAGAGAGGGTGAGACGGCGGTCAGGCGGGGGGTTTGCGAAGGAAGGTGCCAGGTGTGTGTGTGTGTGTGTGTGTGTGTGTGTGTGTGTGTCTGTGGTGTCCGAGCGGGGATGCGAGGAGCACCTAGAGGAGCCAATCGCCGGCAGAGAGAAGAAACGGAAGAAGGAACAGCCGAACAGTCCTAGCCCACACACACACACACACAGACACACACACAGGCCACTCCGTCGCCGATGCGCGACGGAGTGGACAGCGACCTCTGAAAAAGGAAAGAGGGGGTGCGAAGCCGTCAGCGGAAGAAAAGCAAAAAAAGGTGCCGGCTCAGCAAAGGCGTCACTGGGTGGAGACAACACAAGAGCCGCAGCGCGCGTGATGGAAGAGCAGCAAGCGTGGTTCGCATTCCTCCCCTCAAGAGTCGTAACCCCAGCACGGGAAAAGCAACGGTAAGCCCCTCCCCTGAACACCCTCACCGATGCTAGGCCTTCCTGTTCTCACGAGAGTGCGAGGGACGCAGAGACACCACTTCGAGCTTAAGACTCCCACGCCGTGCGAGTAACGAAGACAACTCGCAGCGTGCCCGAGGCCGGGGGAGGGGGTAGGAGAAGGAAGCTCTGCCACGCTAGCGCGAGTAGTTGACTCGCCTGCGCCACACAGCGCAGACTGAGAGGAGGCGGAGGAATAAGCCGATGAAGAAAGATGAGACGTGGAACAAATACGAGCAGAGAAAGCACGCAATAAACGCTTCTCTGCTGCCCCCGGCTCTATACAGAGGGCAGCCAAGGAGCTAAGACTGCGTAGGAGATGCGATTGAATGGAAGAGACAAGAGTGTGAGGTATGCGTGGGCGTGTGGCTTGTTGGAGTGGAAAAGGTCGGGGGTGGCCGATAAGAACGTAGGAGGTGCATGTGGGGATGATGTGAAAAAAAAGAGGGAGACGAGTTCAACACACGAAAGCTCAGCAGAGGCATAGCTCCGCAGCAACACTTGGCGCCTAGCCAAGGAAGCGTCGCCTTCGAATGCGTCGGATCAGCAACCGCCCTCCTCTCAGTCGAGTATGCGCACGCCACACCAGCATGCGTGCTGGGGGACGCAACCACCATTGGAGTCGCCAGCAGAACCGAAGCGAGAGAGTGAGGGAAGGAGGATGATGAAGCATGACGAGCTTCAATCCATATCCTCATCCTTTGCGACGAGGACAGCTACTCCACGCATGCATCTGCACAGACACATTCTTCGCCGACCATGCGGAGCCCATCATTCGCGAATGTGTCGTGTTCTCCTTCGGTTTGTCTGCCTTTCGTTTTCTTCTTGCTTCCCCCGGGTCTTTGCGTCTCGCGAGTGTCCTCAGACAACACGGTCATCGTGCCCTGCAGTCCACCCCCGCCAAAAGAAAAGAAGGCGACAGACGCGGTGAAGAAGCGGATACGGTGGCGTCCGCGAAGTGCGGAGGGCGCCGACCGCTGAGCGAGCTTCAGGCCAAAAAAAGGGGGTTAACCACCAGATAACCCGGACAGTTCCCTCTCGACGTGTTCACCATCATCCATGTCGACCGTCTCCACATCCTCATCACCTGAAGCACTTTGTTTCCTCCGCCCGACAACCTTTCACTCACCCCTCTGCCGTCAAGCAGCCCAGATGCGATGTGGGAGCGCCGCTCTCACGTGCACCGTTGTGTGCCGGCGAAGACAAGACGGTGACGAGGCAGAGAAGAGCGCACTGGCACAGAAGAGAGAGGGAGGAACGACTTGACTGGTGAGAAGATGTGTGTGCTTGCGTGGGACTTACTAGACAAGCTTGTCGGCTGCCCACCTCTCCTCTGCCAGTTCTGCGTGTTGCGCGTACAAGCAGATGCACGTGGTCACAGAGAGAGAGGTGCGCCAGAAGAAGGACGACACCACCGCCATCAGACCCAAAAAGGAAGAAGAAGCGCAACAGCTGCTTTGAGTCACCGCCGCGCCTCGTCGTATTCCCATTCCTGTGATACCCACAGTGGGGAGATGTGGGGAGAAAGACGCCGGGACGGCGATACGTCGATATCCAACAAGGAGCAAGACGTATTGTTCGTCGCACCGCTCTCTGGAGAAGCACACATTCTCGCCCTGCACCCCAGCCCACGAAGGCTACCCACCGTGCATCGCCAGAGGGCCTGCTGCCCCAATGCACTCGAAATATAGCAGAGGAGAGAGGAGCACAACGTCATACAACACGAGAAGAGACCAACCATCAGCTCTTGCACTCAATCCTCGCTGCACGGGCAGCGGCGGTCGCATGAGCCCTTCCAAGTAAGGCGGGGTCAGCGTCTCACTGGTGAGCCTCACAGAATAAGCTCCTCCGTTCTGTCGTGGCTCCCGTTCTCCCAGAATTTCTCGTTCTGCTGGCTCAGGATAGACAGCAGCTGGCCAGCGCGAATCGCCTCCTTTACCTCTCCTTCGCTGAGTTCGCGATTGTCCCTCGCTATCATCTACGCCGTGTACATGGGCTCTAGCGTGTATGTGAGGAAGCACCTCAGCCTGCACGTGCTGGTACACATGGCGCACATTCCCGGCAAGGACAAAGTCTATGCCATCGCGCTCTTAGAGACGGCAGCGCCGGCGCCACGTACGCGGCTAAGGTGCCGGATCGACTGTGAACCACCCAGGGCACGCGCGACTGCTCTTCGTGAATGACCCGGGGAGCAGACCATGGCGATGAGCTGCCCACGCTTGGGCCAGTAGGGCCAATGGTCACGTCTTTAGAGTGCGTGCCTGACTCGCGCATCATCATACGCATTGTCTTCGCGCACGCGGCGGCGCCTACGTTTGTGGTGGTGCGCGTTTCTTCTCACGCCCTGCCGGCGAAAGAGTGCGGGGAGAGGTCTAGGCAGACCCCTCTCCGCATTCGCAGCATGAGCTCGCCGAACAGCTCCTACTGCACAACCAGCACCGGCCTACACAGCGGCACCGTATCCGCGAGCAGTTCCTGTGTGGCTGCAAAGAAACCCTTGAAAAGCGGTGGCAAGCATAACTTGCTTTCCTTGCGCATGGCATCGATGCGCTACATCGACATACCGCTCTCGCGCAGGTGGAAGATGGAACAGTACCTGGTCGCGCCCAAAGATGGAGCTTCCGTAGCGCGCCGCCTCACGCGCACCCTTGAAGCACTGATTCAGGCCCGGCTCATGGAGCGCAAAGTTGTTCTGCGTATGTTCACTTGCCCATAAGACCTTCTTCTCCGTCGAGAGCTTGGCCTTGCGGGCCACAAACACAACCGGCAGTGCTGACTCGGACAGGTGGGTGCCGTAGCATCCCGCAAAGGTTCTCCTGGGCAATATCCCTCAGTTTGTCCGCATCCAACGCGACGGCAACCGGCAGCTTCCTGATGCAGACGCTTGTCTGCAGCTCGTGCTTGTGTCATGTGAGCAGCGCCATCTTTTCGCCGCGGGCCCGCTACCCTTTCGATGGCCTCATCCTGCGCATATCTCACAACGCGACGTGCACCACGTGGTGGTGGCGCTAGTGCTATTCAAGCCGCTTCTCCAGCTCACCATACGCCTCAGACATGCTTTCGCCTTCTTGCCACACGGAGAAAGCGAGGAAAAACCACGGCGCTGGGGAGGGTGCAGAGTAGAAGCGGCTATGCGACGGCGTACACGAACAAGCCCGAGACACCGAGAGGGCCGGGAGGACGGGAATGCACACGTTTGTGTCTATTTCTCAGGTAGGGCAAACGTGAAACCAAACAAAAAGCTGCCGTGTCGACTGGGACGATAACGACACGTGGGAGAGTGGTAGACGGTGGGGTGTCTTGCCAGAGAAGGTAGAGGGAAGCGAAGGGCGGCGGGACATGGTATCGAGCACGCCGGCCTCGCCAAACGGGGGAGCGTGAAAAAAGCGGAGCATCACGAGGCATGCGAAAAGCAGTGCGCTGCTCACGAGGTGCAATGCATCGACGATGCAACAGTGATGGAGAGGAAGGGTCATGAGTGTGCGGCCGCACGGGTGGCGCGTCGAAAGCATGTGTCAGCCAGAGAACAAATCATGCTGTGTTTCAGGGCGGTTCACCCATTTATCTGCCCGCTGAAGCTGCTATAGAGAGAGAGCACGGCAACGGCGGCGGGGGGAGTGAAGACACATCTAAGCGTTGTGTTGCGTCTTGACGCATTGTACCGCAAAACCTTGATATGTATAAACACACCCCAGATCACACCATAAACAATTCTGCTACTCATTGCCAAGCACAAAGCGGGTGCGTGCTTGCTCTGCGCTCCTCAACGCGCGTGTGCCGTGAAACAGGAGCCGACACTCCGATGTACATCGCTGTTCGCTTGACGAATTACAGACTCTGTGTAGACTGCCCTTGTGAACCTCGTCCCTCACACTCTCTCCACTGAGCTTCTTTTGTGGTTCGTCGTCTTATATTACGCAGGATTACAAGTGGAGCTCGTGCATGCGAGGACTTCGAGGCGCACGCCGGGTCTTCGTTCCGTTTTTTCTGTCGCCCTCTCATTGTCCTCCCCCCTCCCCTCCCCCCACTTCCTCCTCTCCTCTTTCTCCTCCCACCAACACCCACGGACACGCACCCTCTCCAAACATCCTTCGATAAGTCTTGCGTCAGCCATTCGCAAAGTCAGCATCGAACTCGAACGTGTCACCGCAGCAAACAATAGAGAGCGGCGACCAAAGAAAACGAAGCAAGCGACGACGCCGGGTCTAGGGACGTTCCCCTTGCCCAACAGATGGGGGGATACGGCGTGGGATGAGGACAGGGACGGGAGGAGGAGAAGGGGGGAGTTCAACAACAAATAAGAGGTGAACACTTTTCCCGTCCAAAGTACTGCACAAAGGCAGCGTAACAGAAGCGAGCAGGCAAGTAGATCGGCGCTGGTGTGTTTGGTCGTGCTAGTCTTGACAAGAGAGGGAAGCGGGCAGAGACACGGACAGAAGAAAAGACATACAGCACGCCCGTCACGTAAGCCCGTGTGCGAGTCGGCCGATCAAGGAAAGGGAAAAATGAAACCATCAGCGAAAAGCACAAAAGAGCATATGAAGGAGCCTGTGGTAGACAACCCCTCTCTCTCTCTGTGTGTGTGTGTGTGTGTGTGTGTGTGCGTCCTCCTCTCTCTGTCTCTCTCCCTCTCCCCCTCTCTCACGCACACACACGCACACACACACAGAGAGAGAGAGAGGCAGACGTGCAGACAGACAGAGACATGGTGAAGAAGGGGAAGGAACACATGAGAAGCGTCGCAAAACATAGTTTCGTTTTTAAAGTAGGAAAGTAATGAAAACAAAAAAAAACGCTTTCACTTTTTCGTTGTTCCTCAACTTGTCAATTCTCCGCGACAGTGCTTGAGCTCATCCACGACTCGACACCCGGCCCCAAGCCTGTCACAGAGGCACCACACGCGTGGCGCGAAACAGCCTTAGACACGCGCCCTACGGCAAATGCGCCACTTCCGTCATCCAAGCACGCTCTTTACCTCAAACTCTGCCCACAGCCGCGAACCCCTCTCGCAGATCACCCACAGTCGCTCCCGTCATGACGGTCACCATCCGCCCCCCCCCCTCCTTGGGGGAGGGGGGGTTGGGGGGCACAGGCGGTCCGCACATCTGTAGGCAGCGTGAAGGCCGGGTGCGATGAAGTCCAGTCGCGCTAACACTTCTTGCCCATACATATGTGTAGTGCAGACGTGTTCGCTGCCGCAGGCCGCTCCAACACAGCGCCATCCAGGCCCTTACCGTCGACTTATCAGCGGCAATGAATCGATGTAACTTCGCCGCGTCGCAGGCACTTGACCCTGTCACGGCGAGAAGTGGTTCTGGCCGTGACAGGGATGGAGGATGGAGAATGGAGGAAGGAGGGCTGCTTGGCATTCTCCCGATAATGTGGCGGGGAGTTGCTAGCCACTGGATACCACGCACCGAGAGGGGTGTCACACGCCACCACCACCACTACCACCACTGTCAGAGGCGCGAGTAATAGAGGTAAAATAAACACACGCACACACAGAAGCACACGAGGTAGAGGTGGAGTGCGCCAGTCACCTACTGGCACTTGAGTATACAAACACACACACACATACACACATGAATGCATCTAGGATCCTCTCGTCGTGCTGTGTTTTTTCTTTCATTTTTAGGTTGTTTTACCCAACAAGAGAGAAAGAGAGCAGGGAGGAACTCGATGAAACAACGTCAACAATGCTAATGTGCAGTCTCCCCTTCTCACACCCTTCATCGCACGCTCGGCATCTTTCTACCCAGAGTCACAGATGAGCGTACATGCGATGGGCTTCCAGCGCGCAGCTAAGCGAGAACAGGTCCAGTGCGTACACATACATATGCATACATATGTATATATATATATATATATATATATATATATATATATATAAAGGGGACAGATAGCGGTGTGGAAAAGGGTGGAGGAAGAGGAGGAGGAGGAGGGGGGGTTTGGTGGTGGTGTTGGTGGTGGTTACTTTAAGTCCGCTCTATGAGCACAAAAACAAACAAAAACAAACGAGACAGGGAGGGTTAGAGAGAGAGAGAGAGAGAGGGGGGGGGGGACAACGCGAAGCACGATGCGGCGCAGCAGAGTCGGGAGTGCCGAATTCACATACACCCGTGTTCTCTCTCTCTCTCTCATTGCCACTCCATTGGTGGGTATCGAAGCGCCGCCTCTGCCCTACGCCTCGTCGCCGTTGATCTTCTTGATGATCGCCTCAGCGAATTCTGCTGTCGAGAGTGCCCTGGCGCCGGTCATCTGCCGCGCAAGATCGACGGTTGCCATGTTTGCCTGAAAGACCATCTCAAGCGCGTTGATGATGCGCGCCGACACCTCGGACCAGCCCATGTAGTCAAACATCATAGCCCCAGACAGGATGAGCGAGGATGGGTTCGCTTTGCCTTGCCCAGCAATATCCGGCGCCGTCCCATGCGTTGCCTCGAAAATAGCGTGGCCGGTCACATAGTTGATGTTCGCGCCTGGCGCGATGCCGATGCCACCGACGAGCGCGGCCAGCTGATCAGACACGTAATCGCCGTTCAGGTTCATGGTGGCAATCACGCTATAGTCTAATGGGCGGAGAATCGTGTTTTGCAGAAAGGCGTCACAGATGCAATCCTTGATAACTACTTTGCCGCTGTCCATCGCCTCGCGCAGCGCCGTCTCTGCCGCCTCCTTCCCGCTTTTCTCCTTGATGGCGTTGTACTGCGTCATTGTAAAGGCGGCATCGGGGAACTCACGCTCGGCCAAGGCGTAGCCCCACTTCTGGAAGCAACCCTCTGTGAACTTCATGATGTTGCCCTTGTGCACCAGCGTAACAGACGGAAGATGGTGATCGATAGCGTACTGCACCGCAGCACGCACCAGCCGCTCGCTTCCCTCCAGCGATACCGGCTTCACACCGTACGCGCTCGTCTCAGGGAAGCGCACCGTCGTCACACCCATCTCCTTCGTCAGAAAGTCTGCAAATTTGGCAGCCTCGGGGGTGCCCTGGCCCCACTCGATGCCACAGTATATGTCCTCCGTGTTCTCGCGAAACACAACCATGTCCACCCACTCCGGGTGACGGATCGGCGATCCAACGCCGGTGAACCATCGCACGGGGCGCTGGCACACGAACAAGTCCAGCCGGTGACGCAGCACCACGTTGAGCGAGCGGATCCCCTCACCAACCGGGGTTTTCAGTGGGCCCTTCATGCCAATGCGGTGCTTGTCAAATGCCTCGATGGTCTCCTCCGGCAGCCAGATGCCCTTCTGCTCGAACGCTTTCTCCCCCGCGAGCACCTCTAACCACGAAATCTTCCGGGTGGTGCCGTACTCCTTCGCCACCGCCGCATCAAAGACGCGGTGCGCCACCTCCGTGATCTCCTTGCCAATGCCGTCCCCCTCAATGTAGGGGATAATGGGGCAACTTGGCACCACCAGCGCCCCCTTCGCGAAAGAGATGGATTCCGCCATTCTTAGACGCCTGCCCCTTCAGATGTGGTACTACCACACGTCGACGCGGCAGAGGAGAGAGAACGGCTGTGCACTCTTATATACCGTGGCAGGAACGTGGACGATACGCCACCACCACCACCAACCAAACGCGAGGCACTCAAACGGGAGACGGAAGACGCTGGGGGACGGAAGGGGGGGGGGGGAAGGCGGATCCGTACTCACGAAAGGACGGAGGGGGAGTCCAGCAAGGAGAAGAGGAGCCCGCCAAAAAGAGAGCACGGCAAATGCGTGCAAGACAGAGAGGCAGAGAGAGAAGACGAGCGCGGTGCTGAGTAAAAGAAAAAGGAGCAAGCCCTGGGTCCCAGGCCGACGGGGATATGGGTCCTACACTGCTGCTTCTAAGTCCACTGGCTGACATGCAGAGACAGCAAATGTGCGGGGGCGTGCACGTGTGTATATGTATGCATGTAGGCACATGTATACACATGTATGTATATATATATATATATATATATATATATGTGTGTGTGTGTGTGTGAGCCAGAGAGACACAAAGAGAGAGGAGGAATTGCTCAGCTGGACAAGTGATGAGACGAGAATGGCATCCCTCTTTTGTGTTGCTCGACGGATCCGTTTGGCCACAGTGTGACGTCGCCGCCACTTGACCCATCATCACCACCACCACCAGGGAACTGCCGCAGAGGCACCACCCTCGTGGTGCGAAGCATGCCTTGGGCACGCGCGCTCCCGCAAATGCGCCGGCTCGGCCATCTGGTTACGGCCCGTGCCGCACACTCTGCGCGCCCACCCGCCTCGCGGGTCGCCTCACAGTCGCGCCCACTATGCCGGCCGCCATCCAGTGCATCCCCCCCTCGGGGTGGCACACAGGTTCCTCCACTCTGTAGGCAGTGCAAGGGGCGAGTTTGATGAAGTCGAGTTTAGGCTGACAGCTTGCCCAACGCACGGGTGGCACAGGTGTGTTCGCTGCTGCAGGTGGCTCCACCGCAACGTCAATCTTGGGCCTGCAGGCCGGCACACCCGTAACGATACATCACTCTGGCCTTCCCACGTCATCGGTGCTTGACCGTGTCGTCACCGGAAGTGTGTATGTCTGTGTGTGTGGGGGGAAGGGGGGTCTGCATGGCCTACGCTCATAAGAGGGTGGGAGTGCACTGGGCCGTGCAGTACCGCGCACAGGAGGGGGAGGGGGGTGGTGTCCCTCCATCCCACCCCTCTCCTCCCCGTTATGAGGGTTTTTGGAAAGATGGTGGCACCGACACAACGTGCTGCTGGCAGGTTTACCGAGAAAGCAAGACCGAAAACGAGTCCGCACTAACAAACAAAAACGAAAAAACATTGTTCGACAAATGCCGTTTAAAGCGAGCAAGGTGTGCGATCTGTCTGCGCGCTCACGACCGCCTCCGACAGATCTCCTGAACTATAGACACAGTGGTGGCTGTGGACGTGCTGCCACGTCGGCAGCCGTCTTCTCGATGCGCGAAAGCGCACAGAATCGAGAACGGAGTGTGGTGGCGTCGCTGTCTTTCCCCGAGATCAAACGCGACGGCGCTTCGCGCGCAACGTTGGGCAATCCCTACCAATCCCCCGCCCCTAACCACTGCGCATCCGCCTTCGGACTTCTGTGAGCGTTATGATGGCCATATAGAAGAAAAATGATTGCTACGCACTGCGCATCCGTCATGCTGTGCGATGCAAGCTTCATGCGCACCACAAACAGACGGTAAAAACAACGGCGTGCACGTTACAAGACGGTCTCAAAACGAATGCACAACAAAGAATAATAAAGACGAGCCGTGTGCTGGCGAGCGCTTGTGTCGACCGTTCGCGACTCAGGCCTTTAGGTAGCGCGCCTCCAGGTGACGGCGCAGGTACTCGGGGTTCAGCGTCTCGCCCGTCGCACGCGTCATGAGGTCATCTGTCTCGTGCAGGCATCCGTGGTTCCAGATCTTCTCCTGCTGCTTCTCCAGTAGGGGGCGGAGGTCACCGGTGCGCAGGCACTCATCCACCTTGTCGTCTCCCAGTTCCTTTCGGATGCTCGCCATGATCTGCGCCGCATACATGGCACCGAGCGAGTACGTCGGGAAGTAGCCGAGCGCACCCATGGACCAATGCACGTCCTGCAGACACCCAACGTCGTCACAGCCCTCCGTTGAGAGACCCAAGTACTCCTGCATCTTTGCGTTCCACGCGCGCGGCACGTCTTCCACCTCCATCTTACCCTCCATCAAATCGCGCTCGATCTCGTAGCGCAGGATCACGTGCAGCGGGTAGCACACCTCGTCGGCATCGACGCGGATGTAGCCAGGTTTCACCTGCTGCAGGGACTTGCGCATGTTGTCCTGCGAGAACGCTGGCTGCGCCTCGAAGAACTCAGAAAGGCGAGTTGTGAGGTAGTCGATGAAGGGCGTCGCGTGGCCGATCTGAAACTCTGCAAAGAGGCTCTGGCTCTCATGCAGGCCAAGAGAGCGGGCGTTGCACACCGGCTGCGTGATGTGCTCGCGTGGGCCACAGTTCTGCTCATACTTGCCGTGTCCGCTCTCGTGGATGACGCCGTACAAGCTCTGCACAAACGTATCTTCGATGTAGTTTGTTGTGAGTCGGCAGTCCTCCTTCGTCATTCCCGTAAAAGGGTGAGGGCTGACGTCGAGGCGACCGGCGTCGGTGTCGAAGTTCCAGATCTTCATAAACTCCTTGCACAGTGCTTCCTGCTTGTCTTGCGGGAACTTCTGCGAGAACGCTATTACCGCGTCGCCGGACTGCTTTTGCACAATGTCCTTTAGCAGCTGCGGCAGCCACGACTTCACATTTGCGTACACCTCATCCAGCTTCTGTGTCGTGACGCCTGGCTCGTACTCGTTCATGAGCGCTTCATACGGGGAGAGGGAGGTGCCGGCGGCAAGGTAGGAGCCCTCCTCACGGGCGAGCGCCACCAGGTCCCTAAGCACCGGTAGGAACTTGGCGAAGTCATTGGCTTTGCGGCTGTCGCGCCACACGCTGTGCGCGTGTGTGGTGAGGCGCATCTTGCGGCCCACAAACTCTGCCGGCAAGGCGGTGGCGCTCCTCCACGCACGCCTCATCTCCCGCAAGTTCGCGCGCTGCACTGCATTCAGCTCGTCGCTACCCTTGGTGGCGCTCTCAATCAGGCTCTTCACCTCCGGTGCCGTGATGAAGCCAAAGCGGAGCTCCGAGAGCATCGCCATCGCCTCACCGCGTGACTCTTCGCCCTTGGGGGGCATGTTTGTGTTCATGTCCCAGTTGCCAAGACCAAGGAAGTGGTCGAGGCGGTAGACCTTCGTAAAGATCGTTTCCAGCTTCTTGTACGGCTCCATGTTTGCAAGGCACGGGTTGAACGTGCTCAGAAGCAAACGCGGTGCACGAAGGCGCGACGTCGTCTTGAACGTTTCTGTTGTTCTTGTATGAGGGTGGAGGAGGGGGTACGTATTCCGTGAATTCGGGAACGGCGCTGACGTGCTGAAAAGAATGCAGCTCAAAGGTCGGGTAAACGGGCAAAGCCAAGTAAGTGATGGAGGAGAGAACGCGCCACGTGCAGGGAAATGGCACGTGAGCACAAAAAACAACAACAACAGCAGAGGGCGTCCACCGCGCCGTTGGTTTTATGTGTGCGCGTGTCAGTGGTGGTGGTGCGATATAGGATCGCAAGTTTAGTGCACGTTGGTGCGCAGAGGGAATGGTGATATGATGGAAGATGTTTGTATAGGAGAAGGGGGAGGGGGCAGCAGAACGCAAGAGGATAGAAGGAAGAGGAGGGTGGCGAGACGGCAAGGCACGTTCACCATCCGTCTCGAGGATGACGTCACGAAACCCTAACAGTGCTACGCTCTCCCACTGCCAAAAACCGCGTGGGGCGCTCCCCAGTGATGTCCGTGTGCGGAACTCATGAAGGTCATTCAGAGAACAACGACACACACAAGCGCGCACGCCAAGGAAAGATGAGCAGAGCGCCCCTTTCCTCTTGTGGCGGCGCTGCTTTGGCGGCTTTCGTAGGACCCGTGCCACACGCCTCCCCACCACCACCACCACCACCGCGATAAGCTCGCTCCTTCTCCGGCTCCCTGAAATCGAGAGGCCCCAGCGCACGGCTGTGGCACGTGGAAGAGTGCGAGTAGGCGGATATGGAAAGGCTCTTGCCATCAAGCGCGTGGCACCTCATCACTAACCCCCCCCCACCGACCACCACCAACACCAACGACTGTGCACACCATGAGAAAGCACGGCAGGAGAAGAGCAGAGACAGGTGGCTCTCTGGCGCTGTCCACGCTTCCCAGCGCTGCTTCTTTCTTCTTGGGTTATCACTCCACGCCACAGGTGGATCCTTTACGAGACGGAAGTCAGAGGCCGAAATACACCCACACGCACACGGGCATTCAAAGACAATCATACTTAAGTCCGTTCGTTCTTAGACACGCATCGAGACACAGCGGAACACACATGATGGCGTGCGCACACTCGCCAAGGTCGCACTACACAAGCCGGTCGTCACGGAGAAGCGCGGCCAGGGCGCGAAAGGGGGGAAGAGACTCACGGAAGGGGGGGGGAGGCAGAAGCGCGAGAGCAACTCACACGGACTGCGGCGCCAGCACAACGTGCACACTGTCATTACAACCGCGACAGACCACGATCTCACTTGTCTCTCGCCCCCTTCGCGGCCTTTGCCTTGTTGCCCTTCAGGTGCTTGCTGGTCACGGCTTCGAAGCGGTGGACAGCGTCGCGGGCGTTTCGGCGGTTCATGTAACGACGGTTCAACGGTACGTACGCGAACGGGTCAAGGTTACCGCGTTTCACATCACCGTCGCCTGCTCCGCGGAACTCGTCACCCTTTCGAATGTCCTCCTCCACACGCTGGCGTTTCATCTCGCGCTTCACCGCCTTCTGGTCACGCAGACGGGACACCTGCAGCGCACTCGGGCCGACAGAACCACGACCTCCTTTGTACACTTCGGTGGCCTTCTGGGCCGCCTCCTCTGTGACACGGCTGCCATAGCGAAGCGTGAGCTCCTCATTCTCAAAGTCCTCATCCTCTACACGCGAGCGCTTACCTGGACGCCCGCTCGCCTCCTCGTTCAAGGCAGAGGCCACCACCAGTCCGCTCCTGCGCCGCAGCAGCCGCTCCGCCATCGCCTGGCGGGCCTTGTGCACCTCCTCCGCTCGCTTCTCCTCCTTGCTGATGATGCGCAGTTTTCCGTCGCTCTGGAAGTCAAGCACCATGTTGTCGTACTCGTCGTCCTCGACCTCCATGCCACGACCGGCAGCAATGGTGGCACCGCCAAAGCCCTGAAAAACGGGAGCGGCGTGCTTGGCAACAAAGCTGCTCAGGGCACCGGCCTCGAGCAAGTCCTCCTCGGCTGCCTCCTCCCGGCCGGCGTTCATGGCAGCACCGAGGAACAGCTTGTCAAATTCGTTCTGCTGCTTCTCTCTGCGCTTCTTCAGCTCCTTCTCAGACTTTCGCTCCTCGCGCTTCATCATCTTCTGCGTGTAGCGAAGGAAGTTCTTGCTGCCAAGCGGAAAGATAGGGTCGATCTGCTCAATGGGGAAGCGCTTCAAGCACTTCTCCAGCAGTACGCGGAGCTGCATGCGCGTGTTGCTCGACACACTCGGCTGCGACGTCACAAGGGCGATGGCGTAGAGCAGCTTCGGCAGCGCTTTGGAGACAGCCGCCTTCACGGCGGGGCTTCGCTTTGCCAGCTTGAGCGCCATGCGGGCGAAAATGGCTGCCGCCGTGCGCACTTCCACGTCTTTCGATTCCATGAGTTGGAACCCGATAGCCATGGCGGCCTGCAGGTCCGACTCTGGCAACTCATTATGCGTTAGGTACACCATCTTCGCCATGCACACCACCGCGCTTGACACCATCATCGTGGTCTTGCCCGAGAGCCCGGCTATTACCATCAGCAGCAGCGCGTTCACCGGGGCCCCGGCGGCGGTCATGTAGCGCTGCATCTTATCCAGCACATCCATCGTCATTGCCCGCGTCTCGCTCGAGCGCTCACGCGAAAAAAGGACAACCTCGCCAACGAGGGAGCGGATGGTGGACAGCAGCTCGGCAGGGCAGTACATCTTGCAGGCGTCGAGGGCCCACGAAAGGCAGCGAATGCGCATCTTCAGACCAGAGACGGTGACGTGCTGGCGACTGACGGAGAGCAGCCCGAGGACGCGCTGCAGCACTGGAAAGATGTCCTTGATGCGGTGTTCAAACATGGCGTAGAGGAGCTTGTACGCCTTCTTCTGCAAAAGCCGTGATTCCGGTGCGGGGTCCATCAGCACCGGCTCGATAATGTCCTGGAAGAGGGTCATGACGTTCTCCGGTGACAGCTGCGGCACCACGGCGCACGCGATATCCAGAATAACACGGCGCTTGGAGGTGAGCGGGGCGTTGCCGGCCTTGCTGCCGCTGGCGTTTCGCGCTGTTTGCGCCGCGATGTTCGAGCTGACGTTGAGAATGCCCTCCAGAATGGTTGTCATGACGCACGTGTTGCACACTGTCGAAAAGCTCTGGATCGCCAGCAGGACAGCCGTGGAATCGTGTGCTTCGAACGTGTTGCACAGCTTTGGCATAATGTTCGCGCTGAACTTGGCGAAAATCGTGTCGCACACAAGCTCGGCGTACGCCTGGGTGATGTTGTGATACCGGTGCGGGTTCCACCCTGGGTCGGTGACTGAGAGCACGTAGAGGTCCTCGTCGAGCGCGTCTTTGCGAAGGCGGCACTGCTGGCGCTGCGCCGCGGTGCTCGTAGGGACTTCGCCACGCAGGTCGTCAGGCAGGACTTCCGCGCCGTCGAGGTCGTCGTCGGCATCCTGCTCGGCGCGCCTGAGAGCGGAGTAGCCACTGCAGAGCACATGAATCGCAGACGCGCTCGTGTTTACAAAGACCGGACTCGACAGGAGGCCAACAAGCTGCTTGGCCAGGTCGCGAAACGACTCAAGCGTGACCTCCACCGGATAGTGACAGAAGCCGGCGGCGACGCGCCAGTATTGCACCTGCAGAGCCGACCACCGCGTGAACTCCTCGACGCGCTGCTCCTTCTCGGAGTCCACGGCCATCCTGCTGCAAAACTGAATCAACGGGAAGAAGTGCTGAATGAGAAACGGCAGCGAGTCATGTGAGGAGGTGCGGCGCCACACGTTCAGCAAGTAGCTTGTCGACCAGAGGGTCGATGCCTGCTCGGCTGCATCCTCATCCAACACCGTCTCCGCCTTGTATGCGGTGCGGGGGTCAAAATCGAGCAGCTCGGTGAACTCGCGCATGTACATGCAGCACCCCACCGCCACGAGCGCGCGCTCCACCTTGGCATTCAGGGAGGAGTCGTCCATGACGCGAAGCTTATTCAGCACCTGAACAAGGAACGGCACAGACGGAAATCGATCTGTGAAGGCAATGTACGTCTGCGTGCGATCGAGGCCTTTCTGTGTTGCGCGGGTGGTCTTACCGACGCTCGCCGCGTACTCGGCCTGCGCCTTGGCGACCTCCTGCGGTGGCGGCTGCACGCGCTTCAAGTAGCTCATCCGCTTAAAGACAGTCGCCAGTAGTTCCATCGACATTCCCCAGCACTGCTGATGCAGCGGCTTCAGCAACGACAGCAGCTCCTCCGACAAGAGCCCGTCGAGGCACCGCTGACCCTCTTGCGACTCGACAATGTACGGCGAAAGCGCATGGTCAAAGAGCAGCGTCAGCTCGGCCATGACAGCAGCCACGACGGCAGCGGGGGTCTCGGAGAGGTTGCGCAGGCACACGCGCACAAAAACAGGGAGACCAGCGCAGAAGAAGCGCTGTCGAGTGTTGAGGCTGTAGAGGGCCGATGCCGGATCCTTGCGTGGGGCGGGGCTTCCTGCATCGCGCGTGCAGAGGGCGTTCGTCTCGAGCACCTTGCGGAAGCTGGACAGGTACAGTTTCATGGCCTCCGTCTGCAGCTTGCTCGGCTCCAGCTTCTCCAGAAGCTGCAACTGCTCCACCGTGGGCGATTTAATGGAGAGGAGCATGGTGACAGCGAGCTTCAACGCCTTGGCGACAATGAGGGTGTTGTTTGTGCCATACTCGGCCATCAGCTGGTCGCACTGGCCGAAGCACGCCTGCAACTGATGCAGCAAGACACCTTGCGTCAGCTGCGGGACGCAGGCGGCCATGATCGACAGCATGTACGGCACGTGGCGCTGGTCTGGCGCCTTGGACAAGGCCGTGAAGGCGCTGATGAACAGGGCAAGCGGACTGACCCTCTGCCCGAGCATCTCGATGGCGCTCGTGAGGCCATCTTGAACGGCGTGCAGGGTAGTTTTGTCAAAGACGTGGTGGATCTTCTTGTTCTTGGCCTTCTGGATTTGCGCCATCCGCTCCCGCTTGGCGGCCTTCGCCTCCTCCTCCGCGGTGCGCTGCTTCTGTTTCCATATCTTCTGCTGCGCCTCGAATACCTGCTTGCGACTGAGGTTGGCACCCTTCTTTGTGCGGCGGAGACCACCGCTGACCCGACCAGACAAGGCCCCTGCTGAAAACTTCAGTCGGCCCACCATTCTCAGAACAGCGGTGCGTGGGGGTTGGGGGAGGGACGAAGCGGCTGCGCACAAACAGCAGGAAAGAGGTTAGCAACAATAACCGCAGGAGGATGCGCGATGCGTGTCAGCGCGGCCCAATGAACCCCCGACCGGAGGGGAGGAGGGAAGGGCACACCAACACCGCAAACGACAAAAATTTAGACGTACACGCGAGCCGTGCGCTCTTCCAGTACAACGGGGATTAGGGGCGACGGATTCACTGACCAGCAGCCACATGATGATGCGATGATGGAACGTTGTGGAAACAAACGACAAAGAGACGATGTACGTGGGCGGTGGGGGAAGGAGGGAGTCAGAGAAGAACGGAAGGCAGCGAGAAAGTAGGCAAGTGTCCAGCTGGAGGAACGGAAGAAGGGCACATGCCTCGGCACCTGTCGTACCAACTGCACCAACAAAAACCAAAGGCAAGCCTCGGGCTTTATGTGCACGGTCCGTCCTTCGTGGGCAGCGCTGTTTGTGCACCACGACGCGGATCGCCATTTTCTTGTTGTTGCTGAGGGCGGGAGCGACTCCAGCTTCAACCATACGCCCACACGTCACTTTTTTCTTGTTAAAGTGTCCACGTTCGCCGACAAACACGTCCAAAAGTATACATATACCACAGCCACAGCGCACCTGCGCCTGCTGCGCTGCGGGCTGCATCCCTCGTCGTCTGGGACGAGCCGTCTGCCATCGAATCGAATCCGTGCGCCTAGCGGGGCCTCCCTCTCCTTCCTCGTCCCTTCCTTGCATGCGTGCGGCGCGATCGGCTCCACACGGAGACTCGTGTGGGCGGCATGCCCTCACCCAAAGCGAGCAACGTCCAGGGTCGTCATCTAGAGCCGAGACGGTGGCGCCTGCCGTGCGGGCGACGGGAGGTGGCCCAGGTGCATGCCGGATGAGCGCAGAGACCAAGTCCGCTAGCCTCAGGGCCAGGGCTCCCCCCCCGAGGCCCTGCGCCCCCCTGCCTGTGTGCCATGCTTCGCCCTCTCAGTCGCTTCAAGCGGCGGTATCCCATAATATGGTGTGGAGGCTCTGCACGTGGGAGTCTGGAGGACCCGGTGGTGGAACTCGAGAGTGCTTTCGCCATGCCTCGGGCATCTACGCCCCATCAGCCCGCACCGGTCAGATGCAGGAGATGCTGCATGCTTCGCGCGCATGCACTATGGAGCTGACTCGTGTGCATCGACTCACGCCTTCTCCGTGGAGCAATCCTGCTCTGCGCCCCTCTTGATGCCTTGCCCGGATGCGATGCACCATGCCAGCTCTGCTTGACAGCGCGTGCGCACACTGCTCGCATTTTTGCATGACGGGATCTGCTTAAGCACGGTGTCGCTGTCGGGGAGTCTTGCCCGCACGTGCAGCGACAGGTGGAGCGATGCCATGAGTCTGTGGCGGCAGGGGCACACCGCCCTCCCCTCAGCCCGCACGCCCCGGGGCAGGAGTGGGTGTGTCAAACGGAAGGGGCCCCGCGGAGAAGCATGTGCCGGTGCACAAAGAGCCCACAGCTTGTCCTCGTGAGGCGGCACGAGAGGCAGGGATGAGCATCCGACGGGGAAAGGCCATGTCGCGCAAGGGAGACATGCGCAATCAGGTAGCTGCGTGCACGATCACAGAGGGAGACGGGGTGTCATGTGAGCGTCGAGCGATCCGCACATCGCGCGTAGCATACCACGCATAACGCCGGGTCGGACGCCCTTACAGCACAAGCAGGCGCGGGCAGGGGTGTAGAGTACCATATCGACATCGTGGAGTGCAGCAGACAGCACCTGTACCCAGGTAAATCGTTATACGGCCTCTCCCACCCCTGTAGACCCCGTGCTGAGGGTCATGAGGAGGGGGGAGAGTCCGTCACACAAAGGTGGAAGCCGCAGCCACCCCCTTCCCCTCCTCCCAAAGCGATAAAAAGAAAGCAGAGACGCGACACGCACGCACACAGGGGAGAGAACAGCGAAAACGGGGCTTTTAGAGAAGGCCAAGCACACGCACGCACGCCCTTGTCGCCGTGACGAGAAAGCGCAGCAGTTGCAATATAAATCACTCACAGACGTCCACGTGTGTGTGTGTGTGCGTTCACCAGCGGTGGGAGCAGCTGCCTTGAGGAGAAAGGTGGGGACGACGATCGGGAAGCCTGTATGCGAAAGAGGGACGAAGATGGGCTCAGAGGATCCACCGAGAGGCACCAAGCGGTGGTCCTGTGGTGCATCTGTAGTCGCCTTCAACGGAAACCAGCACGTCTCATTGGCCCCGTTCGCCTCGGCTTCGCTGTCACATGTTCGCCGTCCCCGCCGTTGCCTCCTCCAGGCCTAAGACACCGCTGCCAGTGGCAGATCGGTGAATCAACTGCCCTACGTATGCCGCGAGCCCCTCGCCCTCATACGAGACAAGGGGAGAGATTTCCCAGTAACACTGCCCGTCACGTAGTCGCTGGAGCGCTGTCGCGCGCTCCTGTGCCGTGTACATCCCGGACGTGCTGGTTGAAGCCGCTGCATAAGTCCCCGGAGCCGCTTCGATAGCCTCGATCACCCACTGGGTGTGCAGTTCCAAGAGCAGCTGAGCGGCGGTCGTTGGCGTGTCCGCGGCAGCGCCATCAGCGTTCTTAATCGGTGCAAACTCGATGCTGCGGTTCACCTGCAGAATCTGCAACGCATCCGGCAGCGGCGCCTTCTTGGCTCGCTCTGCCCGACTCGGCACGTCCTTCGCGTAGCGGAAGACGTCAAAGATAAACGCCTCAAGCTTGATCGCGGGGGCTGGACCGTTAATGGTCGGAATCGTCTTGCGGGCTGCGTGGTAAAAGGTGCTCGTCTCCATGTACGTGGCAGCAAGCGCCAGGAAATCAAGGGAGCAGCAGTGGGAAGCGATGCTGCCGCAGTTGAAAGCAAGCTCGCCCGTCGCTGGATGCGTTTCGGCGGAACGCCTATCCCCAATCTCCGTGTACTCGACGACGGCCCATTCACCGTCCACCTGCGCTACGACGCCGACCTTCTCGGCCGCTGACACCTTTGGCACCGTCTTGAGAACTACCTCAGCCTGGTATGATGCCGCCACACCGAAGAAGTAAGGATCCCCCACCCTGGCGAGGATGTTGTCCACACTCACAATTTGAACATAGCGCACGCCCCGTGCTTCGATTTGCGCCATCACGCTCTGACTGCCAGACGTCGTGGCGGACGCCTTGGCCAAACTCTCATAGACGCCGGCGTTGCCGCCCGGTGCGAGGCAAATGCTGCCTCTTGCCTGCATCAGCACTCGCCCTGTCGCCTCGTCGTAGCACGGGAGTGAGCTTTGACGAGAGAAGAACACCTGATCGGGCAGCAGCCCAAAGAAGTCGTGGTCGTGAAAAAACTGCCGCGTCGCGGTGTCATTCTGGTCTGAGGTCGTGACCAGCAGCGGCATGGTCCCACGGCCGGCGCCTGCTGGCACGGGCGCGGCACCTGCTGCAGCTACAGCAGACGGCTGCGACGGCGATGAGGCAACAGCAGCGGCCATCCTCTCCATCTTGCGGATGCGCTGGCAGTGGTACGCAAAGAGCGAACGTCCACTGACAAGCTTGTCGCACTGGACCATGCCTTTTGGGATGGTCACGCCCAGACGGGTGCCACTTCCGCCCGCCATCAGCAGCACCGCCCCCTCGCCGCTCGCGACCACGCGCATGCCAGCGGCTCGGATAGCTGCCAGCTCGCTGGGCCTCTTGGCGAGGAGAGCAGGAACATTGATGATCGTGTCCGCCGGAGGAGGCGTAATGTGCGGGGCAGCCGTCGCAGCGTCGCCCCCTCCTGTACCTGCAGCGGCGTTGCTCAAATTCAGGAGGCGCAGGCTGTCTCGCAGAATCACGTTCATGTGCTTCCACTGCGCATTCGTGTACGACAGAATCTGAGTCGCCAGCGTCGTCTGCTCTGATGGCGAAAGCGCGTCGTAGTCGTCGACGAGATGCTCCTGGCCACTCCCCGCCAAGACAGCCAGCAGTGCAGCCTTCGAGGACATGCCTCAGCTTCTCCGTCGGAGCTGCCCGCCGAACTGTGAGACGCAGACACAGACGCACGCGGCAACGTGGTCAGCGAGCAATTGCGCAGCTGTTTGCTGGTGTGACCCTTTCGTTTGATTTTTTTCTTTGCGATGCTGTGGGGGCTCCAACGGCGGTAGTGCGGTCAACTAAAAGACCGTGAGAACAACAGCGAAAAGAAAGCGAGCCCCCTCCCCTGGCTCGAAGGGCAGCAGAGACGTGGAGGAGTCCAGAAGTTTCGACGACTGGATGCGAGCTGCGGCAGCCGGCGGCCGTCGCCTGAGGGGGCGACGCGACGACACGAAAGCGTGAGAGCGAGAGGGACAGAGAAAGACAATGAGCGCTTGGGCTTCGGAAATTTCTGTATACAAGCGACCGGGTGTGTGGGAGACCGCAGATAGCCGAAAAGAAAAATGAAAACGTGCTATCGGTATCCGTGTACGTCGTGTCTGAGTGTGGGGACAGCGTCGCTAAGTTTGCCAGGGGTGAATGAGCCTACGTGGTGCAGTGGTCGGGTACGCGAGTTTAGCACCGCGTGTCGTGCGAAAAAAAAACTCGCAAGAGGGCGTGGATGAAGAGAGCGGCTGAAGCACCGAGGAGCGGGAGAGAGTGAGACGAGGGGGGGGGGGGGGGGTCGAGCCTATCCCACCCACCCCCCCCCCTTTTCCGTGCCCACTGCTGGGGGGGAGGGGGGGGGGGGGGGGGGGGCTAATTAAAATGTGTAGGCGTACCACATTGATTGCATCAAGAGCGTGTGGAGTTGTTGGTGTCAACGCAGAAGCTCTCCGATGCCCATATCCTCAGTTGTTTCACTCGTTCAATAGACGTAGTCACCAGGCAGCGATCGGCGCAGATTTGCAAACCGGGGTCTTCAGGTTCAGTGAGTCTACGCTGGGCACCCAGCGCCACGAATTTGTCTGAGAGGATGCATGAGGCAATCTTTGTGCCATCGCATACACCACATCTTTGTTTTTGGGGGGGGCCATTACGAGATGGGGTGACGCAAAGGACAAGACATGAAGCGAATGAAGGCAGGAAGAGCGGGAGCAGAAAGCGATGGCGAGAGTAAGGGAAAGGGGTTCAACGAGAAGACACAGTGGCACCTCATCCACCGCGGGTGCCTCCTCTGCAGGCCCCTCCCTCTCCCCTCCAAGCTCTCCCTTACATCCCCAACCTCGCGCACCTCCGCGAAGGTGTCCGCGCACATGTGCGTGTGCGAACCTTTTCTCACCCTTCACTGGCATATCACGTCATGAAGAGCACATGAGGCAGAGTACAGAACACAACGCACGGTGGTTACGGCGGCATCAGCTCCGTAGCAGCAACGGCAATGTCCTAAAACGAACACGAGCGCCGGCTGACCGCTGCCGATCACACAGCCGCACTCAGACACGCGTGCGTACGCGCGCCGGCATGCAGCCCTCCCACTGAGCCAAGCATCCTCAGCAGCAGCAGCCTGCACGCTTATCCAAAACGGAGATAGCATCGAATGCATTCAGTGGAACAGAGATGGCAGACGTGGCCGTCGTACGACTTGCTGTGCCCTTTCGTCCACCCCCTCCTGTCCTCAGAGGTAAGGCACACGTCACAGCACGGAGCAAATCTCGCCCCGGGGAAAAGATGGAAGTGGGTGGACTACACTGAGGGCGCCGCCATCCACCGCTCGTAGTCCTCCACACGCGCGTCCGTTGGGAACCCGCTCTCGTCAAGAATGCGACCCTCGAAGGGGACGTAGGCACTGAAGCGCCGTGCCATGTCGCGTACACCCTCTGACGACGGGTGCGCCACGCAGTGTACCCGCCAGCGCTCCGTCACGAAGCGGTCCAGCAGCGACGCGGCCACTTGCACCTTCTGCCGGTTCACGCGACGCAAGCGCTCCTTGTGAAACTCAAGTGCCGTCCGATACAGCGCGCGAGCGAGTTGCACAACAAGCTTCTCCAGCTGGTGCTTCTCCAAGACGCCCGCGGCGGCATGGGAGGCGGTGTTATACTCCTCTGGCAGCGCCACGTGACTCAGAAACGACACGTGGGGGTCCTTCTTCACCAGCGCCACGAAGTGCGGCAGTGTGGGCACGTACGAAGGCGCGTTGTTCACCCCCTCCACGGGACGGACGGCGCTCCTCGCCTCTGCCTCCTCGAATCCGACGCGATAGATGTCCCTGGAGGCTTCGTCATAAGTCTTGAGAGCCGCAACGGTTTGCCGCGACAGCGCATCGCGCTCCTCAGCGCGCACGGCGCGTGGGTTGAAGTAGCTCCAGTCCGAGTAGGACGAGTAAAGACCGGGGTTCTCCTCGACTTGCGCGCTGCCGCGGAGCATCTTCTGGAACGACGCAGTGTCCTCGCGTTCGTAGCGCTGCTGGAGACGGCGAACATCGTTGGCGCGGCTGTCGATCATCATTGCCACGTTACGAGACAGCGGTGCAAGAAAATGGCCGCGCTTCTCCGCGATCACGCTCGACAGGGAGATGCCACCGTCACTGCCGATGCCACGGTGGCCGCCTCCGCGACGCTGCTGCTGCGGCCCGCCATAGCCGTCCGCCCCTTCCACGGAGCTTCCCGCGGCGCCAGGCACGGGAGTGCTCGCTGACGGTCGCGTCAGATACGCCTGCGCTTTGGGAAAGCGGACAAAGGGGTTCTCCGACACGAGCAGGTTCAGCTCGCCGAAGACCAGCACGCGTAACAGTGCTTCGTTTTCCTCGCAGCGCCACAGCGCCTCGATGGGCGGGTAGGAGGACGGAGGCCGTGGGCGGGGGATGGTGGCAGCTCCTGACGGTCTTTGCTGCGGCGCCGCGGCTGCCCCATCTTGGGCCTTGGCAGACGCGTCCATTCCCTGTGTAGCTGTTGTTGTGCCGGGACGGTAGAGGCTCCGCAACACCTCCTGCTCATCTTTAGGCGGCGGGTGGGAGAAGAGCAGCTCTGACGCGTTCGGCTGGCGGTGGCAGCGCAGCACAACGTGCCCTTCTACCGCGTTATCGATGTAGTACCGCCGGACCAGGTACACAAAGTACATGTAGTCATCTTCTCTCGGAATGACCAAGGTCGACTCGCTCACAATGCCACCAGCAGATTCGCTGGAGGAGCGTGCATCGACGCTGCTTCTGCTGCTACCCGTATCGCTGCTGCCGCTCTCGCGTGGTGCTAGATTCACCTCCTGTGCCGTGTCCAGGATGTACCTGTACGAAGCGGGATATGACGCCTGCCGCTCCGCCAGAATCGCGCGGTACAGGAGTGCCTTGTCCCACACCTCCCCCGGCTTCCAGGCGCGGTCCAGCACCATCTCCTTGAACAGTTCCACCACATGGCAGCGGGCCGCCTTGTCAATGTGAATTGCAGGAAACTGCGGCTGCCGCTCAAAGAGGTCCAGCATGCCTTGCTGCTTCGCGAGAGTGTCCAGCTTCGCCTGGGCAGCTGCTCGCCGAGCCTCACCTGCCTGCCGCCGCACAGAATGGCGCGGACGCAGCGTCTGCCCCGGCGGTGGGGCACCAGGCAGCGCAGCGGCAGCGGTGGGCCCCTGCTCATCGACCTGGTTCGTCAGCAGAAGGCCATTGAACACCTCCTCCGCCTTCTTGCGCTCGTCGATGTACTTGAGCTTCGACCGGTACGCGCGGTACAACCAGTCGAGGTAGTCCGGCGAGTAGGCGACGCGCAGTGGACCTGGGTTGGTGATCATCAGCTCGAACTCCTTCTCGTTTGTGGCCCGTTTTGCCGGGGAAATGCTATGCTCCGTGAAGGCGTGAATAGGGTTGAACTGACCGCGAGACGTCACCGTGCGTGAAGCGCCGGCTAGCGCGTAAGCGATAACAGCCGCACCACCACCCAGCACGCCATCAGAAGCGGCAGCGCGTACGCAGCGTCGTCGCAGCATCGCAGCTTCAGCCTGGCGATGTGCCGGATCTGTTCTTGATTACCTCCTCCTTTTTTATGCTTCACTCCACAGTGCCCATCAAACACCACGCTGGAGGTGACACAGGTCTGTGCGTTTTGCGTACTGAGATGCGTTTGGCGTAGGTGTGTGTAGGGATGTAGGTGTGTGTGTGTGTGTGTGTGTGTTAGGGGGTGAGCGGATGAGAGACCACCACAGCGCAGAGCATAACGAAAACAAGAAGAAAACAGAAAAATGCGGGGAAGGATGGGCAGAGAAGCCCTCAAAAGGCGTTGGACGAGAGGTGCCGCGTCCAGCGCTGCAAACATGCCTCGAGATGGCTCAAGGCAACGGAAGTGGGAGAGCAACAGCGTCATTCCTGCACACGCCATCGTCGCAAGTGCCCCTTCGGGCGCAGAAACGCCAATGTAGCAATTCATGCGCCCACACTGTCGCCATACGCAGCGGGAGTTGCAGGCTATCGTGACGGTGGTGCTTGTCCATCTTTCGCGGCCACCATCGAGAGACAAGATGGATGAAGCGAGAACGGGGAAAAGCACGCCTACGCATATCGCTGCTCTTCCTACCTGCTGTTATTTCGAAGCCCGCGGTGCACCGAGACAGAACATCTACGCTTACTGAACGAAGAACAGCCAAGGCAGGAGAAAGCCGGAGGCCGGAGGAGTAGCTGTGCATTGCCTCAGAGGCACAAAGGCGCGTGGTGACACGCGCAGCGACCGAAAACGCACGCCCACACTGCACCCACTGATACTCCGCTCTTCGCAGCCCCGTCTCGCCTCAGAAGAGACGAACGGCAAAGAAAAAGACAAGAAGGACAGAGAGATGGCCCCATGTGCGGGCTTCGCGCGGTCAGCTATGTGCATCACCACCTCACTACTAGTACATCCGTGTTTGCGTGGCTGTGAGAGAAAGAGGACGGACCATCTCAGGGCCACCCAGCCCAGAAGCCTGTGCGCACACCCTTCGAGACACACGTAACACGTGAAGAGGAAAACACATGATTGGAAAAAGACAAGAAAAAAAACAGCCGCGCCCTACGGCTGCCAACACCACCCTTGTGCGTCTCGGCTCTACATCTCGAAGGCGGCGTTGATGTTCATGTTGCCGTCACCCATGTAGACAGTGCCGTAGACACACGTTTCCGGCACGTGGTAGAAGAGGGAGCCGCTGAAGCGGATGTTGCGGCCCATCACCACATTGTGAAACGCGTCGTAGCGCAGGTGCCACGTCCCCGACGGCACGTCCTCCGCCAAGGACTCGAAGGCGGCATCTAGGAGGGGGTGCTCACTGAGCTGCTCCAGCGCGGACTTGGTGAAGAGGGAGTTCTGCTTGCGCGCTAGCAGGCGGCGGTACGGGTTCACGGCACGCAGGTGGTAGTAGTTCCGCAGCGACAGCGCTCCCTCCGCCGTTCGCGGAAGTCCGCCAAACGCGGTGTTGCGGCGAACCTCAGCCCGCTCACCCGCGTCAACCTCAGCTCCGGTAGTGGACGCGATCGTCGCCGTCGCCTGACGCTCTGCCTTCATGTACGCCCCACGTGGCACAACCCTGCACTCGTGGTCAAACTCCTCGACGAAGAGGGCCAGGCGCACCGACTCTTTCACGCTCTGAATCTCCGGTGCACTATCACTGCTGCTGTGGTTGCTCACGCGGTATTCGTACGCAGGGTCCCCGAAGAAGGGGCCACGCATACCGAGTAGCATGAACTTCTTCCACTCCGCTTGTTGCAGGCCGCTGCAGCTGCTGTAGCCTGGGCACATGGAGAAGACAGAGGAGAAGGTGCCGAGCAGGCTGAAGGTGCGGCCCTCGTCGAGGGTGTGGTACAGTTCCGGCTCCACCACCGCGTCATCATCAAAGGCCTCTACGATAATGTAGTCTGCCTTGCATCCAAAGATCTTGCCCCAGAGAACCAGGTTCTTGCGCTTCGTCTGCACGCTAAGAAGAGGGAGGGAGCTGGTCAGCTGGACGCGCTCCTCGGGCGAAAAAGACGCGCCCGCCATGAAGGCGTACTCGAAGGGGTGAAGAGATGTCATGAAAGCGGGGAGAAAGAGAGAGACGGGTGTGGGGATGCACTCCTTTCGTGGGTCCTTCAGCACGTGTATGTGAACGTAACTGCACGTCCGTTTGTGTGTGTGTGTGTGTGTGTGTGGATGCTTTGGGTGTGGCGTAAGAGAGTGCCTGCACAGCCTTCTCTGCGGAAGAGTATAACCAACGCACAGGAGGGTCAGCTGCGCCACGACGACGCACAGACCACGAGGGTAAGCGAACGCAAAGAAGACGGAAGAAAGTGGGGAGGGGAGGGGGGGGGGGCTTCCTTGAGGCCTTGAAGGGAAAACGCCGAGCAGGAGAGGCGAGCCGGTGAAAGCGAGACGCACACGCCCGCGCATGCTCGAAGAGAGCGCTGGGACCTCACGGCGTGCCCCGAGGAAGATGCCCCACCGCACGGACCGCAAATCGTGCTGATGATCAGAGGAATACGGCAAGATCCTTTTCATGCACCCAGCTGCCGTAGCGAGCCAAAGCTAAAGAAAGTGGTCACAGAGGGGGAGGGAAGAGAGCACCGCGCGCACGCGCACACGCCTCCCCCCCCCCTCACCCCGTCCCAAAAACAAAGAGCTGCTATGCATTCCCCTCAGGGAAAAGAATACAACAAGGGAGAGGATAAGTCGGCTCGAGAGGGAGTTGGCGGGCGAAAGCGAGCACCGCGAAGCTGTGTATGTATGAGTGTCTGTGGGAGATGACCATATCACCGTGCAAGACACAAGCGCAAAAGCACAATCGTAAGGAGCAGTGAATAGATGAAGCTGCCGGAGCAGTGCCGCAGGGTGCAGGCTGCCAGTTTCCCGTGCATGCATGCGTCTGCGTTCTTGTCCGCGCAGCCCAGCCAGACGAAGCAAAGGTGCCGTAGAAGGAGAGGGGAGCAGACGCAGCACGTCTCGACACTCTGGATACTTCAGACGCAACGAAGCAACAACAACAAAAAACGTGCGGTGAACGCACGCACACAAAAACACACAAGAAAGCACACAGAAGAGACCATGGCGAGAGGAGAGAGCCAAACGACTTGCGCAACAGGACAGAGACCCCCGCCTGGCACAAGAAAACAGCAGGTATACACGTATACGTGTACACACACATACACATCCTGCAAGAACCACAAAACACGCCCCTAGAGGGAAAAAGCCAGCATGTGGCGCACATTAGCGGCGGGTGCCGACTGCCTTTCTCCTTCTCCCGTGCTGCGCGCTCTCTCACGTCCTGCATGTCGCCCTGTCGCTCCCACCCACCCACCCACCCACCTTCCGTTTTTCCAGCTTTGCGCCGAGTGCATTTTGCCCGTGCTCCCCGACAGAAGGGGTGGGCGCGAGCCGCCGAGTAACGCAGAAAAGCACCTTCACGCGAACAGCAAGAGCAATAGACAGCGCGGGGAAAGGGGAGGGCCCCTTTAGGGAGATAAGCCGCGCCACGGCCGGACCGGCGCTATCGAGCGGTGAGAACAGCGAAATGCAAAACACAGTGAGAGAAAGGAGGAGGGGAAGAGGGCCTAATGTCTGCGCAGACACGTGCTCTATCCAAGAACCTTCATAACGGGGAGGAGAGGGGTGGGATGGAGGGACACCACCCCCCTCCCCCTCCTGTGCGCGGTACTGCACGGCCCAGTGCACTCCCACCCTCTTATGAGCGTAGGCCATGCAGACCCCCCTTCCCCCCACACACACAGACATACACACTTCCGGTGACGACACGGTCAAGCACCGATGACGTGGGAAGGCCAGAGTGATGTATCGTTACGGGTGTGCCGGCCTGCAGGCCCAAGATTGACGTTGCGGTGGAGCCACCTGCAGCAGCGAACACACCTGTGCCACCCGTGCGTTGGGCAAGCTGTCAGCCTAAACTCGACTTCATCAAACTCGCCCCTTGCACTGCCTACAGAGTGGAGGAACCTGTGTGCCACCCCGAGGGGGGGATGCACTGGATGGCGGCCGGCATAGTGGGCGCGACTGTGAGGCGACCCGCGAGGCGGGTGGGCGCGCAGAGTGTGCGGCACGGGCCGTAACCAGATGGCCGAGCCGGCGCATTTGCGGGAGCGCGCGTGCCCAAGGCATGCTTCGCACCACGAGGGTGGTGCCTCTGCGGCAGACCCGGATATAGTCGCGCTCTATGGCAGAAGGAGTATGTTAAACATCGAAATGCTTTCCGATGGAGAGGGTGCTGGTGAGGCCGTGGCGTGATATTTTGTCTCTGTAGCGGGCGGCAGGTCTATAGGGAATGTGGTGGTTGGACGGTGCAGCGAGGGGAAGGGGATGACATAAGGTGAGTCGGAATGAGAAGAGGGGGCCAATGAGTGAGGGAAGGAGGAGCAAGGGGAGGAGCGGGACGCCGAGCGAAACTGAAAGCTGCATCTTGTAACGAACGGGGTCGTCATGCGCGCAGCGCCGCCGCCGACGTGAAAGCACCTCAGGTCGTCATTCAGCGGCTCTTTTCTCACCGTAACGCATTGTGCGGTGGGTATCGCTGCCCGCCAGCACAGCCGTGAAGACTCACGCTGTGCCGGCAGCGACGGAGGATCGCGTTACAGAGGCCTCTTCAAAGCACAAATAAAAGCGGGCGTGTCAGTGCCTCGTACGCTGATGTTTGTTTGTTTTCCTCCTTTTCGGTTTTCTGCTTGTGTCTCGAGGAGAGCGCACATCTGTAGTAGCTCATGTTAACCTGAAGTAGCAACTCGGCTCGGGAGGGGGCAGCAAGCGCAAATTTGTGTGAGTGTGTGTGTGTGTGAGAGAGAGAGTTACCCTCTCCTTGCGCTCCTCCCCTCCCTCCCCCACCCTTCGCTTGCTCGAATACGTGGAATGCGTCAGCTTTTCTATTTGTGCGGTTCTCTGCCACCAATAGCCGTCGCAACGCGTTGCGACACCATGTCCCTGCGAGCGTCACGAATTCCCTTCGACGTCACGGCAAAGCACGTCTCCCGCCTCGGCTGGCCGCTGCACTTGAGCACCCGCACCACCCGGTGCTGCACCACTCTGCGCAGAGAGGTCGGCAGCTGTTGCTGCTGTGATGACAGGGAGTAGACAACGTCCTCCGTGCACTCTGTAGCAGCCGTCGGCGAAGTGGGTCGATCAACAAAACTGCAGGCGGGAACGTCGTAGTGATGGAAAGAAAGCAGAAGCCGCGTGGAGAGGCCCTGGCCCCACGCATCACCGAGCGCCGGGACGAGAACGCTCTGCCGACGCTGGCCCGCGTTCGCCTCGCTGTTTGGCGCGGAGCCACCAGATTCCTCTGCTGAGCTGCCGTTTGCAGTGCCGTTGACGGCAGTGCCGTGCAGCACCTTGGTGGTCATATGGTTGGTGACGACAATGGCCAACTGAAATGTGGCTGCCAGTCCCTCCAGCAGCGTACTGCACTGAAACAGCAGCCGCGACCGTCGCCAGAGTCCGTGCTTCGACAAAAGCCTGTTGGGGGCCTGCAAAAGGAGGCTGTTGTGCGCAGCACTCCTACCAGTGTCGCCGAAAAGATGCATGGCGCTGTCCCCGCTGCTACCGGTGCTGCTCATGAGTCCTTCTCTATGGAAGTCCTCTGAGGAGCGGAATGGCAACGCGATCGAGTCTATCAGCACCATCTGAATTGCCGCACGAGCGCTGTTGACAGAGCTGCCACCCTGCCCTGAAGAATGCGTCGGTGTGTTTGCTGTGCCACTCGCGCCAACACTCTTTGCCTCGGCAGTCCGCTCCTCCTCAAACCACGACGGCAGACTGTGCAGGAGCGCAAGCAGTCCTGCCAGGTCTGTTACTCGGATGTAGTGCACACGCTGCAACACGGACTCCACCGTGAACTCCTCTTGAATGTCTGGTGCGGCACCCAGGTCCGTGCAATGACCCTGTGAACGCGATGCCTGTGGGGGATCCAGCGAGGGCGGGCGGCCTCGCTTTTTAGACGACTCTCGTGACAGTCGCGCGTCTGATGACGGTGCAACGGTCGTCTCGTGTTGTGGCGGCTGCGGCTGCGTGAGAAGGATGGCGCGCACGAGGGACACCGCCGCCGTGGCCATTTGCTCTAAGCGCTCAGCCACAAAACTGCCCTCTGTATCAACGAAAAGGCACGCGCCACCCATCCCTCCGAACTCTACTGGCATGGCACAGCTAACTGCTAGCTGCATCAACAGCTGTGTCTTGCCAACGCCAGGGGGGCCACTGATCTCGGTGACGCCGCCAACGGGAACGCCACCGCCAAGTACGCCGTCGAGCTCCCGAGAGAAGGTTGTCACGTGGGTCGAAAAGCCCTGCGCTTGACGGGCCTGGAATTCTGCGTGCATCTCACGCACCGTGCGGCAGCCCGGGATCGCACCAGAGCGCCTGTCGCCCTTGTGAGCGCGTTCGCATGTCTCGGGTGCAGAGTGCGCCGACCGGGATAAGCAAACTGGTGCGCGAGGAGGCAAAGATGACATCGCACCATAAACGGAATCGCTCCCTTGCGCGCTGGAAGGAGTATAGTTACCTCCGTTGTGCTCCCCATCCGCTCCTACGGTGACACGTGCCGCCATCTCGACGATTTCGCGCATCTCGTCCTCGGTGAGATTCAGGAACCTTGACGCCTCGGTCTCTTTGCGGAGAGTCGATGGCGCCGTCGTCTCGATGCTGCGCGAGACCCTGGCGGGCTCAGCCTGACCACCTAAAGCACCACGGTCATCTCCGCCGGCATTTCTTCTCAGTCGGCGCGGGGCTCGGGGGTCACTCGGGGACATGTGATGCTTCAATACAGTGCTGAGGTGCCGCAGCGCGGAAGCCGGCTTGCTGTCGCCTTCATCGCCAGCGCGATAGCCCGTCGAGGAGAGAAGGGAGACAACCTCCGAAACGTAGAGGATGCCAGCGTCCTGCAGTTTCGCCTTGGTGGAGGAAGAGAGCAACTCGGCGCACTCGATCAGTGCCATGCGGGAGTTGACGGAGGGGAGAAACAGACCGAGAGAAGAGAGAGAAGAGAAGAGAAAAGAGCCCCTGACACAATGGCGGATCCGTGATGAGCACTCTGTGGAAGGCGACTGGGGCTCCGTGCAAGCCGGGTACAGGGCGCTACAAAGTTGTTGAGGGCCTGCCCACTCTTGTGCTGTAGCAGGGCCGCTGCCGAGACGCTTGCAAGTGTATTGCCCGAGGAGGAAGGATCGAGAGAGGGCGTGGTTGCACGCACCCCCCTCAGGCGAAAATCGGGAGATCCAAAAAAAGGGGGTTGCACATGAGGCTGCATCGAGGCATCGGTGAAGAGTCGTCACGCTTTCACGTTTGCGCACCATGGCCGAGGCCTCGGTCGCGGATCGCGGACCATCGCATGAGGTGTTCCCTTTCATCCAAGTACCTGCTCCTCCCAAACGGCATGGTGGTCGGCTAAGCGGGGGGGCCGCATGAGTAACATAAAGAGGAACAGCGCATGCGGGTGTGCACTCGAAGAACCTTCTCTGCCGGATAATGGAGGCGACGAGAGTCGCGCAGCGGCGACCAGCTGTCCTTGTTCTATGCTTGTTGGCTTTTATCTGTGCTCGGGGTTGTTCTGTGCTCACAGTGCGCAGTGCAAGCCAGCCCATGGCACCACCATTCCCTGCTACGTGAGTGCTGGCATCCTCCAAGGCAGACAACGCCGTCTCACTGCCATGAAGACTGCTGAGTTCGAGTTCCCTGGAAGAGTGTTGTGCGTCGAGGCACACGCAGCTCTTGGGAACGGAAGCGATGCCGCCCACCTTTTTTAGCGGAGTCCTACGCAAAGGCATGCCTCAGCAGTGCCGGGGGGAGTGGCCAGTCGCCGCCCATGCTGCGCAGGGCAGCCATCTGCAAAGCGTCGCAGAGATGCTGCGTGGCATGGAAGAGAGACCATGTCGTTACACAGCTGCCGGGTTGGGAGCTCTCTGCCGTATCAATAGTGGACGTACGGGTCGCCAGCGCGCGCGCCAGCCGATGCCGATTAGAGGCGTTCGGGATGCCTGACCCCGCCGCGGCGGCATCGGCACTGACATCGAACGGCTCCATGGGTCGAAAGGCCTGCCCCAGCCCACGCTCTGTCCATTGCCGTCGTACCACATGTTCTGCCAAAAGGCGAATCAGGAAGCGCAGCAAAACACCCTGTGGACACAGTGCGGCCAGCGACAAGGTCGAGCAGCCCTGCGCACCACTCTCATAGCGCCTGCCGTCACAGCTGCCGAAGCCAGCGCGGTGAAGAAGCTGCTGAACAGCATTGTAGTCCTCATCGGCTATCAGCTTCGCCGCAAGCAGTACGAATACGGTGGCAGCCTGTACCACCGGCGACTGCTGCAACGGGTTAGGCTGCTCGGCCGCCTTCGCAGTGGTCGGGGATGAAGGTTCAGTGCCTTCCGTGCTCCCCCCCGCTTCCTCGACGGAAAAGGAACGCTTCGCCGTCTCGAAGACCAAGAGCAAACGTGCCGCGCTTGTGTCATCGCGCGCCATCACGCTGTAGCACAGCGCAACAGCGTGTACCCAAAACAGGTCGCGTACCCGCGGTGCTGAAGAGGTCTCCAGCGAACGCATGCGGCCTTCACCCTTCATCGCCGCCGCGTGCGGGTCTGCGTGCGTTGAGGGTACCCCTGCTACGGTGTCGGTGGTGTATCGCGCAGCAGACACACTGCAGCCGAAAAAGGCAGCCACCTCACACGCCTCCTCATCCACTTTAGCGGCGAAGTTCGGTAGCGAATCGGAATCGTCAAGGCAGGCAATCGCGTTGCCTGCTTGACTCTCAGTTGGTCCTTTCGCTGCTGATGCTTCCACCGTCGCATAGAGGAGTGCTTCTGATATGGAGCCGTCCATGTTGTAGGCGCTGTGGAGAACGCGACTGTCCCTCTGCGCGCGATGCGCTTCACCTAGTTTGGGTGCCACGGCTATGTCAAACGCGTTGCCGAAGAAGAGCTCCGCGGCGACACTGACGCTGCCCGACAGCAGCTCCAGGTCCATCGCGACGCTCGCAAAGCAGAGGGACCACACCCAAACTCGCCGCGCCAGCCAAATCGCCTGCAGGTAGCTCTGCATCGCTTCCGAGTTCGGCTCCACGCGCACCGTGCGCGCGCGGGAGGTGTCGCTGCGCCCCATCACGTCACTCACCCAGCCAGGCAGCGCGGAGGCGGAGGCCTCAGTCGGCAGCGGGGCAGCGGGTCCGGCGAGTGCCCCAGAGAGCCTCGACAGGTGAGCCAGTAACTCCTGCTTCACCGACTTCAGCTGGCTTACCAGGCGCTCTACCGCACTACGAGTGCCATGTGGAACAGTCTCCTCAATGGCAGACTCCGCTTGCCAAGAAGTTTTGGCCCTCGCATGCATGTAAGCCTCGCAGAGATCCCGCCACTGCTCTCGTATATCCTCGAAGGAGCGTTGCAGCTGCTGTGTCGTGCGAATATCCTTTGGGATCGTCCGCGTGTAGGTTCGACGAAGCCAGCACGGGACGTCACCACCAGGACGCTGATTGGCGAAGCGCTTCGTGCGACTCGCTGCCGATTCGTTTTTTGTGGGCATTCTTCTCCGGCACAATCCTTCCTGCCGTGATGATGAAGGACGGGGGGGGGGGGGGGGGTCGTGCGTGCCATCGCCATACAAGACCCATCCATACGAGCGCAGCACGCGCAGCGCACGATGCCCAGAGACGCCCATGAAAGGTGGGGCCGTGACAACAACAAAGCGTAAGCGTGTGACCAGCCGTGTGGAGAACACAGAGGGATACAGAGCGTAGGCGAGGGCAAGAGGAGGGGGCTCCGCATCGACAGCAAAGAGGGGGGCGGGGAAGGCGACAGAGACGTGCACCACCGCTCAAAAGCGTCACGGAGACTGTCGGTGGCTGGACAGGTAGCCAGTCATGCAACAACACGGCACAGCGGCAGCCCGCTAACGTGCATCCCACATCTGCTATGGACGAAGTGGAGGAGCGAGGAGGCGTAGCCCCGTCCAAGCCCATGCACACACACACACTCAACAACGGCAAAACGACGAAGGTGAGCAATAACGCGGATACGCAGTCCACTCATGATGCGCATCCGAGAACCACAAGCAATGGCAACACGCCACGTCAACGAATACGCCCTCATCGAGAGAGACCGACCAAGAAGCGTCACCAACAACTCGGTCGAGCACACAAACACCAAACAGAAATGGCTAACACACATGCGCCACAGAGGACGAAAGATCAGCGAGCCCTCTCCAATGAACACACGGGACACCTCAGTCAAAAACGAAAACGTGGCATCGACGAAGTCGGAGCAGCGGCAGCAGCAGAACGACTCATAGAATGTTCGACAGGGTTCATGTGCACCACTGGCTAGCTGGTCAGCATGCATCCGTGCGTCCGCATGGGAAGCAGCCAATGAGTGCACACAAGTAAGGCGAAAGCGAGAGGGCCAGCGGAGAAGGGCGAAGGGATCAATCAAGAGACCGCCAAAAGTGCTGCTGAGGCCCCCCTTCGGCTTTTCTCGCATTAGTTTGTTATTCTTCCGCCTTGTCATGCTACTGGCCATTCCCCCTCCCGTACCACCCCCACCACCACATTCGCACACACGCGCGCACAAGCAACGCCAACAACAACACCGGTAAAGGCGTTTCCAACGCGCCCCTACACACACACCGCGCACGGTCAAACACGAAAACAAAAACAAGAAAACGTTCGCGCATCAAAGGCGTCTTTACGTGCGTCGCGAAGCCTACAAGGGCGAAAGAAAATGAGGAAGAGGCGACAGCGGCCTCGTCCTCTGAAAGCATGCGCGTTGTCGCATCACCGGACCAGTTTCTCGCTCACGATTCCGTCAGTGAGCGGGGCAAAGACGAGCGTTCAATGTCGTACCACACCGGCCTCTGGGAGCGGCATCGTGTTGTCCAACACGCAGCAAGTCGTCCTGCAGCTATCGACACCGCGCTGCTTGATGCACACGATATTCTGCTACGTGCGCACCACCAACAAGGCCGAGGTCACCATCACACCAGTGAGCAGTGGACATGGCCAATGACCTCTGCCCAGCTCTCTATCTATGCATGCCCGAGTGGAGCATTGCCCATGTGTGGTGCTCTATTTGATCGGTTCGACTGCCCTCGCCCAGCTTCTTATCGGAAGCTGGGTGAAACGAACCGAATGCCCCAGCAGCGGGAGCAGATTTCAGTGCGCTGTCACCTTGGCTCGCCCGTGTGAGCGCCGAAATGCAAAAAAAAATCTGTCGGCCCTGCAAGAAGGGCGGTTTGCGAGGTCACAATGAGAAGGCGTGTGAAGGAGCGCGTATGCTTGTCTTGCATGGTTCGTGCCGTTGCCATGCGTTCATGCGTGTGCCACCATCGAATTGTAGCCGCAGACAAAGAAAAGCGAGAGAGGGTGGTGGGAAGGGATGCGAAGGGGGGGGGGGGTCCGCAGTCTCCGCCCGCACATGCGAGCCCCACCCGTACGTCGTGCATGTGCTATAGAAACGACAAAGAAGGGAAGGGTGCGCTGGCAAAAAAAAAAGGAAGCAGAGAGAGAAAGAGCGCGCGCGCGGTGTGGGGGCAGGGCGGTCGTGGTGGTCCCGACGCCACGGCACCACACTCTTGCAGCCCTCCCCCCCCCCACGCCACCACCACCACCACCACCCGAACCAAACAAAAGCACATACGCATACACAGAGCCAGAGAAGCCGCCCCTGTTTGTTTTTTTTGTTTTGTTTTTTGTTTCTGTTTTGTTTTTTCGCGTACGCCTCCCTCTCATGACAAACAAGACTGAGCAAAGAACGCTTCAACGCCCTCCCCCCGTAAAGAGTACCGTCATGGTTTCTCAGTTTTTGCTGTTTGAAAGGAGAGCTCCACCATTCGCACACGCAGCAGGGTGAGACCAGAGAAACGAAGGTTGCCACGCTGACGCGGCGGCACACAGCACAAGAGATACGTGCGGCTCTCTTTCTCCCCCCTCGCTGCCTTCGCTCTGCTGCGGTTGTTGTTAATGAGAGTTCGTCTCCCCTGCCGTCCACCTCATCGGCTCCGCCATGGCGCGTCGAAGAGACGGGTGAAAGGCGATCGCTCATTCAGCAGCGCACGGCGGAGCTCCCGAGCAGCAGGCTCATCGGCGAGACACGCGCGCAGACGGAGCGCAGCTGATTCAGTAACGTTTCCATGTCGCCCTTCTGCAGCAGTGACACGGCGCGCACGTACCAGAGGCCCATGACCGCACTCGACACGACAGCGCTCGCGCGGTTCACATCCAGCGAGTGATTCGAAAGCGCCAGCCAGGTGTTCTGCCCATGCCTACCATGCGGGCTACTACTGCTATCTGCCATGACTCGCCTGATAAGGAGGCGACAGGCCCAACGGACGCAGCGGTAGATCACGTAGGTCGTACCAGCGCAAATCCCAAACGCCTCCCTCACCGGGTCGATCGAGTCTTGCAGGTCTGCCTCGCATCCCTGCCAAGTCACGCAGTGATAAATGCTTGGTAGCGTGTGCAACGCACAAACTCCCACGTTGGACATGAGCTGCATCGTGAAGAGCACGTTGATGTCGCCATCCAGTATAATCCTCACCCCCGCCTGCTCCTTGAGCGCCTTGAATGGCGAGTTGTCCTTGGACTGCTTCGGTGCTGTGACGAGGGCAACGGACAAGGCAGATGAAAGCACCTGAGCGCTCACCACATAACTGATCATGCCGCGCGTGAGGTACAGCGGAAGGCAAAGGCCCGTCATGGTGCAGCCCGTAAGCAGCACTAAAACGATGAGGGTGTCTTGCGCAACCCAACCGATAGGCCCCAGCGCGTACCCCGCAGATACCAGGGACGTGAAGAAACACAGAAGTCGGCACCCAGGGAGCATCAGTCGCTTGGGGATCCCGAGCAGCAGCACCGCCGGCACCACGGCTGTGGTAACGGGTATGGCAACTGGAACGCGTGGTACGCAGCGGAAGGTAGTGACGCCACTCACCAATGCAAGCATGCCAGACGCGGCGAGACTGTAAGTTGCCGTCAAGTGAGACCGGGCCAAGGCAAAGCGCTTCGCGTCGCCCACCGGCTGCGTTCGGCTCTTGATGGCCTCCACGGCCGACTCCAAGGGATGTCTAAGGGCCGCCGGCAAGATTCGGGCGATGAGACCAACTTTGTAAAAGGTGGCCACCACATAGCCACCGAGAATGGCTAGCGAGCCGTAGCGCAGAGCGCGAACGTTCCGCGCCGCCGCAGATGATAGCGCCGTACCGCCACCGCTGGTGGGAACCGCCTCTGCGCTCTTTACACTCATGCCTGCGCACCGAAGAGGTCCTGGTGTACTTATCAGCAACCGGTTTGGTAAGAGGCTCGTTCAAGAAGAGGCCAAAAGATGCAGTGCTGAGAGGGGTTCAGCACAGCGCGCGGCAGGAAGCGAAGGCGCGTGCGAGGTTGGATGACGGTTGAGTACGAGCCTTTGTTCTTCTATCGAGACGTCAAATACAAGCGAACAAGGCATACGTGGCCTGCGACGGCGTGTAGTGTTGATTAGAATGAGCGTGTCCGCCAAAAAAAATTGGTGGCCAGTTTGTGTGGCAAACCACCCGCTACAAAAAAAGCAAAAAAGGAAAGCGGCGCACACGAGAAACTATGATGAAGCAGCTCCATGCATACCGTCTCTCGCGACTGGATCTATTTTCGCGGGGGGAGGGTGAGAGAGAAGGAAGATCAAGTCCGCGAGGCCGTCCTTCGCAAAGCTCGCGGCAAACGTACGGGGCGCTCAGAGACTGAGAGGGAGCCGACAACCGCGCGTGAAATAAATGGAAACGTGGCCCGCGAATGTTTTTTTTTGTGCCATGCCGTTCGGCAGCAGGAAGCAATGCACAGTGTGGAGTAGGTCGAGCAGCAAAAGTATCGCGAAGGTTGAAAAGCACATGGAAAGCGGCGATCGCGATGAGTTGGCAGACCCTCTCGTCTCTACTGCTTCCGGCCTCGCCCACGCCCTCCCCCCTCACCTCACCCTACACCGCATCCCACATACTGTATTCGGTGCAGCGAAGCGCAACATTCAGCGAGACGGTACACGCGTGCCTCTGGGCTCGCTGCATTTTCTTTTTGAAGAATGTTCAGTCATCTTGGCACTGCGAAAATGTGGAGTGCCACCCCGGAGTAATACATGAAATACGCAAAAAAAAAGGCGGCGAACGGGTGCACAAGCAGAAAAAGTGTGTGTGTGTGTGTGTGTGATGTCCGTCGGTGGGCAAGGGTGTTCCACGACCCGCATCCTCGCCATCCTCGCACCCTGATACGGACACCTAACGGGGCATCCAAGAATCGCTTGAGAAGCTCTTCGCTTTTGTGCTGGTTCGCCTGCACACTGCTGATGCTTGGGAAGACGTACACATGCACGCGCACACACACCGGAACCGATGACGACTTGCTGCACTTCATCTCTCCCACCCCCTCCTCAACGCAGGCGACGATACAAACGCGCCCTCCTGCTTTGT
>CM004638.1:736255-899561 GCA_000410695.2 Leishmania arabica | reverse complement strand
GTGTGCGTGTGTGTGTAAGGGGGGGGGGGGGGGGGTCGGTGCATTGTACAAAACCAGCGGCCACCCCCCCCCCTCCGCCCCGCAGAAACGAGAGAGAAGAGAGTCGTAAAAAGACGAAGACAACAGAAGTGATAAAGACAAGGCAAAACAAACACAGATAACATGATGAGCTACTCTACTACAACCAAGACATCAACAACGGCAGCGGCACAGTGCACGACGGAGAAAGAGCGGTGGGGAGAGGCGAGGAAGAGACTAGCAGTCGTGGTGGTCGCCGTGTGCAGAGGGTACGCGTAAGAGCACACGAAAACGTGTGAGGGAAGGAGACGGTGTGCCAGAGGCGACGGAAATCAGAAAGCAGCAGTAGCAACTGGATCGACCCGTGTGTGCGTGTGCAAGAATGCAAGAGGGAAAGGGCCACACCATCACACTGCACCTCACTTCATCCCCGCATCGCCATCTAGGCAGTTATGACACCTCCTTTCCTTCATATGTTGACGCCTGCATGCTCCAGACCCTCCCCACACCGACCCATCCCCCCTTGCGGATGGCTATCGCCGCGGCATCCTCAGTCATGCATCCTCCACACCGGTTACCATGCACTACCGTTGCTGGTAACGACGGCAACATCCAACCCACCGGCACGTGCACACACACGCGGGAGAGAGAGAGAGAGACAGAGAGGCATTCGCCCACCACAAGCCGACTTCCCAATACGACGCAACCCGACAAGAACGGGAGAGAAGTACAGAGTACAAGGAGAGAAAAGGACACACGCGAAACAAAAAGAAGAGGAGCGAGTCCGCATACACAGGCTCTTACACGCCTTCCGCTTAGCGTCGGTTGGGCCGCACCGCGGATGGAGACGGCGATGCCGTGCCGATGCGGCCGACCAGTTCGGTCTGGCGACCAGTTAAAGACGCCAGCTCTGGTGCTGTCGCATCACGATGCGTCCACACCGAGGACTGGGTGTTGGTGCTTGCGTTGTTCAACACACCGCCGACGCTGCTTATGCCGTCGCCGAACTCCCAAGAAGAAATCCTGTCATCTACGTGACGCAGCAACGGCGAGATGAAGTGCCCAATCGAGGCAGAATTGCGGTTTATGACTGGCTCACGCTGAATACTCATGGCGCGCGTTTTCGCTGGCGCACACGCAATGGGAATCGGGCGCGTGCTCGCATTCGCGAACGCCTTGGGTGTTGCGCCACTCTTGACATCGAAGTTCGCCTGCTCCAGAACCGTGGCAGCGGTCATGTAAAGGTCGTGCAGAGTTGGCGCGCGAGAGGCCATGTCCTCTAAAGCACCACCAACAAGCAGTCCAATGGAGCTAAAGTTGATGGGCTCGGCGTAGGCGGCGTAAGACGCATCGGTTGAGCGCTTTGGTACCGGCGCCGCCCCGACTCTGGTGTCCATACGCTTCAGCTCTATTGCCGCCGGTGGCAGCATGCACAGGTGCGGCACATGGTCCTTGTCCACCACAGAACTCGTGTTGCCGTCATCAAAGGCGACGTAAACCATCTGAGCAAGAGGCGCAACGCTCACCTCCGACACGCGGCACGCAAAACAGGGAAGAAGGCCCTTCGCCTCTATTTCAAACAGCGCCGTCAACACGCGACGCGCGAGGTAGTAGCGAGAGAGGCCACCTCTGCTCGACGGCTGTGCGTCAGACACGGCCGCCAGCGTCGGTGCCACACGCCGACTCGTGTCCGCCGCCGGTGACATGCGAGGTATGCGATAGCGCAACGCCACGGAGACCACACCACTGACCACGGCAGTGGGCGGCATGCAAATGGCCTCCATGTACAGAAAATGAACGGCGCTCTGCTTGTTACAGGGTATCGGGCCCGTCAACACGCCGTCCGCTGACGTCGGGTGAAACAAGAGACCGCCGCACGACGCAGACGAAGGGTCCGCCTGGAACCATATGGCATCCACCAAAGATCCCCACCGCTGTTGCTCCAACGGGTTCGTCACGTATGCCACCACCTTAGCGTAGTTGTCCACGTCGTCCGGTATGTGCACCGCAACAGGCACCTCGGCGATGAGGGACGGTGGCGAGCTGCGGGCAGCACACAGCCGCGCTACCTCTTTCACCACGACGCAGAGAGCCGCGGCTGTCGACTTCATGCAAGAGAAGGCACCCTTGCGGCCCACCACGGCGAGCAGAGCCTCTTCTGCGGTGAGCATACCCTTGGCCACGTCCGCGGCGCTCCAATCACGGCGAAGCATCTTGATGACAGCGTAGCGCACGCACGCGGTCAGCCAGGTGCGCTCGACAGCGTCGTCTTTCTCGGCACCGGTCGCCCGACTCTTGCGAACCGCCTCGTTGGCGTGGATGAGAAGAGAGTAAAAGGCGTTCGCCACCTCGCTATCCGTCTCCTGACACGCAGAAAGAGGTATGGACGCTGGAGAGACAACCATGTGCTCATTCACAGCGTTCGCCGCCGCCGATGCCTTCGAAGGGGCTGCCGCGGAGGGTGCAGATGGGTATGGGACGGCACTGCCACCAGAGTCACCTCCTGAGGGGGCCATGCTGCGGCCAACAGGTTTGCACGTCTCGCTGGCGGGGTTTTTGCCCTTGGCATCTACAGCCTCCCTCGGCGCCTTCTCTCGTGGGCGGTAGTAGCGCATCATGGACTCTGTCGGTGGGACAAAGTGATTGTGTCTTTCCGCGGCCGCGTATTCGCCGTAAATGCTAAGTGTCGGCCACGCCGTGCCACCGCTGCGCTTCGACAGCGCAGTCATCAGCTGATCGTGAGAGTCGTACCCGTGCAGCTTTAGCCACGACTCGTAGTGCTCCATGAACTCGACAGTGAGGCTCATCTGGTGCGCCATGAGACTCATATCGCTTAGCACGCAGCCGTAGACGGCGACCTGAGCCGCACGGGTGCGCTCGCCCTCGGCCGCTGACACCTCAAAACACTCGCCGCGCCGCTGGCGCTCGCAGATCGCCTTCATCAGAGCGGTTATCATTTCCTGCTCAGCGGCTACAGCATTGAGAGTCTCCTTGGTAAGAGTGGCAGTGTCCATCACACCAATGGTGGGCTCGCTCGGCAGGGAAAGCGCATCGTTATCCTGCAAGTAGCTGTGGGCTCGGCTCTGCGAGTTAAGCAGCTGACCGCGGCTCGCGCTCTCTGCGCAAGACTGTAGCACCGCAGCGGATGCGCTGTTGGCCTCGTTGAGCAACAAAGTGTGGTTGAGCAGCAGAATCATGTGCTCCGACTGGTTGAAGAACTCTTGGTACATGTACTTCTCCTCCGGAGTGAGGTAGCAGCTCGTGGCTGCCGTCACCGCAATCGACGGCACGTTCTCCCGGAAAATGCGGCTAACGGATCGCAAACGGCGACGCTCCTGCGCCACTACCGCCTGTCGGTCGCTGTCAAGAATTGAGACGGCGACGGCGAAAGGATACGCTTGCAGACATGCGTCCATCTCCTCCACCGTCTGCGGTAGGCTTTCGTCGTGGTCGGTAAGAACGTACTCGAGCTGCTCCTTGCAGTTCCAAAGGTGACTGATCGAGTGCGAGAGGATCCAACGGTAGAACCACTGCAGCGACGACACCTCCCACGCGATCTCGGCGTAGGCCTTGCTTTGGCTAAAGAAGTCAAGCACCTGCGAAGCCGACAGTGGCGCACCGCCGCGGCTGTGTCGCTTCTGGTAACATTGGAAGTCCTCCTGCACCTGCAGCACACGCTGCTTCAGAGAGTCGATTTCGCCCTCGATGTCGTACGGCACCGGCGGCGGCACGTACGACGGCGGCGCCTCCTCGCAAAGGGTGAAGGGGTAGTTGGGAGACTTGAGCACGTTCAAGGTAGGCGCGTCCACGGTGCGGCGCATATCAATGGACGCCAGCGGCTTCCTCGCGCTCTTCGCGGGGCGATGGTCCACCTTGTCTTCAACGATGTAGGCATCATGCAGTGAGTGGCGAAGCTGCTGCAGCGCCTCCACCTCCCGCTGCAGCTCTTGCGTGTGCGGGACAAGGGACATGTTCGTCTCTGCTTCTCGCTTCGTTCACGTGTTCCAGTTTCAACCAGCTTTGTGCTTGGAGAGGATGGAAGGGGGAGGGAGGAGACGCTGTGGAATGAGAAGAAGGACAGTAGGGGATGGGGGATGGCTGACTACTTGCCTCGGTATAAACTCTTTAGTGATGGAGCGGTACCCGCCAGTTTGCTGGTGGGCGCGTATGATTGGAGAGAGCGCGTGGGAGGGCACGGCAAAGAAGCAGGGTGCGTGATTGGGAAAAGTAGGCGGCGTTTATCGGAAGAGGAAGTGGAGACCGACAGGAGTGCACACGTGGCAAAGGCAGATGTGGGTTGTCGAGGGAGCAGCGCCAGGAGGGAACGGCGGAGAACGCGGGCACGCCTGCGCGGGAAGAAGACATGCTGCCGCCGTCGCACGGGACGTCGGTTGCGCGCGTAACCGTAGGCGTCGAACACAAAAAGCCATTTGGACGCAGGTAACGTCCGTGTGCATACATCACCCCACCTCAGTGAGTTGCTGCCGTCGCCACCCGCAGACAGGATTCGCCGCTATGTCAGGGCCCTCCTGTGCACCCATGCAGGCATGCATGTGCCCGTGCCGGAGTGCGACTCAGTATACGAGCACTTGTGTGGGCGACATCCGTTACGTGCGTGCCGATAGAGGTGACGGAGAGCCACCGCCTCGGCCTTTTGATCACTTGAGGAAATAACAGCATCTTCAGCCACCTCGACGAAAACCGCCACCGCCACCAACACGGCCGCCACCACCGCGCCGTTGGCCACCGCCACCGCCACCGCGATTTCGGCCTTGACCGCTGCGTCCTCCAGCACCGCTGCCGCCGCCACCACGAGCTGGTGGTGCGTGCGCATTCGGACCTCCGCCTCCAAGGACAGAGGAACCACCTTTGACTCTCTGGGGCGGCTGGCTGTGCGATGCCAACAGCTGAATATTCTGTCGCCCACCACCACTACCACGGCCGCGGTTGGCGGCGCAGCCACGCGACGCCGGCAAAGGCTGCGTGCCGGACGTGGATGTCTTCGGTCCAGTAAAGGACGACGGCGCTGAGGTGCCGAGCACACTCGGCGCCGAGGAACCGCCGGCATTACGGCTGCCACCACTGGTGCTATCTTGCCGACGGACAGGAGATGCAATTGGACCAAGAACTGCACCACCGCCGCCATCACCAGTCACGGGCCCCTGCGATATCGAGCTGCTGCTCCAATTGGAGAGACGCAAATCCTCTGCAGGGCCACCGCTGCCGCTGCTAAGGTTGCTCGTGTTGAGGCTACCCAAAATCGAGTCGCCGGAGCGTGGAGGAGGACCACCGGCGCGGCCGCGCGGCGAGGCGCCCGCAGATGGGTGGGTGTACACACATGTTTCCAAAACACCCGGGTCGTCCCCTCCCGAGGAGCCTGATGGAAAAGGCAACCACCCGAAGGGGTGAAGAGCCGAGAAGAGGGGCCCGTCATCGCTCACAAGGCCAGAATTCGTGAGCGGTGCTCCGCCGATGCCGCAGTCGTGGAAAATAGGCGCTTGGTTACCGGCCGGCGCCGCACTCGGCACAGGAAAGAAGCTGCTGTCGGCTGACGGGTTGAACAGCCCACTGTCGCCCCTCTGATCTGTGAACAGTGCACAGATAGGAGGCACAGCGCTTCTGTCCGCCCTGCCGTCAGTGGGGTGGTGCACCCGTGTCGGCTGCGGCGGTGGTGACACTCCTGAGGTGGCGTGTGAAAAGGGCTGCGGAGAGCCCCACAGCGGGTTATCATACCCGACCTGCTGCATCGGAGGACCGCCGCTGTGGCGCACGACCCCCTGAAAGATGGCCGAGCTGCTTGACGTCGGTGTCGAGCTGGGCGCTGGCACCACTGAAGTGCTTTGGCTCGGTGCCGGCGCCTGCCGCGTTGATCGGAGCTGCTTTTGGTTCGACCATGGTGACTGGGGCACCGAGGAATGCGGGTCTCTGCTGTCATGAGAGTGCTGCTGACGCTGCTGCTGTTTTGCAGGCCTCTTGTTTGCACACATCGGTGTAGCCGGAGCACGAGCCCCCGGAGCGGAAGGTGTTGTATTACCTGCGGCAGCGGAACTTACCGCCGCCGCCTTTGCATCCGCAAGCCGCTGTGCCTCCTCCCGTCTCTCCTTTTCGTGCCGCAGCTGCAGCTGCTCTTCCTGAGCGGTGTGCTGCATGCCTTGCAGGTACTGTGTCACACGAGAGCGGTCAACATCGTTGGGGGTATGGGATGGCGCGGCGTTGGTGCTGCCAAAGGTGGTGTTCACAACGTAAACTGGATCAGCAACAGAGGTGGAGCAGTCGCCAGCTCGAGGCTGCAACGTTGGGTAGATGGAGGCCGTGAATTCGTGCAAACCGTGAGGAATGGCTTCGCGCTGCAGCGCGAGTCGAAGCCGTGATGCGTTACAGCTGCCTTCACGAACGACACTGTCAGCGTAGCGCGCCTCCATCGTTTTCAAGAAGGCCCGCGCTGCCTCAGCAGACTCCTTTCCTCGCGACTCTTCGTTGTCCGCCGCGGAAAAGGCAGCTTTTAGTGCCGCTCCGCTGCTACCAGCGGCGCTTTGGGCTGTCGAGGTGCCCGAGGCCAGCAACACCGATCGAAGTCCCTCACGCAGTAACGTGCGCGCATCACCGGAGTTCGCTCTCCCGCCTGCCGCAGCCGCTGCTTGGTCGCTCACAAAGCAGCGGTGCAGCGAGCGAGTAGCCAAGTGCAAGGCACTCTCTACGGTTCGGTTGAATGAGGTGGCGTTGACGTTGTAAAGAGGGGCACCAACCGTGACCCCAAGCTCTTCCAAAGTCCCTAGCGCTTCCCACTTCGCGGCCTCCATTGCCTTCGCTGCTGCTTTGTTCTTCACGCTGCGGTCATTGCCCTTGCCGCCGGCCGCCGCGGCGGGGCTCTTTTCGGACGCGTCTGTCTCCTCTGCTGTGCTCTGCGACGGCATTAGTTGACGCTCGAGGGCGCGCAAGTACTGTTCCATCATGCCGTCGGCGCTCTCCGTACGCACCGGGTGCAGCGTCTGCGACGTTAGCCACGTGCGCCATAGGGGGTGTCGCAGGTACTCGCCCGGTCGCGTGCGCTCCCACTCCTCGCTGCGTCGCCACGTTGTGATGAGACGCTCCACTTCAGGAAGCAAAAAGCGTAAGACGAGAAGAGTGCGATTCGAGTTCTTTTCGGAGGCCTCGCAGACGTCGCTCTCACCCTCTGACGGCAAGGGGTCCTGAGGTGGAGCGAGCAGCTCCTCACCGTTGGCGCCCACGCCACCCGCTGTCTCGTGTGCGCTGCATTGAGTTCGATCGCCAGACATCGCCGCGGACGTGGGAGCGTCGTTACTTACGTCGGCCACCCTCTCTTCGTGTAGTGTGTCCCCATCTTCGCCAACCACCCACGTAAAATCCATGAAGCGCTCCGGTGCAGCGAGGGCCGTTGCGTCGATGGCGTCGGTCAGAAACAGTCGATGCCATGGGCAGTTGCCGTGGTGGCCGCTGTTGGAGATGCCACTGCATTGCTGCGGCTGCTGCGGGGTGTCCTTCTGCAGTGCTAGGCGCTGAGAGAAGGTCATTGTGATCGTGGTGACAGACCGCGTTTCGCTCTTCGCTACCGTCTTGGTTGTCACGGTCGTTGGGGGGAAGGCAAAGGCCGCTGCGGCAGCGCCAGCCCCAGCGGTGCCAAGAAGTGTAATCGCCTCCATCGGCGAGGGTGCGACACCGCTGCGCATATGTGTGCTCTGCTCACCAAGTGCTTCCTCGTCGCCGCAGGAAGCATCCTCTGAATCCTCCCCGGTGGACGTCTCTTCATTGCTGGCGATGTCGCTGCCCAACCCACGGCTCAAGTCCACCTCGTCTTCGCTGTTACCGTCCAGGCTGCCTCGGCCAACAGACGAGAATGGCGTAGCGCTCACCGCGGCGTCCTCCTCCCCGTACTCATGTGACTGCGCACACGCCTCAAGCTTGTCGTCATCCCCCTTAGCACCGTCACTCTGATCCGCTGAAGCGTTCACGAGTGCAGCAGCAACAGCGGCAGCTTCGTCCTTGACCTCGCCGGAGTGCCGACTGCGGTCGGCGCTGAGAAGCGCTGCCTCCACCTCCGCAAGGGCACCCAGAACGTCTTCGTTGCCGCCGTCAACGCCATCGCCGCTACCGGACTCCACCGAAGCTCCTACCAGCTGCTGCGGTTGCCGCAGATCGACCTTTTCGTCAACAAAACTCTGCGCTTCGTCGCGGCACGCGTCTGCGGTTGAGCGGCCAGATGAGCAGGCAGCAGTGCGCAAAGCCTCAGCTGTCCTTGTCGTCGTGATTGTGGTTGTCGTGGCTGTCGTGACAGTCTCGCGCACGGCCACAACAGCAGGGCTGTAGGCGCAGAACTGGCACCGCACATGCCATCCAAGACGCATCATCGCGTCCGCGACAGAAACTATCTCCGACCGCGTCGATGTCTCCTTGTGCACGCGTCTGTTTCCTTCCTCCTCGTCTGCAGAAGATAGGATCGTCGGTGGGCTCTCCCACGGCGGTGCTCCCGAGCGAGAAAGCCGGAAGGTTCCCGCACGAGCGGCGTGTTCCGCTTGCTCCAAGTCGACCGCGTCCCCGTCAGAGTTCTCTGCCTCCACCGATTGCACTTCACCCGCAGTAGTCACCGTGTACCCGTAGAGTGTCATCAGCAAAGCCATGTACTGCAGCACCACCTCCCCGTTCGCGCCAGTCTCAGAGCAAGCGGCGCCGCGGCTTGCCTCTGGCCGAAGGCGCTTCTTTGGGGCGAAAAAGAGCTGCAGAATACGATCATTCACGTTGCTTCCCGTGTACCGCAGTCTGGGCACAGCAGTGCCAGCGTCGCATTTAGCCCCGGACGAGGAGGGGTCCAGAACGGCCAGCGTGTCCTCCGTACACTGCCGCACCACGCTGGGCGGGGTTCCTCGTGGAAGCAGGCAGCGTGTCCGAGCTGCTACGCTAGTGGCTGCTTCGGCATCTGGTGGGCGAAGTATCACCGCGGCACAAAAGGCGCGAACCGTCGCGGACTCCATGATGCACAGCGATGGGCTCCCTAGCAGGAGTTGGCGAGCACAGGAGGCCGTGGCCTCGTCGGTCGCGCCACCCTGCTCGCCAGTAGCAAGTCGGTCGTGCCAGGCACAGCCCTCTCGGTGAGCACGCGCCAGCAAGCCAGCCATGACCCGATGCTGTCGCTCCAGCTGCGTAGCGTGCACCAGTATTGCGGTGTGGTGCTCGTTCGGAGTCGCTACACCGTTCGGGCTCACATGGAATGGAAGGATACGCGTCAACTTGGCCAGCGCTAGCCGTTCCTCTTCCGAAAGAACGACGGTAGTGTGGCAGCACGGTGCGCACAGCACCAGGTGCACAGCGGGTGTTTCCGCGGCGTTGGGCGAGGGCGCCGCTGACGTTGCTGCTGGCTCTTTCACTGTGAAGTGGAGAGGACGCAGATTGGACGCCGCCAGCAGCGCCACCGCGTAGTCACTCGACTGCAGCCAGCGGAAGAAGTCGCCATGTTCATGCCATGCGCTGTACGCATCCCTAAAGGATGAGAAGTGCAGAAATGTCTCCGTCGGCCACGGTGTTGTCCTGGCGGCGGCCACACTCTCCAACGAGGGCGCCGCATCGTGAGCAGCAGCATCCAGTGCAGCCATTATAGCAAAAGGGAAAACAAGAACAGAAGCGGTGACGGGCGCAGACGCAAGGCTACTGTGAAAGCGTCGCAGCGCGAGTAGTGGGGCTTCCGGACCGTTGTCGGGGCAAGGGTTTGTGTAGGCACGTTCGCCCACGCTCTTCGGCCACGGTGTGGAGGTTCCGTCTGCGGGGTCGTGTACGTGTTCGTTGATCTATGGGCAAGAGACGAGAGAAGGAAGGTCGTCACGCATGAGCCTCAAGTGCGTGGATGCACGCTGCTGGCACGGGTGAAAGGACGGGGGGAGGGGGGCAGGTGCGTAGACCGTGCCTCGACGACAGCACGCAAGGAGGGGGAACAAGTAAAGAGAGGGTTGCACGACCCGTCTTGTGAACCGGAAGAGCGCCACTCCCCGCCTCACCCTACACGTGTTGCCGGCCGTGCAAGCCGTGCAGAACAACCAAGCGAGATTCGGTGGTCGGTCGGTAGACACCTTGATGGGCGCTTGACACCCAACCTGTGTGGGTGTGTCTGTACATTGAAAAACGGCGGCGCACGAGCGGTGTCGTGCCACCTCACTCCAACCGAATCAGAAAGATTCGGCCTAGTGAGACTCGATCTCGTTTTCCTTTCGAAGGCTTGTATCAGATGCGCATTACACAAAAGCACACACGCACGCAGATGCGCAGACGCCAGCGCATACAGACAAAGGAAGCGCTGACGGACCGGCACTGACGGGTATGCCCGCCACACCGTCTATCCGTCGTCGCCCCCGTCGTGATCACCAAGAGTGCGATTACTTTGCATGTTCTGCCGCTTTGCCGTCAGCCAAACACACACACACACACACGTCGTCCACCTGGAGAGGTGAGCGTTCTGCCGCCACTCTGTAGGCGTGTGTGTGTGTGTGTGTGTGTGTGTGTGTGTTTGGGGCTGATATGTGCCGGCCCCGTGCTGTGGACACGTCCCTCGGAACGTTGTTGAGCACGAGCGGGTACACGAGAAAGGAAATTGGAGAGAGAGGGAGAGAGAAGAACACAAACACCGGTACAGTCAATCAGAGACAGAGAGACGAGGAGGAGGGGGGGGGCGGGGGGCGGGAACAACAAAAACAAAAATACAGAAAAAAACAAACGGAACAGAGAACGAATGGAAGGAGGCGGACAAGCCACGTGGCGTGTGTCTGTGTGCGTGCGTGTGAGAGGGGGAGAGAGAGAGCGCATCTATCTGCAGGGGAGGGGGTGCTCCTTGTCGCTGATAGCCGCCAATGCGATCCCTCTCTCGGCAGGAAGAGAAGGAGACGCACACCGCTGCAACGGCACATCGTAGTGAGTGGGGAGGAGGGGGGTCAAAGCCATCAGCTCAACGCGCCTTCGCCCCCCCCCCCTCACCACTCCTTCTTCATTGACCAGGGCCTCCATTCCATTCACGGTACAGCGTAATTGAGAAACCAAAGCAAAAAAAAGAACAAAGAAAGAAGGCGGGGTGAACAGCGACGCTTGAAGGTGCGCGAGACGATAGGCGTAGCGCAACACACGCACACACACACACACACATGCGCATGAGCATGTACACGAGACACGACGAGGAAAAGGAGAAACCGAGCGACAGGGACGGGGTGACCATTCCTTCGGGGATCACACGACTGGTTATGCATCCTTCGTTCGTAGTGCCGCTACCAGGAGTGGTGGGTATCACTCCTCCCGTACTTGGAAACGGCGACAACCATCGTCCTGTGTGTCACATCTCTTGCTAGTACCTGCCCTCATCTCCACGCACCTCCCCCTTCGCCTCCCTTCTACTGCCCATCACGGCTACGCTGCGCAGCGGTGGACTTGGCCGCAAGGGATGACGGCCGCACATCGGAAAAGAGGGAGTTGCTCCGCGCGGCAGTGCGGGACACCGAAACCTCCTCGCGTTCCCCACGAAGGGCGCTTTCGCGACTCTGCTGCGACGCCGTCGGCTTTGAGGCCACCAGCGGCGGCTTTGACAATGACTGGGAGCGAGACGCTTGGTAACTGCTACCTTCGCTGTTGCGGCGCAGCATCTGCGCGAACTCCTCGCGTGAGGAGCGCGAGGCGTCATCACGGGCGCGCTGCGCCGCCGTCGGCTTCGAGGCCACCAGCGGTGGCTTGATGGCTCGCTGGTGAGAGCTCTGCGAGTTCGCGTACGACTGGCGGGAGCCTAAGGAGCAGCTGGATACAAACCGCCCATACTGCTGCTGATCTGTCTCCGTGGTTTCCAGCAAGGCCTCGCGCGCCTTTCGGTCCTCCAGCAGCTGCTTCGTCGACGGCGCGTTGCCGAGGCCGTAGTGGACAACGTTGAGTTGGTCTATAAGCAGCTGCGAGTTCGTCGTGGCGGCGGCGTTGCGGTTGTTCAGCTCCCCACACATGCGGGCATCACGGGCGTTGGTCAGTTCCGCGGTGCGGATGGCGGCGCACATCCTCTCCTCCATCTTTTTGCCGGCGCTCTTCTCCTTCAGGATGTCGCTCTGCAGCTTCGTCCTCATAGCGCAGAACCTGCGGATCTTCTGGTGCAGTACAACGCACTCGTCCTTGTTCTCCTGCGTGTGTGCCGCCGCCTTGGCCTCCATCGGGTCCGCATCCTCACCCGGAGCGGCAGTCGTGGCAGTAGCGCCGTTGCGCAGATTCCGCTTGACCATGCCCTCCTGCGAGGCGACAACCTTCTTGAGCGTGTTCGCACGCTTGCTCTGGAGCTCCTGGATGTAGGCGCACAGCTCCCGGTTGGACAGCTGACGGTCCTCCTCCAGCGTCCTCTCGATCTCTTTCGGCAGCGTCTCCTCGACGTACTCATATGCACGATTGGCAAAGTGCTCCAGGCGCTGCACGCGGGCCGCCAGTTGGTACACCTTTGCGGCGCCCTCCAGCCCTTCGATATCGAGGGCAAGGGAGTCCTGCTCGTCCTTGTGATGCAGCACCTGCTCCGAGAGACGCACGCGCTCGGCGAGCAGCTCCTCCAGAGACGGCATGGATTTTATCTTTAACGACTTGTCTTCCTTGATCTCGCGCAAACGCTGCTTGTGTGCTGCGCGTGCCGCCTCCAGCCGCTCCTTTGCCGCCACATACTCGGGAGGGGCGGAGTTCGCGCAAGCCCCATTAGCAGCCGCGGTCGGGGCCTTCGTCATCGACGCATTCCCTGCCTTGGTAAGGTGAGCGTCCAACGTATTGCCCTCGTAGGTGTGTGCAGTATCGTGATTCATCGGCGAGTCCCTCTGCGAGTGTCCATCGCCGTTCGCCATCTGGGGCCGTGCGTTCATCGGCGAGTCCTCCACAGGAAACTGGTCAGACAAGTTGCGCATCGCAGTGCGAAAGCAAGGTTCAATACTGTGCCGTCAAATGGCGAGCTGACTGTTGTGACGAGAGTCAAAGCCGTCGTCACAGGGCGGGAGCGCAGCCGAAGTAAACAGCTGAAGACGACGACAGCGAAACCGGGTATATCGAGATGCACTGGTTAATGGTAGTGGGCGGGTCTGCGTGCTAAGAACAAACAGTGACCAAGAGAGGGGGAGAGAAGGGGGGCAGTAACACGAGGAGGTATGGATCACGTAGAATCTGGAGTTAAGCTTTCGAGTGTGCAATACTGTGGACGCCGCGCATGTTGTGTCGCGACGGTCGACGGGAATAAGTGACGGAGGAGTAGGTGGAACGAAACGCGAAAAAAGATGAGGCGAGAAGAGTCGGTGAGGAGCACATGTCGGGCAGTGCAGGTGACGCAGGAAACGCACCCATGGAAGAGCTCCATCTGAGAGCACGTGCGCTTGATGAACTAGTGGGGGAGGAGCGATGGTCCTTGCGATGGGGCCCATCGTTGCGCCACCACCGTATCAGCTCTGGGTGTGGCCAAGGAGTCCCACACCGCCTCCTCCGGACTCGGTTTCTTGATTTCGGATTGCGAGCCGACCCGCTATATCGCTACGCATCCCGACCCCCTCCCCCCCCCTCCCTCAACTTTCTGAGTACAGTTCCTTTGTTTTTTTTCGCAGATGGCACATCTCGATACCGTCCATGGCGGCCTCTCACGTAAGCACCCACCTGTAGAGGTCTGCACATCCCCCATCTTCCCCTGGCTGCCACCACCACCAAAACTCAGCTGCAGTTGCACAGACACACCCAGCGTGAGAGGGGCTAAAGGGCACACACGCACACGCACGCGTAACGCGAGGATGGAAATGTGGAACACACACAGCCGCACCTTGAAGGCGCCTTCACACGCGAGATAAGGGGGCGCGAAAACACGAACACACACACACAATATACAACCACACGTCGCGAGCTTCCCCAAATGCGACGTAGTGAGAGAAACCACACAGAAGGCGCGTACACGCGTACACCGATGCAAGCGCGCAACCAACACAGCGATTAGATTCGAGTAGGGTAGCATTTAGCGAAGAACCACGTAAGCACACGAAGGCACATGAAGGCAGTGTATTGCGATTCACAGACGAGTTGGCGAAGCATAAGGGAGAGGAACGCAGGCATTCCCCAGGTGCTGTTCCAACTATGCCGAGGTGCATGGCACGCGATCGTCGCTTCTTTTCATTTTCTTTCGTTTTCAAGCTTGCCTAAAGCTTAGCAGGGGGTGTGCGGTGCATCACCTGATCGCGACTTGTCTCTTGTGCCTTGCTGACAAGACGGCGGAACTCCGCGGCCGTCATCTGATCTTTTTCGCTCTTACGCGCTGCCTTGGCGTAGTGGAGCAGTGCTGTAAGAAAAAGCGCCGTGCCCTCCTCCTCACCACCAACGTAGTTAATGTTGCGAAAAAGACGGTCGTCCATCATGGGTCCGCTGCGGCGCAGGCTGCTGACAAGCTCCGCGTAGGACGGCGCTCGGCTGCCATCTGGCATCAGCGGCTGGCCGCCGCGGCTCTCGATGGACTGTGTACGCTGCAGTCGTCGCAGAATGCGTCGTTGCCGCTCCACCCGCTGCGACTCCTTCTCCACAGAGAGAAACGTCACATCTCGGAACACCGTCAGCTCGTAGTCGGTGGATTGCGGGTTGTCACCCATGGCGATGCCGTGATAGCGCTGGACGCACCCGGCGAAGTTGATCGCTTGACTTGCCGGGCCCGCTTTCGGGCTCGGGGTGGCTTCCGTGAAGTGCAGCTGCCACTCATCCTCAACAGAAGCGACCCGGTCCTTGCCCAGTAGGTAGCGCAATGCCGTGGACTTGCTCACACCGAGTTTGGAGAAGACGACGCTGTTTGGCTGCGGCATGGGGTTCACGCCACCGTGCACCATCTCCGCCACGTGAGAGCGGAAGTACTTGGAGAAGAGACGCAGCGGCAGGCCGAGCAGAATCACCTGTGCAATATTGGCCACGCCTTCCGATGACGCAGGCAAGGTGGACGAGGGGGACGATAGTACCAGCTCCATCACAGGGAGCGTAGCTTCACGCATCTGCTGCTGAAAATGCTTCGCACTGGGAGCCAGGAGATCGACCAAGAAGCTCGCCATCGTCGCCGTTGCGGCCGCCAACTTCGGCGCGGCCGTGGCGGGCAGATCAGCCAGCAGCACCTGCGCTGCGTAGGAGACGAGCTGTGCACGCTCCGCCGCCTTCGTCTGAGCCTCGACATTCTGGTTCAACACCCGCTGCGGGGTGCCTTTGTCGTCCTCAGTGTAGCACAAGTGTGACTCCACGTACTCGACGCGGAGGATGCCGACTGCAGTCAAGAAGCCCCGTCGCGAGCGCAGGTAGTCCACTTTCCACTCCACAGCTTCCGGGTCCGCTGGCGGCTGCTGCGCCAGCGTCAAGAGTGTCTGCTTAGCCATCGTCCCTAACAGGAGCGGTGATGCGGGGTGGTTGTGCACCGCCGCTGCGTAAATAAGCTCGAGGTACTGCAAGAGGCCGCCCCACATGCTCTGGTAGCGCTGCGAGAGCCACTTCATTGCCTCGCGGACGGCGGGGTCCTTGCCGGAGAGTACGTCACGAACGTAATCCAGATAAAGCGCCTCGACGCGCGTCCGCAGGCAGCGAGCGGTTGCGGAATCGATGCAGGTGCCATGCACGCACATCTCTGGCTGCGGACGCAGCTGCTTACCACTGCCGTCCACAAACAAGGTGGCGTGCGACATACGCAGCTGGTAGGCAGCCGCCAGCTCGACGGCCTCGCGCGTGGCGCAGTGCACAGCGCTCGCGTACCCCGGAAGCATGATAATCGAGTCGGACGTGCACCAGTACAGAGCAGCACCGGTGTAGAGGGACAAGAGCAGGCAGCCGCGGCGGGGCGGCTGCACCGTCAGGCCATCCACCGTCGCTAGCGGTGTTCCTTCCGCGGCAGCCTCATCGACGTACTCCTGATAGGTCTTGAGAAACGACCTCAGCGGGTAGTACACCTGGTCGATTGCCCGCAGGTCCGCCGTCGTGACGATGCACACGTTGCCGCCACTGCTCAGCCACTGCCTGATAGGCCTGAAACACGGGCTTCGCGTGATGGGGAGATACCGGCCGTTTGCCTTGTGCGGGGTGGCGATCAGCGTCCCGTCCAGATCCGTGAGAAGCCAGTAGTCCGTTAGCATGTTTTCTTACGTTCGTGTTTCAGCTTCGTGCCAGCCGTCCCGTAGGCTAGGGCGAGAGACACGAGCAAGAGAGGGGGAGAAGAGGAGAGAAGAACAAGACAACCTTCATGGCAGCCAGGGCAGGTGCGTGCCCGAGAGGACACCTCCACACACACAACAACAACGACAGCAACAGACGCGCAGAGGCGATGCCGACACTCAAGAGCACGCAAGGGAAGCCCTCACTATGCAAACTAGTAGAGGCAATGCAGAAGGAGAGAGAGTGTGTGTTTGTGTGTGTGATGAAAAGAGGTGAAACACGGCGAAAGCGAAGAGGGTGCAGTGCCGCGGGGCGTGATGGCCGAGCAGACACGCACAACAAACGCGGGAAGACAGCGGAGTACAACACCAGAGAGGGAGAAAAAGATGCAGAGAAGAAATAAGAGAGGCGAAAACGACGAAGAAAAGAGGGGAGAGTGCGGAGGCACACTGTCGCGTGTACGTCCCTTCGCTTTTGGTTGTGCGCGTGGTGGTGGTGGCGGTTTCCGTGTGTATGATTCTTGATAAACCGACGTGACGCAAAATGGCCGATGTCACAGAGAAGCGGGCGGCGACGACGCTGAGACAGGGTTTGTTGAAGAGGGAGAGGCCGGGCCGGGCGGTGTGGAAGGGGATACCGAGAGTGGGAGAAGAGAGGCGCACGTCTCGTGCCTGTAGAGCAAGAAGGACGAATGCTGAGCAGCGGGGTGAGATGGAAGCAGGGGGTGCTGGGAGTGCAGCGCACACAGAGGCGCCAAATAGGGGGTGGCGAGGAAGGGGAATGGAGGCGTTCGATATGGCGTGGTGCGCAGCTCTGATGCCCGTGCGCATAGGCCATAAAAAAACCACGCGAAGAATACGTGTAAGCCGTGTGCGCAACGATGGGGAGGCGGCTGAGTGAGGGAGACGGCGACACTTCAAATCTGCAACGGTCACGTTTCTTTCTCTTTTGCGTCATTGCCTTTTCACTGGGTAGTGGGGCTGCGGCCCGAGCGACGGCGAGTGCCGCCAAAGTCGTCACCCCGAAAAGCAGACCAAGCCGCTCATGCAGCATCACCGAACACTTGCAACGCACACTCCAAGATTGAGTGGCAGACGCGCATACATCTGAAAATCAAAAAGCGTCGGCGAACGCTCTTTCCCCGCCTCCCACCTCTCCCTCTCCACTGCCGAGCGTGCACGCTTCAGAAAGGTGCGGCACTCATTAGCGCGCTTCGTGAAAGCGCTGCAGCTCGTGCGTCAGCTTTTTCCACGCAGGACGGCCTGTCAGGACGCACCAAAGGACCTCGTCCTTCAAGATGGCAATGCGCTCCTCCTCTTCCTTCTTGCCGAGCACACGCATCTGAAGCCCGGCGCAGCCCAGCCGAAACTTGCGGAAGAGCGCCGCCCGTGCGCTGACCTCCTCCCTCTCAACGATGTGGCGTGATGCGACTAGAAATGCGACCACGCCTGGCTGATCTCGGATGGTGGGACCGGCCACGGCAGAAAGGCTCCGGTGGAAGAGGTCTGACTGGCTGGCGAGACTCACGTACCTGTGGTGATTGGTCAACAGAGAGGATTGGTGGTGTTGGTTTTGGAGGGAAGCGCCAGCAGTTCCGTGATCGGGTTCTCCAGCCTGGCTGAGCCGCGGCGACTGCGACCCCCCGGCGCGGGAACCTTCCAGTAATGGATTGTGCCAGTGTTGCTGCGCTGCACTTGTGTTGATGTGCCGGCTTTTGTAGAGCGTTCGGGTAGCGTGATGGTGACTGAGCGTGCTGCGCGAGTTCATCCCGGCGAACCCCACGCCATACTGACCAGCGCCCATGTCACCACTAGCGATGGCAGGTTGGGTAGAGGTTGGTGTGCAGCCTCCTGGATCAGCATAGCTGGACGCATGCACAGGCGTCTCGCGGTTCTGGTAGAACGTCGCGAAGGCACCAGATCCTCTATCCACTCCCACCTGCGACCCGTGCTCCGACGCTGCGCGAACGTGGGAGCGCCGGTAAGGCGACACTGGCGGCGTCGCTTCGGCATCCGAGGCAGCCGCGAGCGATGCCCGCGTGCACGAGCTGGAGAAGGTGTTGTCCTCGCCGTCGCTGTCTGATCGGCTGTGCCGCTCACAAAGGGTCGCGTGAAGATGGACGCTCATTCTAGTCGCATTTTCTGCCGCCGTGGTGCCGTCGCCTCGCTCAGTAGGCCGGATCAGAGGAGCGCTGATCTGCCAGTGCGCCGTCTGCGTGGCGGCCTCGCGCCTCCCGCGCAGCGCTCGCCCACCTACGAGTGCGGTCGCCAGTGCCGTGCTGGTCTCAGTGCTACAGACGATGCAATGGCACGGCCAATCTGCGCGTTGGCAGTGCGTGTCGCAGTAGTAGGCAAAGCCACACCCGCACTGACGCAGGGTCTGCGAAGGCGTGCGGCACCAATCGCAATGCCGCGTCGGCGGCCTAGGGGCGCGCACGGCGTAGCAGCAGACCGCTTCGTGAAAGGGCCAGTGCGCCTGTTGGCAGGTGGTGCAGCAGTAGCGTGCGAGGCCGCACGGGCAGCGGTACAGCACCTCCTCTGCCACCTTGCAGTGAGAGCAGTGGTTCTGGTTTCTAGTGCCGACGCCACCGAATGACTTGCCGGAGTAGTTGGAGAGGGTCGCACCGGCAGTCCCACCGCTGGCAGCGGTGTCGAGAAAGCCGCTCGCCGCTGAATTAAAGAGAGCAGATGCGACGCCAGTACTTCTGCTCGGCGTCACCGAGAAGACCCTCGCGCTGACTGGCTCACTTGGACCTGTGCGCAGAGGGCCCCGTCTTCGCCCAGAACGTTGTCCGTCGAGAGCCGCGGCAGCGCCCGCAGAGCCGGTATCCGCCTCGAGAGCGGTCAGGGCGGCAGGGTGTACGAGAAGGTGCGGTGGCGCCTGTTCGCCGGATCGGACTAAGGTGGCGGCTCCTCTCCCAAGCGGCGTCGTCGGCACTGCCGGCGTAATAGAGCGGTTCACACTGCTACTTTGACCACCACGTTCATGGGTGATGTTGGGATGCGTTGGCGTCGTCGCATTCGCAACAACCGTGCTGCTCGCCCGAGCTAGCTGCTTGCACCGCGATGGCGATCGCAGTGCAAGCTTGTGCCTTCCAGAGTTGGCGTGGCCTCTGCCGTGCACCTTGCCCCCGGTCGACTCAGTACGCCATGCAGACAACGCCGTGCTGCCGCTACGTCGTTGTGAGCGTGGCGAGGCAGAGCCCCGTCGCGGGGTGCTCGATGAGTGTGATGGCTGCTGATGATGCGACGGAGAGCGGCTGCGGTCGACGCCGCTTCTCGAACCCGATGACGGGCTCTGTGGCTCACTGCGTAGAGGAGTTCTCAGCGGGCTTTGCGTCATTGCCACGGCGCGGGGTCTGGTGTACGCATTCCCACAGTGCGTCGCCACCTGCAAGCCTGTGGCACACCTCGGTGTAACAGGTCGATCCTTCCTGTTGCGCAGCGCCCACCTGCGGCAGCGAAAACAACGCCCCCGGGGTTGCCGCTAAGAGGCAACAGAGACACGCGTGCAAGGGAGGCGCTGGGTGTGCGGGTGTGGCGAGGGAAGCGGTTAAACTGGAAGCAGGATCGAGACAGCCGTGCGCACTGCCCCTTGCGTCCACCCTCCGCCGGAAAGAAGTATGCGGTGTTGTCCCTGCTGCTACTGCATCTGCATGCAGCGGTGCATGCCAAAGTGTTTTCGTTCTGCCTCGGCGCGGGATAGAGGAGGGAGGGAGGGCAGGCGAAGTGCTAGTGGTGAGCGTGCTTGCGGTGCGTGTCCGGAGCGGCGAGTAGAGAACAAGGAAAACAAAGACGGAAAGCGCAAAGCAGAAGGCAGGAGTGAGCGGAAGCAAGGTTTAGCGTATACATCACCGCCACATGCCCGTGCGCGACTCGAGCTGGTCTCCTTGCATGACGAAGCACAGAGTGCGTGAGGAAGAAAGCGAGAGAGCGCGTGCGGCGGCGTCCCTTCGATGATGCGTCAGGAGAAGTACACCACAGCCGCCCGCGTCACGGCGCCGTGCGAGCGTGTGTGTCTGTGTCAGTTTGCCGCTCTCTTGAAGCACGCACCCGACTTTTCCATGCTGACACGTGCGCACGTGCGCATGGACATGCGTCTCTGCACCAAGATGTGTCCACATATCGAGCCATCCACCACTTCAGGGTACCATCCGCTGCCTTGCGATGCTCGCCGATCCTCAGAAATCGGGGCCACGCCCTTCCGCTTCGTATCCGCTGTGCTTGTTATGAGTTAGCAAAGAAAATCTGGCAAAAAACGCGCGAGAGCAACGGCGTCACTCGTGCTCTGAGAGAAAGCCCGCGACGGTAGCCCCGCATCATGGGGTCCCTGACGGTGGCACGCCCTGGCCCTCCCGCTCCTTTGCATAGCCGCGCGCAATGCCGTGCTTGCCCTCCAGGATGTTGACCTGAACTGGCGTCTGCCCCACTCGAGGGTCAAGACCGACGTACTCGCGGTCGTACAGGCGGGCGAGTGCACCCTGCGAGCTTCCCTGTCCGATCAAGGCACCACCGCCGCTTCCAGTGCTGGCACCTACCAGCGCGCCGCTGGATGTCCATCGCTCCTCCTCGTCATCCGGCCGTTGTTGCGGGACAGCGTCCGTGCCGCCTGCGCTGGATTCGAGCTCGCTTTGGCGCGCCCGCACGGCTCTTTTCAGCAGCGGCAGCACTGCCTGAAAGGAGGTTGTGTAGACGGCCGCCATGCCGTACTGCTCGTCTGCTTGCGTGTGGTCGGCGCTCGTCAAGGCGACGAGCACCTCGGCCGGTGACACGATTGGCTTCATGAATCCATCCCTCTTCTCTGTGAAATGGCTCTGCCGGCTGTACGGGCAGGCCACCGCGACGAAGCAGTCAACTGCGTCAACAAAGTTTGCCAACTTGAACTCATTCAAGTGGCCGACATAGATCATGTAGCTGCGCTTCCCGTGGGCCCGAAGAAGCTGGTGGAGCTGCTGCGTCACCTCGTAGTAGCCCTCGATAGCCAGCGAGGCGACGAGGATGCCAATGGCGGAGCTTGCTCGCACGGATTCGATGTTAAAGGCACGCTGCCTCATGCGGCGCTGCAGCGTCTGCTGAGCTCGCTTGCCATCTCCAGTTACAAGAGCTGCAGCGACGCCGTCGGCGCACGCGGCTGACACCCAATGGTGCACAGCACCCGTAAGCTCGAGAGACGCAGACAGAGAAGCCCCAGACCCCACAAGACACTTGGAGACGCTGTGCAGCTGCTCCTTCGTCTCTGCAGTGTCACCAAAGCTGCTGTCCAGAACGCAAACGACGGGTACGTTGCTCACCTCAGCACCGCCATCCCACGCAAGGTACTCGCGGCACAGGTCGCTGTAGTGAAACTGGTTGTACTGCTCTGCCGTCAGCACGTGGATCAGCGCCGAAGACCCGACAGCGCCGATAAAGAGCAGGTACTGTACCTCGTGCGACGGCGCGGGAGACGATGACGAGGAAAGCACGCGGCGAAAGCGCACGCCGTTGACGACCCAGCAGTCCTCGCCCGAGGAAGTGGACCCTGCATCGGCAACGCCGCTGGCCTCCGCGCCGTGTAACTTGACCGGCTCAGCTGCAACAGAGAGGCAGCGCTCTTCGAAGATCGGCCAGCTGATTGGAACACTAGAATCTTCAGCGGTGCTCCAGCGACGCTCAGCCGCTTGCACAATGGCTTTCGTCGGGTACGTGCCAACAATAGCGATGCGGGGACGCACCGGGCAAGGTGCTCCTGCAGAAGTGCCGGTTGCTTCCGCCTTCTCGGCCCACCAGTTCGTAAGCCGATGGCGAATAGCCGACGCGACCCGCCGCGCCACCTCCAGCACTAAGGTCGCCTCGGCATCCAGCAGCGCGCCTACGGCATCGCTGCCAGCCACGGCGCCAGTGGCAAGTGCACTGAAGTGAAACACTGGCTGGACATAGAAGACCGGCAGGCGGGTTGAGCGACTCATGCAGGCTTCACCAAAGTGCACAATGCAGTCGGCTGTGTAGTGCTGGGCGGTAATCTCATCGGGGCAGCAGCTGCCAAATGTGTTGTCGGCCAGGACAAACAAACGCATTGCGCTCGTAGGGCAATTCGGATTGTCCATCGTCGCAGGGCGGCTGTGTGCTGCTGTTGCCCCAGCCACTGCAAGTCCTCTTTCCTGGGGCGGTGCGACCCCACCGGCGGGGCAGCATTGCGACTCCTCTCTCACCACCCCTTCTACCCTCTTCAATTCCATCGCCTCAACGTACCGCTGATCTGTGGCGACGAGGTTGCTCAGGCAGTGCACCACAGCCACCGCGTCACCAAGACGCTCGTCTGGAAACTGCAGGGCAACACGCATGTAGTGAAGGCCAAGCCGCGATGGCACAGCGGCGGTGCTGCAGCACGGCTGGCAGGACAATGACGCTGCCCCTCCGCCAGACGCCGCGGTGGTAACGGCAACCGCAGACGCCGTGGTCACCTCTCCGTCATGAGTTGCCCCGGACAAGAGGAAGTCCACGACGCGATGCAGCTGGTAGCCGTCGATGATGTGTCGCTCAGCCTCGCCTTCGCTACCGCCGCCTTTGAGAGTTGAAGCGGTGCGTCGCTGTCGGTGACGATGCACCACCACCGCTGCTTCGACCGGTGAGTCGTGGTACATGATGCAAGAAGTAACGTGGCACTGCTGCTCTGCTGAAACACGTGGTTTCTCTCAGCCAAAGTGCCACATGCACAGGAATCAGAGGGCGAGCAGCCGTCAACCACTCCGTCGCACAATGCCGCTCAACTAGGAGAGGGCAGCGAATCAGGGTGCGTTGAGGCAGTGATGACGTTTTCTTTTTGCTTATTAACGGAAGGTATAGAAGCTCGTACGTGTGGGGTGGTCCAGGGTGGTCGTCGGGGGACGGGGGGAGGGATGCATATATGCAATCGACGCTGTCGGACAAGGGGTGTGTCGTTCGTCTCGAAGTCCTCTCCGCGCATGCAAGCGGGCGTGTAGGTTGGGCAGAAGCCGGAAAGAGGGGGAGAGGGAAAAGGCTGGAAAACAAGAGATTCGCATCATGAGGCGTGCAGATGTGGCGTCGCATTGACATCACCTCACTGCCTGCAAAAGAGGGGAGGGAAGGGGAGGGTCGCGGACAGCTGCAGCGCGGTAGCTACGGCCACGTTCCGATTGCCCTCCGATCGCTCCCCCTCAATCTCTCTCGAGGCGCACACGAGAGCAGTGGCGCAGATGAGCACGTAGAGGAAAGTGAAGAGACAAAGCCCGTCACAGGCACCATGACGGAGAACCAGGCTGAGGCAGAGCGAGCTAAAAGGCATGCAAAGAAGAACAGGGGACGCCACAGACGTGCGTACGGTGCCTCACCGTTGTTCCAGCAAAGCGCAGTTATTAGACCCCACTGCCACTCCTCCACACACATACACGCCCAACGACTATCAGTGGCAGCCTGTGCGCATGCGTTCACATGTCTGTCGAATTTCGACTCCATTGCTATCCTGGAAATCGCGTATGATTATCAGAGGTTTAACGTTCCATTGAGCGTGCGACCACGCACGGACTCTGCGCATCTTGACAAGTACCTTGCCCTTCCCTCGACGATGCGCAGAGAGTACCACGAGAGACCGTCTGTGTGTGTGTATGCGTGTGTGAGTGTGTGTATTTTGGGGGAGGAGGGAAGGAGACACGCGGTAAAAAGAAGCCCTGAAGTATGCCGCCTTTCGTGTCCCCACCCCCGCACGCTCCTCCCGAGACGCACACGCACGGCGCAGACCGCCCCGCCCACCCCCCGCCCTCCTCACACCTGCGCCAGCGGGATCGCACTAGAGCATCTCGTCCCCATCGTCGCCGTCAGGGTCATCGTACGGCACGTCGCTCTGCTTCCACCGCTTCTTTGTGTGCTGCTGCTGCTGCTCGATCAGATTCATGTGAAGGTGAAACGTGGGCAGTCCGTCCAGCGTCACGCCGCGCGCCGTTGCCGAGACCAGCTCCGCCTGCGTACTGTTCTCCTCAGTGCCACCACCGAGGCAGCCGCTGCTGTTGACGGCGCGGTAGGCATCGTCGCTGCGCAGGAAGAGCTCGTCGACCGCAGGCGGATATGTGTAGTACGGAATGCGGCCATCGTTCCAGTCTGCAAGGATCATGCGCGCCGTCGACTCCTCATCCACCTGGCCACCACGTGTGAGTCGTCCCCGACGCATCCCGACTTGCTCAATGAAGTCCATCACGTCGTTCTCGCAGAACTGGCTAATGCCGTAGAACAGAGCCAACGGGTGCAGCCCGCTGTTGCGCAGCGCCTGGTGTGCGGCGACGTCGGTGTTGTCGCGGTCGTCGGCCTGCTGCACCGCCGTGCATCGCTGCAGGAGTCGCTGCACTGGCAAGAACGGATTTACCAGCTCGCTAACCCGAATGGCGTTGCGCAGAACCACGTCGCCGCTGTCCTCACCGGGGCTGACTACGCCAGGGCAGTCCATCACGCGGATGTCAGACCGCAGCTCCACCTCGGTGTTGCCCGTCGTGAACCCGGGCATGTTGCCGACGCCGACAACGTGCTTGCGCTTCAGCGCGTTAATGATGGAGCTCTTCCCTACGTTCGGGTATCCAATGACCCCAACAACAATAGCCTTGCGCTCGCCCGTCTCGCCGCTGCGGGCGAGTGAGCGCAACCGCCGAAACATGTTCGTGACGTACGTTTGCCCCAGTGAGCCTTTGGCGTTGGCTGCGAACGGAATGCACATGAGCTGCTCCTGCTGCTCAAAGTAGTGGATCCACGCATCCAGCACCTCCTTCGACGGCAGCAAGTCCACCTTGTTCAGCACCACAACCATCTTCTTCCGCTCCTCACCGTAGGTTGAGCGGATGTTCTTCTCCAGCTGCGTAAGTCGGCAGCCGAGCGGGTCGCGGGCATCCAGCACCTGCAGCAGCACATCGCAGTTCTCAACGACGCGATGGAACTCTTTGAAGAAACGCTGCAGCGAGCGATCCTGTCCGCGGCGCGTCATATCTTCCACCCACACGCTGTCCTCCTCCGCGTAGCCATCGCTGGCGCCGTCCTGGCGAAACAGCTGCATTGGGGCCTCGTAGTCATGCACTTTCTCTGAGGCGCGAAGCGCCAGCGTCAGCATCTCGCGGCGGCGGTCCGCCAAGGTCGACTCGGTCCTGCCGGCGCCCTCTGCGCTCTGAGCGACCTGCTGCAGGGCCTTGCCGCGAATCTGAGAGCAGACGCCGCTTTTCCCGAAAGCGCCACCGCCGCGCGTAAGGTTGGCGAGGCGAAGACCTCTGCCGCTTACGCCGCTGTTACTTAGCCGAGACCCACCGGCCTCCTCGGCACCGTGTATGTGCGGGATGCTCAAGACGCTGTGCGTGCGCCGCTGTACTGTTTGCGTCAGGCGCTGCGCCACGTCCTTTAGGTCAGGCACGCCAAGGTCCTTCTTGAGCGCCTTTACCTGACCCTGCTGCCGCTGCCGGGCCTGCCGCGCATGCGCGCCGCCACCGCCCTTGCCGCATTTTTTTGAGTGACTACCCATGCTATTTGCGCCAGGTGGCACCGTCGTGCGACGGTGGGAAGATGAATGAGGTTCGCTGGTGGGTATGTATGCTGTGACCATGCCCGGAAGGCAGCATGCGAACACGCAAACAAGGAGAGACAGAAGCAGGGATGATGAACTCGACAGATGAAGGCGAGGACAGAAGAGGGCTAAAGGGCGAAGCGTTGCGCCGACACGAGCGCACATCATGTGCGTGGAGTAAAAGGCGAGAGAGAGAGAGAGACCCGATAAGTGGTCCCCCGCATCCCTCTCGTTGAGCGACAGAAACTTGCACAAGGTGGTTCCTGCGTAACGTTCGCGCGGCGGGGAGACCACGACGAGTCCACGCGCCTGTGCACTCCTTCTCTGTGCTTGGCGGCGGCAGCAACAAGTTCACCCCACGACCGGAAGCGGCTTCGTTACGTGGCTCAAGCTTTTGTTTTCCCTTGCTCATCTGACAAGACTCAACGAGAACTTATTTAATATCCAGGAAAGCGTTGTCGCACGTCACCGCTCTCGGAGGTGTGCCAGAACGCATACGCAGGCAGAAAAGAAAGGGAGGGTGGGAGAGAGCGAGAGACTCCAGCCGCGCCGATACGATTTCTGATCCCATATGCGTGGCAGGGCCTGAGAGAAAAGACGTGGACGACGATTGAGAGGGAGCACGCGCATGAGATTCGGTCTGTTGCGCGTATCTGTCTTAGGCAAAACAAATTTTACCATCAGGAAAGATCAGGAAGAGCGGGAAGAGGAGAGGAGAACAACAGGAGAGGAGGCGACGGCAGCAGACCAAAGGAGAGTCGTGCAAACACCAATGGGAAGCCGAAAAGAGCGGGGCGGCTGTGCGACGCATGTCCATCTGGCACATCCGCCCTCCTCGTTGTAAAGCGATTGGCTCGCTTTCTCAGAGGAGTCGTACACGAGTCGAGGTCACTCAAGCCCGTAACTCTATACGCGTCCTGCCCACTTCTGAGCCCTCCTTGCTTGCCGGCCCCCGCGTCTCTCCTGCTCGCCAGACCGCCTCCTGCTCCGTGAAAACTCCTTCGCCCCCCCCCCTCCGCTCCCTGAGCGCCTGAGTGTCGGCATTGCGTTTTCGTTTGTCGCGTTCACCGCATTGAATCCTCTCTGCTCGTTTTCCGTACCTTGTTTGTTGCGGTTGTTCCTTGACCCGCTTCAAGTACAGTGGAAAGCAATTACGCTGGCTTGGGGCCCCCAGCGTCGAAAGTGGTGCCCCACCCCCCACCCACCCCACGCGCACACACACACCACCACCACCAACGGTGCGAGAGAGACCAGCTCTCCCGTACGCAGAGAAGGGCGGGAGGGGGGGGGGGGGGGGGGGGGGGGGTCAACCCTCAATAAAGATGGTAAACACACAAGGAACAGTCACAGGGAGCAAGTAAGCTAGCTGGCACACTCACTGAGGCGCACAGGCGCTCATCGCCATACTCGGTTGACCCCATTCACTGGTCCGCCGACGGCTCCGGCACCTTCTCGACCATGCGCGACATGATCGTGTTGAGGCGCGTCACGATGCTGCGCGGGTCCTCGAGAAGTCCAGCGGCGATGATGGCGTTGTCAAAGATCTGCTCCGTCAACAGGCCAGCCGTCTCCACCTCCTCGCTCGCCTCCGACTGCGACAACGTGTACAGCTTTCGGATGAGAGGGTGCTGTGGGTTGAAGTGGAGGTTGTACTTCGGCGGTGGACCAGCGGCCTGGCCCGTCATGCGGTAGATCTTGCGCATCTGTGCCGCCTCGTGGTCCGCCAGCACGGCAGGGCTGTCGCGCAGGCGGTCCGTCGACTTGACAACGCCGACGCGACCGACGAGGCGCTTCGAGATGAAGTCGGAGAGCGCCTTGACCTGGACATCATTCAGCTGCTTCTTCACGGCGACGTCATCGTTCTTGTCCCCCTCGAGCTTCTTCTTGTGCTGCACGTAGCCGTCAAGGTCGGCGTCGAACATCTCGATGTTCTGCAGCTTGTGCTTCGCGTAGGTGTCGAGGTGCTGCATGACAAAATCGTCAATCGGCTCGGTGCAGATGAGCACCTCAAGGTCGTGCTCCTTGTACTGCTCGTAGTAGGGCGACTGCAGCGCCATCTCCTTGCTGGGCAAGTTCAGGTAGTAGATGTGGGACTGATTCGGCTGCATGCGGTCGCGGTAGTTGTCCAGGGAGACGTAGGGGTAGTCGATGTCGGACTTTGTCGTCTGGAAGCGCAGGAGCTTCGCGAGCTCCATCTTGTGCACCTGGTCCGTGCACACGCCCTCCTTCAGGAAGGGGCCATACTCCTGAATGAAGCGCTCGTACTTGCTGCGGTCGCGCTTGCTCTCCTCCTCGAGCCAGCGAATGATCCGCTTCGTCAGGATCGTGCTCAGCCGGCGCATCATACCGCCGTCCTGCGTGTGCTCGCGCGACACGTTTAGCGGGATCGACTCGCTGTCCACGGCACCCTTGATGAAGCGCAGCCAGTCCGGCAGCAGCCCCTTCACCTTGGACTGGATCAGCACGCGGCGAGAGTACAAGTTCACACCTGCATCCATGCGACCACCGCCGTACTTCTCCGTGTGCGACTGCGGCACGTAGAGCAGCGCCCGCACGCTCATCGGGGCATCGATGGAGTAGTGAAGGCGGAACATGGGGCTGTCGTAGGAGCCGGAGATGAACTTGTAAAAGTCGACGTGCTCCTCGTTGGTGACGTCGTTCTTGTCCTTCATCCAGAGGGCCTCGACAGTGTTTACCTTGCCGCCGTTGAGGGTGATCTCGTAGGAGACAAAGTTGCTGTACTTCTTCAGCACCCGCTCCACCACCTGCGGGGTGCAGAAGGATAGCTCCGTGTCCTTCACATCCAGCACAATCTTGGTACCCTTCTCAACCCCCTCGCACTCCGTCACTTTAAAGGTGCCGGTGCCCTCCGACTCCCACAGGTAGCCCTTCGAGCCCTTCTTGGCACTGCGACTGTAGACCTTGACGTTCTTGGCCACCATGAAGCACGCATAGAAGCCGACGCCGAACTGGCCGATGATCTTCTCGGCCGCCGACTTGCCGCTGCTCTGGAGCTCGTGCACGAACGCCTTCGAGCCGGAGCCGGCAATCGTGCCCAGGTTCGCTGTCAACTCCTCTCGGGTCATGCCGATACCCGTATCGCGTATGATGAAGCGACTCTTGCTCTGGTTGCAGGAGAGGGCAATCAGTGGGGCCTCGTCGGCCGGCTCGCGGGCGTACTCGGGGTTGCTGAGCTCCAGCAGGTGGCGCTTCTCCAAAGCGTCGCTGGCGTTGGACACCAACTCGCGGATGAACACCTCCTTGTCGCTGTACAGGCTGCATGCAACGATGTCCAGCAGCTGGCGGGTCTCCGTCTTGAAGCCCATCTCCTCCGACTCGCCGACAGGCTTCTCAACCGTGGCGCTCGACCCAGCCGTCGCCTCGGTGGCGCTGCCGTCCACCTCGTTCGCTCCGGCATTTGTGTTCTCCGGAGCAGGCTCCACGATGACATCCTCGTCCAGCTCCTCCGAAGCGTCTGCCTTCGGCTTCTTCTCCGCCTCAGTGGCGGCGGCAGTGGCGGGCTTTTCGGTAGAACAGAAGCGGTAGGCCGACGTGAGTGTAGCAGCCGTGACAGTGGTGCAGCCACCGCCGCCACAACTCAGCGCGGGAGAGACGCCGTTCGAAGGCTTGGACAGCACGACGCCAGACACCGACGCGGCGGCCATCGCGGAGGCCACCGTCGCCCTCTGTACGACACGGCGCATTCTCCTTCAACAACCCAAAAAGAAGTGGGAAAACGTTACGTGTCTGTGGCGTATGTGTGCGTGTGTGTGTATGTATGTGCTTATTGTTTGGTTGGCACCGCGCAGCCTGCCAGCGCCCAGCCACGCACGTCACTGCTGTACCTTCTGGGCGGATGTGTGGGAGACCACAGATGAGAGTGGGAAGCTGTTCGCCTTTTTCTTTGCGTTATCGTTGCTTCTCTTTACCCGTCGCTTCACCTGTTCCCTTGCGGCTGCGAGTGGCGGGAGATGGGGGGGAGGGAATGAGAGAGGGGAGGAGAAACCAGCGTCGACGCTTGTGACGTGTTAGTTTGCGTTGTGCTGTGTTAACCGCGTATGTTCGTTGCTCTTCTTCTCTTGTGCCCAATGTGGGAAGAGGAAGGGAGAGAGGGGGAAGGAGCATTACAGATTGCGTGCGCACGTGTGCGCACGTGAGTGTGTAAGTACCGGTGTGTGTGGGGTCGCGTGAAAGACGCGTGAAAGTACCCCCCCCCATCCACCCACCCCCGTTTTCCAACGATGTCATCGATACAATAGAAGGAGAGAGTGCAACATGGGAGACGGACGAAAGACAACACGGAAATGAGCGCGGAAAAGCTCACGAAAAGCACGTGTTGTGTGCCGCCACTGCCGTGGTGTCGATGGGCAAGGCAAAGGTATGCACCTCCACATGGGAGGCCGAGCCTGTGTGCTGTGTTTCTTGTCGCTCTTTTCCGAAAGGGCGATGTTGATGAGTATATGTGTATGTGTGTGTGTGTGTGTGTGGAGTATCTGCCGCGTACTTGATACACAATATGTAACAAGGGCGCAAGAACCGGCCGCTCGGTTGGCGCGTGTGTACGCAGCTGTAAACTCTGAGCGCACACGATCCCCGCATGCATTCGAGACGCACAATGCACAGAGAAAAGAAAACAATCCACTAAACACTACTCCCCTCACACCGCTTACCTTCCCTCCCCCCCCCCTCTTTTCACCACATCTTCGTCCCTTCCCCTTTCGATGCGTATCACGGGTGCTTCCTGGTCTGCTATCTGCCGTGGGTGGGCGTGGGTGTACGTTTTGTGGGAGTTGCGTGGTGGCGCGCCGCCCAGCATTGCCGATTTCCGTCCGAAGCCCACATGACCACCACGAGCAAGGGGATCCATGCAAACGGGCGAAAGGGCAGGCACTCGCCCATCGGGGGGGGGGGGGGGGAAGAGGAAGGGAAGGGGTCGCACAAACCAACAACAGGCGTGCAGCCATTGACGGAAGACATGTGCCGATGAAGAGAACGAAGGGAGAAGGAGAGAGAGGAGGAGGGGGTCAGCACCTTATGAGCACGTCGCGAAGCCAGTTGACTTTCAGATCTGGTTCATCTTTTCGCTGTGTGTGCGTGTTATCGACGAGGCAGACAGCACGAGAGCACGAAAACAACCTCTGCGCCGTCGTGGTGTCCTCAAGCAAAACCTCACCATTGGGTCACCCCCCACACACACACTCTCCCCCGCCCCATAACTCTCTCTCGCTGCACATACATACACACACACATAGATGCACACCAGCACCACAACCTCGCCTCACTGCAGGGGCGATCCCGTATCCTTTAGCACACTTCATGCAATGGAGAGGAAAAGCAAAGGCACTGCCCACCTGTTAGTCCGAACGCGTCACACATTCGTGGGGGCAAATTAGAACAAGAATGCAAGCAAGTAGCCCGTGGGAGAGAAGGAGACGCGGCACATCAACGTGGTGCACGGAACATGCAATCACACGCACAGCAGTCTAATCACAATAATAATAAAGGACTTCTACACTAATGCGTGTTGAACAATATTCAGAGAGAGAAGAGGGGAGAGGGTAGTAAAGACGCGGCAAACGGCACACGCGTGCTCGCTGCCCCGCCCTGCCCGCTCTGGATTTGGCTTTCTCTCTCTCTGTCATTGTTTCGTTTGGCGTTGCCCCTTCCCCCCATCTCAAGTGCTGTTCGCGCTGCCCCGTCGTTCTCTTGCCTCCTCGCCCAGCACAAGAAAGTACTGCATCGCGCTGTTAATTGTCAGCGCGATGAGCCCGCGGACGGAGATGCAGACGCGGAGAAGCACACCGGCGCGAGAAAGTGCGGAGACAGGGGGAACACAACTGGCGTAAGGGTCAACACATTCTTAGTAGCATGAGTCGCAGCTACGCCGGAGCTCTCTTCGCTGCGGCTGCACCAGGGAACACCGGAAACTGCAGTGGAGGGGGCATGCGCTGACTGGAAAACGTGGGCATAGTTGTTACGTGCAGCTGCTGTGGTGGTGGCGGCGGTGCAGAATAAGATGGCATAGCAGCGGTGGGGTTGTGAGAGCCGTTCATCTGGGCGGGAAGACTCGCTGACAGCGGCGGGGACTGGGACGATAGTGGCGGGTAAGACGATGAGTACGACTGTTCCATCGTGGGTGCATGCTGCCCCAGGTGGTGTTCAGCCGCCATCACGCCCTCGTGTGCCAGCGGCGCACCCTCCAGCACGTCATAGTCCGGCAATGCCTCCTTCGCAAAAGGGTTGAATGGCTTCTGCCCCGTTTCCACAGTGGCGGCAGCAGCGGTTCCCCCGGCCGCATCGTGACGCGGCGGCGGGGCTACATTGAAGGAGGCCAGCGGTGCCATTGAGTAGAGGGCGGCCTCCGTTGATTGCTGTTGTAGCTGCGGCCGTGGCGGGCACGGTTGTGGATTCGAGTTCATGGGCGGCTCGTACGGGTTACTCATTGTGTGCACTTCTGGCGAACCAGCGACGGTGCAGCGCGCATGCGCCTCCTGCGGCGAAGGCAAGCATGGTGGTGGCTGCGCAGTGCCCGTTGACTCTTGAGACTGCTCTCGCAGTTGAGGCGCAGCCCTCACAGCTGGGGTAAGAGAAACGTCTTTCAGAAGCTGGTGCTCCTGCTGCTGCGCTCTGGTTGGCATTACAACGCTGTGCCCGACAGAGGCAAATTTGCCCATGACTGGCAGCGAAGCCCCGGCAGCAAGGTCGGCGGAGGTGGCGACTGAGGGGATGATGTGCAGCAGGCCCGTGGCGACGCTGATGCCTACCGCTGCTTCTGGGTTAGTGCCCATCTCCACCTCCACCTCCTCAATCGTGTTGCTCTCACTATTGTACACCAGGAAGAGCAGCACATGCGGCACCTCCACCCTCTCATTTGGGAAGAGCTGCTTTCGCTCCAGCGCCCAGCGCTGCTCCTCGTGCCACGCCTCCAGTCGACAGTAGAAATCCCTCTGGCTCTTTATGAGTGTGATGAGTGTCTCCTGAACAGTCTGCATGCCGATAATGTAATCCCGATTTGCCTGCAGCTCTGTAGAGCACGCGGCAGGGCTTCCCTCCAGTACGTCGACAACGTGCACGCAACGCTCTGGGCAGGCGTCCGCGCGAGTCCATTCGATGCTGCACCCGAGCAGGCCACCACCGCCCCATTCGTCTGACGGGACGCAGTAAACGTCGCGGTATGTGCGGCTGTACAGATTGAAAGTAGTGAAGCAGACGGGCTGGTCGCGGTGGTTGGCCACGTAGCTCTTGAAGAACGACAGCGCCGATTTCCCCTCTGAATCGAGAAGAACCTTGTCAAGAGCAGTGATAATGTCGAAGAAGGGGACGAGGCCAGCCTTGTGAGCAGGGCTGTGCGGCAGCAGGCGCACCACCTGGAAGCCCTCGACGCCAGCAAGTGAGACAAGGGCCGTCCAAGGCGCAGCCGAGGCGGAGCCGGCAGACACACTGCGATCTGTGCCACCTGTTTCAGCCTGTCCAAGCTGACCGGCCTTTGCGCGGCCCTGGTCCTGGCCCATCGTCAGAGCGAGGATAGGGGAGGAGAAATGGGGGTGAGACTGTGCAAACGAAAAGAAGGCGGCTCGTATAGATGAAAAAAAGCGCAAGCGCGTGCGCTGGCTCTGGCAGCGCACGCAAGACGCAGGCAGCACACCGTGTCAATGGCGATCCGTGACCAGAGCGCGTGTAGCGAGGCGCAGACCGCTGTGCACTACACAAAAGCAGGCGAAGACACCAAGCACTCACTGGTGGAGTGTGGAGCGAGGAGGAGGGGGGAGGGAGGAAGGGGGCAGACAACTATGAGAAACAAACAGGAAAGAAGGTGGAGATCAAGAGTGCCCGCGGATGCCGGCGTACCCGCGCAAACAAGCAAAAACGAAAACAAATAAGAAGGAGTGGCGACAACAACAACAGCAGCAGCAGCGATACTACAGTCGCCGAACAGCAAAACAAGGGCAGAGCGAAAAGCAAGCAAAGACAATAAATGAGTGTCGCAAGGCACTCCTACGATGGAGTTGGGAGGATGGAGATACGGACCCGACGCACAGAGCCGATTGCTCCCTCCCTCGAACACACCCACTTGCAGCAGCCTCCTCAGCTTTGTTTTGGGGGGCTTTTTTTTGCAGTTGCCAGCTGCTGCGATGGCGAGAAAATGAAAAAGTACAGTCACGTGAGCACCTCCAGGTGTAAAGCCGCTTCAAAAGCATCCCAGGACTGAAAAGAAGAAAATGCAATCAGAAGAAACTGCTGTCAACGAACCCGTTTAGCCACCCAACAGAGGCAGTCCACACGTGCTTCCGTGCTAGACACGCACAGCCGCGCACACAGCCAACGCGAATCGATCACACAGCAGATTTGCGTCGCTTCTCTCGGTCTGTCAGTCAGTCTGTGTGTGTGTGTGTGTGTGTGTGTGTGTGTGTGTGTGTGTTAACCCCGTGCGCACAGCCTCTTTGAAAAGAATAGTCGTAAGGGGGCGTTTGATTGCAGGTGTCAGTCCTCGCTTTCAATGGTGAGGTTGTGAATAGTCTATGTGAGATCGTCCGCCACACGCACGCGCGCCCGCGTTCTCGTACGCGCACACAGGCGAGTGTGTCTGTATCCGTGTAAAGATACGTGCACACGAAGTCCGATGCAGCGAGGGAGAACACCACCGCCAATCTGCCGATACACGTCGAGAGCAGGATAGAGAGGAAGACGCACAGTAGAGAGAGGGAGAGGCAGGTTGGCAGAGGGCAGTTGGGCACATCAAGAACGGCGCACGGGAAAAAGGCGCTGCGTCAAACATAGGAAGGACAGCGAACACAAAGACAGGCAGCGAGACAGAAGGCACTGTAAAGAGGCGTCTGCCCTGCACATCCCTTGGAGGTGACTCAAATTCGAGGAGGCGGTCCCCCTGGACTTCAGCCCCGCTCTTCACAACGGACAGAGGGCGAAAAGGGGGGGGGGGGTGTAAGCACAGAAGCGCGACTTCCTTGTCCGTGCACGAGATCCATAAGAAGGACGAGCGAGCGCGCCTGTGGTACGTTGGAGTCTGTGTTCAACACTATCTCCACTGCCATGCTGAGCTCACGTTAATTGGCAATGTTCTTGTTTTTTTTTCCAATGAGGGGGTCATCTCAGCGATCTGCTTTCGTGAAGCGAATCGAAAGAGAGAGGCGAACGGCGAGCGTAACAACAAAAACGCACAGGCAAGCACGCAGATGTCGCGTCCAGAAGAGAGCAGAAGAGGTGGTATAATAGAGCGCGCGCGCACAAACATCGAAAAGGAAAAACAGAGGATGATGTACCACTAAACGGATCAAAGACTTAGGGAGTGAAAAGGGTCAGCACCGCATGGACAGAGTCGCCGCGTGTCGTCCGTGTCATTCCAGGTTGTGGTTGTCGCTGCTGTTTTGATTCCTCCATCCGCTCGCTTTTTTTATTTTCTTTTCGTATTCTTTCCTCTGTGCCTGTGTGCACGGTGCAGGTGGGTGGGTGGGGCGGCGTGTCGTCTTTGGGTGAGGCAGAGAGGGTGGAAACAAAAAAAATGCAGACGAGGGGAAGATGCACCTCATAACGGCCGCAAAAAAAAACGAAGGACCAGCGGAGGCTGGCGGATGAACCATCGCAAGACAACAACAAGAGAGCTGGCTGCGTGCTGCTGTGCGGCGTTGGTTTGCTTCCTTGCTGGACCCTGCTCACTGGCTGGAATGCTGATGGAGCTTGACACGCCTGTCCAATGCCTCCCCGCCGCAACTAAGCAGAGCAAGTCGCCTAGTGCACACACACACACACAAACATATAAGCACATAAACAAGCGAAGAAGCGTCGCCCGCTTCGGAAACGTGACCGCCTTCACGCCATACACTCGAAGAGGCGAGAAAAAAAAACATGCAGCGGAAAGCCGGAAGGAAGCCACGCAAGCAGAGCAGGCGCCGAGCTCATGCGGCGTATGGCGAACGAGCAACACACGAAGAACAAGACGGGTGAGAAGTACAAAGGACTCTGAAAGAGACAGAAACGCCCGCGGCCAATGAATTCTTGATTGAGGCGGCAGCGTTAGTCTCCGTTCCCCTCGCCGGCTGCAGCACCTTGTCTTTTACAGAGAGAGAAAGGAGGAGGAGGAGGAGGGGGGGGGGGAGGGGGACATCGAGAAGAGCGACGAAAAAGAGAAGCGTGCCCCATGCACCCCCGAATCAAACATCACGAGAAAACACAGAAGAACAGGTGAGCAGCTTGCGTGCACGTATGCAGGCGTCTCCAGACGGGGAGACCGATCAAGCGGGGGCAACGAAAAATAAAAGAGAGAGAGAGAGAGAGAGACGTCAGAGAGAAGCCGGAACAAAAAGGACCAATACGATGAAAGGGGCAATGTTCGCCGTCCGAGGACGCTCGCATCGGAGTGAGGGGAGGAGTTCTGACGAGAATGCCGATGGGCCTCGTCTTCGTTCCTGGGTTTGGTTGCGGTAGCCGCAGTCATCAAGATCACGGTGCCTGCGAGGAAAGTCATCGGTGGCTACGACGAACACGCGAGCAGACGAGGAGGTAGCAACGAGGGAGGGAAGAAGGGGGCTAGAAACCCCCTTGGAAGAGAGGAAACGACCGTCCTTGGCACAGCGCGGCTCGTCGTGAAGGGCAATGACCAAGGCCCATTCTGCGCAACATCATCGTGCAAGGCAGCACATGCTCTGTGCCGACATCAGCAAGCCCTCCACGGCAGACAGCGCGCGCTCACGGATTGGATTACGTGGGAGATGCGAGAACAATGAGGGACAGCGACGAAAAATAGGAGCGGCCGCTTTAGACCTTCCCTGAAGGCGCGCCGCCCATCTCTGTGCGAATGTCGGACTGCAGTAGCTGGGGGGAACGACCACTGCACCCAAGAGCGTCAGAGCCGCGAATGAAGAGCGACTGCGGCCCTGGCAACTCCACGCACGTGGGCTGGGTACGCATCGCCGCAAGCGAGCCTGCTGGCACAGGAAACGGCGACGATGGCGTGGCAGGGTAGATGAACGGGGAAGACGTCGAAGGCAATCCCGGTCGGCCATTTCCGGCAAGTAGAACCGGCGCTGGCTTGTCCGATGCCGCGTTCGAAGTCGAAGCGGCCTTCGTGCTCAGCTTGTGGAGGGAGAGCAAAGACAAAGAGGGCCCCACTTGCGGCGTCGTAGACACTGACGACGCAGATCCTGGCGTGGGCGAAGCGTCAGCAAAGGCAAAGAAGTCTGTAGCTACAGCGGAGGTCGTCGAAGATGCAGCACCGCAGCCTTGCAGCGGTGCCGCCGGGGGGAGTCGCAGCGAATGCAGAAGAGCAACGTCAGGAACGCTTCCCGTGGAGTTTGCCACCATCTCGAGGGACATCGAGTGTGGCGGCGGCGACAACGGCACCAGCTCCCTTGGGCGCTCTCCTTTCGGAGTCGCCAAGAATGCTGACTGCGTGGGCACTGCTACGGTGTGCGGCGATGTCGCTGAGACAGCAGCCTTTGCTGCCGCCGTCACCTCAAAGTCCGGTAGAGCAGCAGGGCAAAGTGAGGCGAGGCGGGGCGGCGACATCGTCGCGGTGGCGGGCGAGGGGAACAAGGTGGGCTTCAGCCGCTGTCGGCACCAGGAGGTGAAAAAGGCGTACGACAAACGGCTCGCGCTCTCGCCTGCACCGCCAGCTGGAAGTGAAGTCACCGGGTTGACGTCGCTCATGGGTACTTCAACGCAAAGCTGCAGGAGTGACGGGAACGCGGGACGCAGGCGGCGATGGAGCGGTTTTGCTGCGGGTTCACAGCGCTCGCGCACGTCAATGACAGCGAGAGACACGGCTGTGTGGAGAGCAGAGAGAGAGAGAGCAGGTTGAAACACATAGACGGAGTAAAGAGGATCATTGGGACGGCCCGCAGGATGCGGAGGAGGAGTGGCCTGAAATAAGGGGGCCTAGTGAAGGAAAGCGAGGCGGAGCCACGCCTGACAGCACAGCCGCAGCTTTTCGTTTGCCCTGCAATGCAGGGCATGGGAGCTGCAAGGACGGGAAGGGGCGCAACGCAGGAAACAAGCGCGCTCCCGTCGTGCCGTGAGCCACACACGTCGTCGGTGCGCGGCGAGGAAGAAAAGAGAGACTAGAAGAGATGTCGTTACCCGTCAGTGGACCATTATTCTACTCTCTCGACCAACTCCACAGGTAGGGGAGGGTACGGTGAAGCACGTGTGGTGCCGCCGCTACCGCAGCAGCAGCAGCAGCACGCTCGCACCTGCAGTACCATCGGCCCTGGTCCTGCAGCTGGTCAGAGATATGCTTAGTCACCAACACGCAACGTCCTACACGCGCGCACATACATAGGTGCGTTTAACTCTCTTCCGAAGCCCTGGGCGTCCTTTATCGACAAGACCCGGCGTGGCTAGATCGGCTTCCCGGTGAAGGGGTTGATGTTCACGTGCGCAGGAGGCACGCACACGTCCACGGACTCGCCCATCTCGGAGATGCCGCTGATTTTGCCGAAGGGCCGGAATTTTTGTACGTCGTTCTTGGCGTAGAACTTGAGGAGGCGGAAGCCGCTCTTCTCCGCCAACTTGCGCTCTTTAATCTGGCTCATGATGACATTGATGCGCTCCAGCTCCCTGTTCGCCGCTGTGTCGCGTACGGCGACAATGCGCTGCAGCTCCGCTGCAATCTTGGCGTAGTACTGGTCGTGGAGGCTTTGAAACAGGTCTGACTTGCTCGCGAGCTCGTTCAGCTGTCGCTCACGGAACCCCTGCAGCGCCGACGTCAGCGCCTCGTCGAAAACGGGGCAGTCGTTGATCCACGTGTCAATCGCCTTGACGTCGGCGTTTTGCTTGGCGAAGAGTCGATTGAGCAGCAGCCGGCGCGCGGTAGTTGCGACGTCGTCCTTGCGGTCGTTCTGCATAACCAGCTTGATCTTCCTGGTGCCATCCAGCGGGAAGTCCTCGCGCACGATGCGGCTGCCAGAGCGGATCTCCTTGGTCAGATCCGTCAGCCGTCTACGCGTCCACAGAGCGAAAAGGACCTCTGATGTCTTGAGGGGCTGCACTTTGACTTCTCCAGACTCCTCCGCGACTGGTACCGCGGTCGAGAAGCCCGGTAGTGGAGGCTTGGTAGCGGGGCCGGCGGGAGTCTGCGTCGCCGGTGAGAATCCAAAGTCAACGCTGCCTGGGGAGGGTGGCTGCGCCGCCTGCTTCCCGAAGCTGAAGCTGAAAGAGACGCCGTTGGAGGAACCAGACGCGACGCTTGCAGGAGTCGTTCCCACTGACTGAGGCGCAGCGCCAAAGCCAAACCCGAACCCCGGCGTCGCCGGGGTAGTGGTGATGGTCGCGGTCAATTGCGCAGAGCCTGCTGCGGAGGGCGTGTTTCCAAAGCCGAAGCCAGGCATACTTGTAGTTGTAGGGGCACCTGCTGCTACCGCAGCGGTGCTGCTGGCTGAGGCGCCGAAGGCGAAGACGGGTGAGGCAAGCGTGGCGGCAGCGGCAGCCCCACCTCCGTCCGCGCTGGCGGCCTTTCCGCGCTTCTGCAGAAGAAACACGTTCATGTCGCTGCCGTCAGCTGTCACGACGCGCCGCCAACACATGTCCTGACCCTCCAGCGGTAGAATGCGCTCTGGGGCGTTGTCCTCGGCGTCGCTGTAGGGCCAGTGGGCCTTTACAATGTACTCCCCCGGCGCTACCGTCGGCTGCATGGCCTCGGCAATTATGTAGCAGTCCACCGTGACACCCTCCATACCATCGTCGCCAGCGAGCAGGTCCTCTTCGCGCAGCTGCATGAACCAGCGCGGGCTGCTGGCGGTGCGGCTCTCGAGCACCTTGCGGAACTCGCTCCAGTCGTACGGCTGCTCCCCGGTGCCAGGCTGAGAAAAAGTGCGGTGCACCAGCTTTGTCGAAAAGAGTTCCTCCATCCGAATTGGGTTCTCAGCGGCCTTGTCGAGCAACGGGTCGTTGGAGTCGATCCACTGCGCAAGTGCCTCCTGTTCCGCCTTCTCCTTCAACGCCCGCTTCTGCTGCGCATCCTGCCCACGCTTGGCAGTGCTGGTCGCCGTTGAGGCCTTTTTCACCGCCGCCGAAGACTTCCTCGATGCCATTGGAATGTGGCTGCGTTAATGGATATGCTGCCGACTGCTGTCTCTGGTGAATACCTTCTCGCTTCAGAGACACGAGGTTGTGTTGGTGAGTACACCAGCAGTAGAACCGCAAAGAAAAAGGTCGATCCACGAAGGAGAGGTGAAGGGTGTAGAAGGCGTCGAGGGAGACACAACACATGCACCACCACGTTCTTGCCATTGCGGTTATCTGTCTTTGGATATTGTGGTTGGTATTGTTGTGGCGCACCCCCTCCCCCCCACCCCCTCTATTTCTGCAGCGGGGACGGCCACTTCCATGAGCGCAGGGGGCGCGCGATCTAGTACAGGGTCAGCGGGGCAAAGAAAGAACCGACGGGCAGAGGAAGAGGGGGGAGGGGCGACGACAACAAAAAATCGATGAACTCGATAAGAAAAGGAGCGCCTCACTGTGCGTGCTTGGCCGACACGGCACAAGAGGGGACGACAGGCAAGGAGGGAGAAGCGAAAGAAGAAAAGGCGCGGCCCACCTCCCCCAGCGCGGGTGCTCCTCTCTCGCCCCCCCCTCCCTCCTCCTCCTCATTGGTGAGCTCACCCATCCGTCAGATCCGTTGTGCACCCGCAGCCCTCCGACAAAAGAGCAGAAAACAAAAAAATAATAATAGAAGAGGTTTGGTTCGTTGGTTCCTCGATAGCGAGAAATAAAGAGGACAGACTCGCCTCGCTTCGACTTCCCTGCACAGTACACGCACACTCCATCACGATACAGGGGCCACTTCAGCGCAGCTAACTCCCAAACAGAACGCAACGGCCGACAAGACTAGACAGAAAACAGGAGCTCTTTCCACCTACCCAACCAACCCTCAGCGACATACACCGGCGCATGTGGGGGCGCTCAGAAAAAGTACGTGTGGGTGGCCCGCATGCGCGTCAGGGTCGCGAGTCGCTGACGTCGTGTGCTCTGCACGCTCTCCAAGTCGTTGAAGTCCTCCATCAGCTCGTGAAAGAAGGCATACGAGCGGAGGTATTCCGCTGCGATGGAGCGCATCACATGCGACAAGAGCAGCACCATGCCTTGCTCATAGTTGTTGAGTTCGCGGGCCGTCACAGCGCTGCCAGAGGCGCTTCGCGACACGTCGGACGAGCTCTCCGAATCTCTACCTGACTCGATAAAGGCAGCCGTGTCAATAGCGTCCATGTCTCCACTGCCACCCCGCTCCATGTTTCGCGACGGCAGCGAAGAGCCCAATGTGGCGCCTACCGCAGCTGCAGATGAATGCGCATGGCAGCGAGCTTTCGTGCTACGCAGCCGACCCGCCACCCTGGCGAGATTTGTCTGCGCGCGTGGGAAGTCGACGACTAGTGCAGTGGCCTCGGCATGGGGACGGATGCCCTGCTGCTGCGCGGTGATGCGCAAAAATGGCAGGACAAGCCCCTGACCGTTGCCAGCGAAGCTGATAACGCGGAACAGAGAGCGCCAGAGGAGCTTCATGCGGAGGCGCACAGGCTTGTACTTGAAGCGGTAGCGAAAGAGGCCCCACGTAGCCAGCAGGCCACCGGCCAGGAAGACCGGCATCATCGCCATGATCTTGAAGTTGATGTCATTGCCCTCCAGCACCTCGTCAATGCCGTTGGCCACACGGCTCACCTCCAGCGCCTGGTACGAGAGCTGGATGAGCATGATTCGCGGAAGGTGGCCAAACAGGACACTGCGAATCGGGTGTCGCACAGAGTGGCGGTACTGCTCGTCGATCAGGCCCAGGCCCTCCGGGTCCGCGACGCCAGCTCGCAACCGCTTGAACGTGCGATCGCGCAGCTCTTCCAGCCGTTTCTGCGACATGTCCGGGTACATGTCTTCATGAAAGTCGCGAATGATATTAGCAAGCGACACGGCATCCCGCTCGACTGCACCGCGACGGTCCTCGACACCGGGGCGAACGTAAAAGAGAGACTCGCGCAGTTGCATGACGGGGTCAATCACGTAAGACCAGAGCACCTGCCGCCCCACTATCACCGTCTTCCGGGCAACCGCCGCCAGCTCCGTCGGCGACTTCGTGTATACCCACATGAACGGCGGCACGATCGTGACGGCCGCGACAAGGATGCGCCGCCAGTGCCGCGCCGTCGGTGGACTGTGAGCACGCTGCACCAGCACCGTCAGGCGACGCAGCAGCACCTGGGAGCACTGCACGCACTGCAGCAGCACCCGCGCCCCTTCGCGAACGCTCGCCGGCCGATCTCCATCCAACCCGCTGCCGTCGTGAGCGCAAGGTGTGCCGGCCTCGGCAAAGTGAACCTGGTAACCGCTTGACTGAGCTGCTGGCGCCGCCTCGTCAAGTGCAGACATGCCTAAGAGCGCGTTTTCGTCTGACGGATGCAGTCCCGCTTGTGAGTCAGGTCTCGCGAAGGAGGCAGTAGCCGGCTTAGCAGCAGAAAAGCCGCCACCGAAACCACTCCAAGGAAAGCGAACCTGCTCATTCACCTCCAACACATCTAGCAGCCGCCCGTCAGGGCAAAACATCGTCTTCAGCTCTTGCAGCATCGACCACACGGCACGACGCAGCTCGTCCATGGCGTGCAAAGACGAAGCCGCCTCCACCTCCTCTTCAAAGAGGCTGATGTCACTCTCGCGTTTGGCCTCATCGTGCAGGCCGCGGCGCACGTGCGGCGTCGCCGGCGCTGCGGCGCTTGCAAAAGCGCTCTGGCCTCTTCTCTGCGGAGAGCCGGCGCGGTCGCGAGACCCCTGTGTCCGCGATGAAGCTCTTTTGCCCCCAACGCCCGCCGCGATCGGGCTCCAGAACATGCTGTTCTGGTTTGCGTTGAAGTCACAGCCCCAAACGCCCCCGCCACAGTGAGCGTTGGCGTGGTTCGTTGGCAACGGCGACGCCGTGCAACTACTACCAGCCGTCGCCACAGGTGCTCGTTCGACCGCCACTGCTGCAGCCGCTGCCACGGGCGACATCATTACCTCGAAGCTGCGCTGCACCTGCATCAGGAGCGTGTTCAGCTGCTCCAGTGCCGTATAGACCGCCCCGATATAGCTAACAATGAGCTGAAAGACGCTCTGCAGCGTGAACATGTGCCTGCTGACCTCATACTGAACCTGGTTCAGCTGCGCGTGCAAGCCATGCGACCACACACCTCGCCAAAAAGACGCGGAGAGTGCTTGGTGAAAGGCGGCTTGGCGCGGATGCTCCTGAGCCCACGACCAGTACCACGCACTCCACGCCACAAAGCCCTGCACGCCTGAGAGGTCACGGAGAAAGTGAATCACCTGCCACCGTACCCACACCAGCAAGTGAAGCCACCCGACCAGCTCTGTTGCGTAGGGCCGCCTGTCCCAGCAGCTCGTCGCACTTGTCCTTCTTCGCGGTATACACATCGTCGTTGGGGAGATCAGCGGTGCCTGTGCGTCGCCAGTGTGCCATGTATGGCTGAAGGATAATGATGGCCCCGCACTGCGGAGGTCTGTGGAGGCGCCGGCCGCCAATCCACTAACGCCGCTGCTGCCGCCGTGTCGAGGGCGCGACAGGAGTCGATCTTCACTAAGCTGTTCCCCGCTGACACCGGTGCCATTTTGCCGTGTGTGGTGGCCACCACCTAGTTGTGTAGTTGTAGGTGAGGGAGCGGCAGGAACGTTGATGCCGTCTTCCGCTCTCTCGCTCGCTGCTGTGGCAGCCATGGACACCATCTTGCTCGGTGAAGCCACCGCATGTCTCCGTCTCGCATCCGCCGTCGATACACCATTTTTCTCGTGAACGTTTGTGTGGGATGCGACGGACGTGAACGGCCCCGAGGTCACCTGGATACTCAGCGACATACTCGCTGGATCCCGTTCCGCGGGGGAGGTGCCATGCGTATACCGGCGCGGCGTCTGCGTGAGATGTGATGAAGAAGTGTCACCGTCATCCCCTTGGCGAGCGCGGCCACCCCCAGCATCATTTTCGTCGTGCATGTCTGCAGTATTTCGCGGCTGAGAGGACTGGGTGATAACAACCTCGTCCGGCGAGGTTGTGTTGTGAGTCTCGGCTCTCTGCGAGGCAGCGGCTGACTCGCTCGGAGAGACGGAGAGGACGGGTACAGGAAAACGCAGCCAGCGCATCGCCGGCGCGGCACCGACGCTAGTCGACACAGGGGCGGCAGAGAGTGCCGGCGTGGGTGCGAAGGGGGCACGCACCCACTGCGGGACGCGAGTTCGCCGCGCCCTCGCAACATTCGAGTTAGCCGCAGCAGCGCAAAGGGAGATATTCGAGGCGGTGCGAGGAAGAAGAGCAGCGGCGACGGTGTCAGTGCGCCGTGCCCACCCACGCAGCCGCTCCCACAGGTGCGAGGCGGCTCCATGGACAGAAGCCCCGGCCGCCACTGAGGCCTCTTGCTTATCGGAATTCGCTGCTTCGAATGAGGGCGCCACCAAGGGAGGGTCCGCAGGGAGAGACACGGGCAACGGCAGCCTGCTCGCTGACGTGCACGCCTCCTGCTCGACTGCGAACTCGCCACATCCACGTGGATGCACTGGCTGAGCTCGTCGGGCATCAGCATCTACGCCACGTGGTGTGGAACCAACTTTAGCGGCTTCCTCTCCACCCATGCCATCCTCCGCTCGTGCAGCGCTTCCTTGCAGTAGGACGCTTGACGGAGAGAGGATGGTAGCGTTGAGTTCGTCACTCCCGCCTTCGCGCATCGAGGCGGGAGGGTGGTGTAGACTGGCATGAGCGCCGAAAGTATCGTCCAGTACGGCGCACAGAAGTTTCTCCAAGTCGACGAGGGTGTGAAGGTGGGTGGCAGCGTACTGTTCAATGAGCGCGCCACTCACCGCCCCATGCCGCAGGTGCTCGGCGATAAGAGGGGTGTGGGTAAAGCGAGCGTAGACCTTGCCTGACTGCGCCTCTAGCACGTTGGCAAAGCTGTGACGGTAGAAGATGGGCGTGCGCACGTCGACACCATGCGTGGTCATGGTGCTCTACAAAAACGTGGGCGTTGGCGGTTCACCAAGACCCCCTCTTCCGCTGACACTCTTTCTTTTTCGGCTAAGGCACCCCTTCACGCACATGGTGGGCCCAACACTGCACCGCGTCTCCGTCCTCGTGCACGCGGCAGACGCACACCTCGTCGAAGGCACCGGCGCGGGAGAGAGGCAAGTCAGAGGGCGAAGAGCGAGAGAGAAAAGAGAGAAAACAAGCATGCAAAAACACGGGGCGCCAAGTTAAATGAGGGCAGCTACCTCTGTGGACGGGCTTCTGTGTGCGCGCGTGTGTGTGTGTGTGTGTGTGTGTGTGGACGTGTGCGTGGTGATACGGATAAAAATGGGAGCTGGGTGCCGCACACGCACTGACTTGCCCACAAAAATGAGAACAAAAAAAAGTGCAAGCGGAAACGTGTATGTGGGCAGACAGACAGACAGCGAGCGGCGCAAGCACAGCCAAAACACGAACAGGAAGCGTGGTGCCTGCCGTAGTGCTTTCCGGGTACAAGTCCGACCCGCCTCGCCAGCGGGAAAGCAGAGACGTGTCAACGATAGAAGAAGCGAGAAGGGGGGCGGGGGCGGAGGCGCTGACAGAGAACGAGGAGAGAGAACCAATACAACAAAAAAACAGAGCGGCGTTACGGTTTCATTTTGAAGCGGCAGGGAGAGCGAAACATGCCGATGGGGCGCACAACGAGAGAGGGCAACACCAATACAGTGAAAACCCCGTCAAGGACATCCAGAAGACTGGATGCCCTGAATGCCGCCCGCGCACGCACAAAAAAAAACGCAGCGGCGTACGAGGAGGTGCCTCCGGTGTGCCGCTGCTCCCCTCTCCTGTTCCCGGTAGCTCAACGAAGCAGCGAGACAAAGGAGTGGCTTCCCCACCCTGCGCGTGTGTTGGGGCGCGGGATGATGCGCGACAGAGACGTCAGAGGGGGTATCCTCGATGAGCTACGCTACTCCTGGTTTTCACATTACGGCGTGAATGTCTGCTCGCGACATCAACTTCGCTGCGGATGCTGCTCACTGACCGACCGACACCCACATCCGTTGACTCAGCACTGTGGGACAAGCACAACGTATTTCCCCTTTGGAACCTACCCTCTTCAACGCATCAGTGTGTGCGCATAAAAGTTTCCAGTGCTGTTTTCGATTTCTCTTCTTCTCCACAGCACATGCACAGCGAGGTTTCCTCGACTGCTCGCCACTGGCTCGGTGAATCTACGTGAGCGCTCCGCCACTCCTCCACCTGGTTTACAACTCCAGCTGTCCAGTCATGTCAACCATTTCTGCAGTGCTTCCTCCACTCTCACCCCGCCCCTCCCCGAGACACACACCAGCCAGCACGCCACCACGCAGAGAGTGGGAGCAAGAGATGGAGCAAGCCGTTGAAGGGCGTGGGCGCAAAGAGCGTCATGATGTGGCTCGACAAGACGATCACAGCGATGAAGAAAAAACAAAGAACAACACAGTTAACGGAGCGAGCGCCTGTGTCAATTCGCTAACCGTGTATACGCACACGCACACACACACACATGTATGTGTATATAGAAACAGGGCAAGGAGAGAGCACGTCAGGTTGGCCGAAAGGTGGCTGCACTATCCACGGAAAGCCTGACAGCGCAAAGTCTATAGCATTTCTTGGGAACGTTGAGGGTAGTGCACGGGAGCGAGGTGAGCCGGAGGCGCTGGAAAACAGGAAAGAGGAGGCGCTCGGGCGGGTTTCTAGGGTATACGTGCGCGTGCGTGCGTCAATACCTGTGCATGCGCTCTCGTGAGGATCCACTTCAAAGGCCGAAAAGAAAAAAAAGTATGCTGCAACATTTTCTGGTCCCCAGCCTCAACTGCATTCATGGCGCACGCATCTGCGGGGTACTCTCTCGCAACCGGGGCAAAAGACACGGGACTGCTGGAACGCCCCCCTCCTACCAAGACGACATGCCCACAACACCCACAGACGCTCGCCCACTGGCCGGCCCCTACACAGGGAGGGCGATGGAAAACAAACCATTCACAGCATTCGCGCGAGGATTACAAAGAAGGCAGCCCCGAAAACGAAGAGAGCGCCTTCTCGTCACCACGTGCATTCCACCGCACAACCTTCGTGAAAATACACTCTATACGGCCCGTGGCAGGCTGTATAGAGCGGTGCTGTACTCCCTGCCGCATGGCAGAAAATGAATGCGCTGAAGCAAACACGACAGAATCCTCGATACACGTGCACACCCCACAAACATACATCAGCAACAAGGCAGCCAAGCCGCACCACTGATGCAGCGCATCAAGGATCAACGAGGGCATGCTGGTCAAGGGAGGCCGTCGGCTTCGGCGGCGGAGAGGCCCACCACACGCGATGCTGCCGCAGGCGTCACGGTCAGGTCACCGAAGAGCTCATCGAACTCGGCGTCGAGGTCCGCAGCGATTTGCGGTGCAGACGCTCCGCGCGCCGCCGTGGCTGCCGCTGGAGCAGCCGAGGACATCGGAGGTGATACTGGCTCCAGTGACGCCGCCGAAGACGGCGCTGCAGGGACTGAAAGCGCCATCTCGGCTGCCACGGGTGCCGGCTCCTGCACCACCGTACCGCGCAGCGGCCTAGCCGGGATGGACATGATGAGGTCCAGATCCTCTTCTTCGCAGTCCTCGCCAAGCGAGAAAACCTGCTGCGGCTGCTGCGATGGTCGCACGGCGGTAGGATGAACTATGGCGGTGGGAATGGCCGCTTGGCCACCCGTGGAGCTTTTCGCCGCAGCGGAGGGAGCGGTGGCAGAGGAAGGCCCAGTCTCGGCTGCAGAAGAGGGGGCTGAACCGCTGATGGCGGTCGTCGTCATCTGAACTGCCGCGATCTTGCCGCTCACGGAGGACAGCGCTGTCAGGGCCTGCTCGCTGGTCTCACTGAGGCTCTCGCGGACACGCTTCATCATCCCCCAGCCCCACGAGCCGGCCGCCGCCACGCCCTCCTTCGCCTTCGTGCCCAGCTCCTGGGCCTTCTGCCGCACCTCAGCCCCTTCCACCTGCGCGAGGTATCCTGAGACCTCGTTGAGAGCGGCAGAGATCTTGTGCGCCGTTTTCGCCGCCTGCTGGCCCCAGTCGATGCTGGAGACACCCCGCTTGCCCGGCGCGTTTTCGAGCGCCGCGGCCGCAGCTGGGCTCATGATAGCGTCAATGATGTGATTGCGGATCAGCGGAATCGTCGTCTTGAAGCCGCCTGGCACGATGCACACGAACGGGAACGCCTGTCGGTTGACGAGGTAAAGCGCAAAGACCTTCAGCAGGTTCATCTCCTCCACGATCGGCCGCCCGGTGCCAAAGAGGGCAAGGGGGTGCCCGCGGCAGGACTCGAGCCGCCGCAACGCCTCCGCGAGGTCCTCGTGGTGGTAGCTCAGCACATCCCCTACGTGGACGGCCGTGGGCAGCCGCACGTACTCGAAGCTCTCCCGTGAACGGCAGTCGGCAATTACGTACTCGTGCGAGGGGAGCGCGTCTCCGCCGTCCTGTGCCGCTGCGCCGCGTTTCGCAAACGCAGAGGCGATGTCGGACCGCTCCAGCGGTAGGCTTGGTGTCTTGGCGTAGTACTCTTGCAGCTCCTTCGGCGTCTTGTTCAGCACACCGGCATCCGGGTAGAGGCAGAAGGCCAGCATGCGCTGTGTCGACAGCGGTGTGACACGGTAGAGCAGATCGGCATTCTGCAGCAGGGACTTGCCGCCCCACACAGGTGTCGGGGCGGTTGCGCGGCCGTCCACCAGCTCAGGGTTGATCGCGTCTGCCTTGCGCGCTGGGAGCGTGAACTTCATCTTGTCGAGGTGCTGCGTCAGCGCCTGCTTTGTGCTCAATAGCATGAGCGACCGACGGTGGGTGATGAGGTAGGCGTGTGCCACGTAGGGGACCATGGCGGGGTCGCCCAGGATGAACACCCAGTCCAGCACCTTCAGCGCTGTGTCGTAGTCCGACTGCAGAACCAGCAGGCGCCGCGACCAGTCGAACAAGTACGTGCCTATATTCACCTGCTGCTGGTCCATGTGGGTGGCGAGTTGAGGGTCGTAGAACTGCAGCATCAGGCGCAGCAAAGACGCCGTCGCAGGCTCGTAGAGGTGAGAGGCCGCTGCCACAATGAAATCCTTCTGCAGCACGCACAGCATTCGATAGAGAGTGCGCAGAAGCATATTCTTGTCCGTAGAACGGCTACCGGCCACCACGTACGTTACGCACAGGATGACCTCCATCATCACCGGATTGAAGTAAAAGGTCGCGTCGGCGCCCAGGCGGTAGAAGAGGCCGGCGAGTTCGTCGGTGGTGATGTGGAGGGTGGTGGGGAAGAGGGCGGCGGCCTGCTTGGCCACGTGCACGTGCGTCTCCAGTGCCCGTTTTGTGTACGTCGTCCAGTCCTCCTGCCCAGCTGCCCCGCCCGGCACCGCCGGGTCATCACTGTCCTCAAGAAGAAGGAGGCAGTACAGCTGGAACCGCTGCGGGCGAGTAAGCTCGTTGGAGAGCTGCGGAACGCGCATGCACATCTTCTGCAGGGAGCGCAGAGAGGTGCCACCGCGCCTCACAGTCTCCTCATCGCTGTCGAGCACGCTCATCAGTGTCGCCAGAGCGTTCTGCATCTTGGCCTCTCCTGCTGAGTGAGGAGAGGGCGGCGACTCCGTCGCTGTCGCCTCGCTGTGTTCGGCAGCGGCCATCTTCGGATGCGATGCGCCCTCCGTGACAACTGCGCCTTCCGCCAGACCGGCCAGTGGCGGTGTGGGTGCAGCGATGGGGGCGGCCTCCACTCCTGGCGCGTGTGACGCCAGGTCCGTCGTGTGGTTGTTGCTCTCCATCGTCGCCCGTGCTGCGCTGGCGACACGAAAAACGAGAGAGCGAGGGAGGGAGAGGGAGGGAGACGGTAAAATACAAAATCCCGAGAAGGGGGGCCACAGCGGCGGGCTTGCCGTGCGCGTGTGCTTGTGCTGGCACCTGCCAAGAGAGCAGCGTGTACGACAGAGGGTGGGGGGAGGGGCAGAGAGGAGAGGACGGTGGAAAGGCGCGCAGCAGAGCATCGAGTGCAAACTGCAGGGAAGGCGAGAGCCGTCGGCGAGAAGTGGTGGGGGCAGCGGGAGGGAGGCCGGCAAAGCGCCACGTGTTCCTCTTGCCTGCCTCCTTCTGCAGCATTCGCCTAGCCTTCTGTGAGCGGCGAAGCACAGCAGAGAGGAAAACGCTTGCCTGCAATACGCATCCGGCCCATGCAGCGGTGCTGCGCGCCAGCACACAACCACCAGCAGTCCCTCTCGCAGGCGAATCGGCACCCAGCAGCCCCACACCGCAACCAACACGCACCACTTCCCTTTCTGGTTTCGAGTTCTGCTTTTTCCACCGTCGGTGGTGTTGATGAACGCCCTGTGCGGCAACACAGCCAAACGCAAATAATAGAAGACGGAGAGAAATTCGGAGAGGAAAACAGGCTTGAGAACGGGAGGGGAGAAGATACTTTCTGACGTCTTCACACCACCCCTTAAGCATTAGTTACACATCGCTCTGCACACGCGCGGCCATGCCACAGGCCGCCCCACCACCCCCATCGCGTGGGGCCAAGCAGCCGCACGCACGCACGGTACAGCAATGCGCCGACGCAGTCATCGGAGCACGCTCCCTGCCTCACACACTACACCCACCCACACGCGCTCTGCAGGTCGCCTCACAGCCGCGCCCCCTATGCAGCTCGCCACTCGGTGCATCCCCCTCGGGATGGCACTTGGGCTCCCCCCTCTCTCCACCTCTGTAGGCAGCGTGAGGGCCGGGTGGGATGAGCTCGAGTCACGCTGGCACGCTGCCATGCTATATGCGCGGTACAGACGTGTTCGCTGCCGCAGGTCGCTCCAACGCAACGCCGATCCACGGCCTGACCGCCGGCATGCCCGTAGCGGTGCACCGCTCTGACCCCCTCACACCGTAGGCGCTTGACCGTGTCACCACCGGAGGCGGGGCGCTCGGCACTTGGCAGGGATAGTGGGGGGAGGGGCTGCATGGCTTCCCCACAGAGAGTGACGGTGCACTGGCCCTTGTGGTGCCACACACTGAGGGGTGTCTTCCCCGTCATCCAGGGAGGAGAGAACGTCGAAAAAAAGAAGGAACAAAACGCAGATAGGGGTGCTGCGAGCATGTGCTCATCTGCGACAAAGCGTCGAAGGAAAACTGCGAACTTTGGCGTAGACTGCAACAAGCGAAGGAAGGCTACAACGTTCGCGAGCGTACATATATATATATATATATATATATATATATATGTATATTTATGTATATTTAAGGCACAAAAAATTGAGAAGGGGGCCGTTCTCTTCTGCAGCTCTCACAGTGAAAAATTGTGTATATATATGCGCCCACCAGCCAGCATATACAGGTCACCGTCGCCTTCACCAGGCCTTCGCAACGCTCGCAGAAGAGGCTTCAAAGTATGCTCCGCGGCGTCGGAGAATATATAGAATGCTTGAATAGGCATCGAGAGCAGTCAGAAGCGCCTCGCAGCTTCGAGTGAAAGGGGCCTCCCGCTCTAGGGTCATCGATGACGCGATCGGTACTCTCAGACTGCGAGATACGGATGACCCGCCCGTTCAGCCGGATATGGGGGCTGCGTACGCTATCGGTTTCACCTTGTCCACTTCAAAGTGAGCAGCAGTGCACTTCTTGATGTCGTCCACTGTCAGGCCCTCTGCGACCTCCTTCAGCACGAGATGTTTGTCGATCACATCAAATACGGCTTTTTCCGTAATGATGCGGGTCACGCAATGCAGACCCGTCACAGGCAGCGAGCACCTCTCCACAAGCTTCGAGTCGCCTCTCTTGTTGCAGTGCGACATCGTCACCACCACGCGAGAGCCGCTCGCGACGAGGTCCATCGCACCACCAGGGCCGTTGACGAGCTTGCCGGGGATACCCCAGTTCGCAAGGTCGCCGTTCGACGAAACCTCAAGCGCACCCAGCATCGTCAGGTTCATGTGGCCGCCGCGAATCATCGCGAACGACGTCGCGCTATCGAAGCACGCTGCTCCCGGCAGGAACGAGATCGTCTGCTTTCCGGCGTTGATCCAGTCAGCGCTCACCTTGTCCGCTGTCGGGAACGGGCCCATGCCCAGCAGCCCGTTCTCAGAATGCAGTGTCACCGTCACGCCGGCGGGCATATAGTTCGCCGCCTCCGTCGGGATGCCGATGCCGAGGTTCGCGTACACGCCGTCTGTAAACTCCAGCGCCGCTCGCCGCGCGATCTTCTGGCGGTCGTCGTTCGGGTTCACGCTGCTCGGCTCTGCGCCGCTACCGGACACCGTTCGCTTCTCGATGGGTACCTCGTACGACGCTTGCACAACGCGGTGCACGTACACGCCAGGCAAGTGCACGTCGTCCGGGTGGATTTCGCCGTTCTCTACCACCTGCTCCACTTCCGCAATCACGCACCGCCCACACTGCGCAGCGGGGATGTTAAAGTTGCGGGCAGTCCCGCGGAACACAAGGTTGCCGCTCTTGTCCGCCTTCAGCGCCTTCACAATCGCGTAATCCGGTCGGATCGTCTCCTCCAGAACGTACCACCGATTCCCGAACTTCCGCGTCTCCTTCGGCTCCGAGATGACACACGGCACGCCGTTCTTGTCGTACCGGATAATTTGCCCTCCTGTCTGACGCTGCGTGCCGTACGCCGTCGCCGTGTAGAAGGCAGGGATGCCCGCGCCGCCGGCACGCATGCGTTCCGCCAGTGTTCCTTGCGGCACAAACTCCAGCTCAACGTCGCCCTCGAGGTAGCGCCTCTTGAAGATCTTGTTCATGCCCACAAACGAACAGCACATGCGGCGCACCTGCTTCGTCTCGATGAGACGGGCGAGACCGAAGCCGTCGATACCCCCCGAGTCCGTGTAGAGAATCATGTCCTTTGGGCCCTTTTTGCACATGGCGCTGATGACAGCGTCCGGCACACCACTGCAGCCAAATCCGCCGACGGCCACAGAGATGCCATCCGTCATGTCCGCGACGGCCTCCTCCAAGGACTGTACCTTGTCGAGACCGACGAGGCGCCAGAAGTTGCGGCGAAGCATAATGGCGATGCGAGAGGGTAGTCCGACACGTTGTCGTTCTGGACGATGATGGGTGTTTTTGTTGTTGCTGGTCGGTGCTTTCGGTTGCGCTCACTTTCCACGTGGATATGTCGGTGGAGGCGCGCACACGGATGACAGCAACGTGAAAAAATAAGAGAAGAAACTTAAAAATAAGGGAGGAAACTAACAAGAGAAGGGTGACAAGTAACAGCAGGCGAAGCTGTCAGACATACACTTTTGATGGAGGACACACCGGCACGCTTGTCTCGGAGGAGAACAGCACGTGAGGGGGTGGGGTGGGGCGGGGGAAGGGGGAAGCGACGGAGGACGGGGGGTTCGCCTGCGTTAGGCGTGGGGCAGAGCAAAGGAAAGGAGGCTGTGGTAAGAAACACCGCGACCCGGAAGATCGTGCCATCGTAAGTAGCGACCATACAAGGAGGACGGGAGGCGCGGCAGGTGTAAGGGTGCGCAAGTGATGGTGGGAGGGGGGAGGCAGAGAGTGGTGCGTAAGAAAAACAGAGCCACACCCATGCGTGCGCGTGGGTTCGGGACGGGGAAGGGATGAGAAGAGGGAAGGCGTGAGTGCCCCGGCGCACGTCCATGTTCCGTGTGTGTGTGAGCGTGTGGGTTTGGGGAAGGGTGGTGGTTGTTTTGTGGGAGAAAGAGATGAACCAAATGGAAGAAGGCGAGTGAGCGAGGATGTGCGGCGGTGAGCGAAGGGATCCGGTCGGCTCGCGTCTGCATCAACCGGGCCACAATGCTAAGGGGGAAGCGAAGTCAGAGGACTTTCATGCGCCCTCGTGCATCGACGGGGGGCACCAGAGAGGTGCGAGCGGTGTTGTTGGTCCTCTCTGAGAAAGGAGAAGGCGCAAAGAGATGGGCGGCGCACTACACGCGAAAGGGCGCGAGAGCAGAGAGACGGGAGCCGTTCACTGACACGCTGCTACGGGCGAAGCCGAAAAGAGGGGGCGGGCGAAAGCGGAAGTATGCCCGCACAACGTAAAAAAAAACGCGGCGAATATTGCACTTGGAGAGCAGTGCGTGCACGACAAGGATAGGAGAACGCCGTGAACGGAGCGCCGATGCGGGAGGAGGAAGGGGGCTCTCGCTGAGCAGAGGTGGCGCACAAGCAAAGATGCAAAAGGCAGCTGCCTTTGTGGCTGCTCCTCGTTTTTCTTGCGTTTCACCTCTCCACTCGAGAAAAGTGCGCGTCTGGCCTCACAGGCACACGCGCACAAACATGCTCAAGCGGAGAGAAGAGTGCCGTCGTCCGCCTTTGAGCGCATCGTGCCAGACAGCACCTCGGAGAGACGCAATGGCCCGCGGTGTGGCACAACTTGGTTCATCTCATGACTGACTGAAAGCTGCGCGTTTTGTCCCTGCCGTGCTCGCTTCAGTTCGTCGCCTGCGGGATCAGCGCAGATATCCGCAGGCGCGGTCTTCAGTGTGGACGCAACGAGGGCTTCTTTCGCACGCCTCATCGTATCGCACGGAAGAACCTCCGCTCCAGCCCCGGGACACCGCAGAAGTGTCAAGGCGTCTTCGATTCTTTCCCTCACGCCGTCCACCGCTTCCACGATGGCGTCCTGCCAACCCTGCAGACACTGCTGCCGCCTTGCCTCGCGCGTCTCCTCTGCGTCTCGGATATTGTCCAGCACCCGCCCCACATTGCGCAGTTCCTGGGTCGCGTCTGCCAAGTGCGCAAAGCCTACCCGCGCATCCGAAGAGAGGGTCACCGACTTTGGTGCGGAGTCGAGTGGCATGCAAGATGAAGCTGCTCGGCGGAGCTCGGCGGGCTCGGTAACATAGGCAGCGACGTAGGGAGACGGCTGAGAAGTAGGAGAGACGTTCATGCCTGATGGGCGAGCCTGCGGTGGTCGAACCCCCGACAGCCAACGAGACCCATCAGGTGAGTGATGCGAGGGCGACACTTTGGACACTGTCATGCCGTCGTGGGAAGGCGCTGACCTCTGGAGAAGATCACGCATCTCCGCGTACACTCTCTGCTGTTGCGCGGTTCGTTTCCTGGTGGCCCAGGAAAAAGCAATCGATGGCGACGGTGAGGGCAAATCACCGCCAAAAGAAGTGCCGCCTCCCTCAGCAAGCCACTGCGACGGTACCTCCCGGCAAGCCCCATGAGCTCCGCTCAATGAGTTGTGCACAGCTTCCCTCGCGGAGAATGACATCCGTTGGGAACGAGGAGGGGCGCCGGTCTTGTAGGCTGTATCTTGGTCCTGTTTGTGGGTGCCCAACAAGACGTGTGCGTCGGAGAAAACTCGCTGGTCGTCTCTCAGGAGCGTGGCGCTGACCTGCTGAACGTGAGCCTCCGCGCGCAAGATGGACTTGTGAACAGCTCGCACAAACACAAAATCGAGCAGAGGGGAGGAAAAAGGCAGTGCGGTCGCCGCGCAGTGCACATCGTCCGTCTCGCGAGCAGGCAAACTGGTGTTTAGGTGATGCCTACAATCCTCATGCATGGCGCGCCATCGTCCGCGAAGGACCTGCTTTGCCTCATCTCGCCATACCATCTCGCTCGCGCAGCCGCGAACGTTGGTCGCTGGTGCCTGGAGCCACTGCTGCTCCTGCTCGATCATCCGCTGCACGTCGGCGACGGCGTCCCGTACCAGCCGGCACACAGCCACACGCATGTTCTGCACTGTATTTGTGAGGCTCTCGAGCACGGTCGTCGCGTAGCTGGAGCTGCGCAAGGACTGGACCTCCTTTTGTAGCCGGGAAATATAGCTGCGCTCGTGGCGGAGTTGCCGCTGTGCCTCAGCAAGAGCCTCGTCGTACGCGGCCTTCTCCACTGCTCCAAGATGCTGCAATGCCGCAGCGGCGGCAGCTTTGGGTGCCTTGACGCTGAATGCGTCTACCGCATCCGTGACTACGCCGACAGAAGAGCGACGCTGCAGGATGGATTGTGTCGCCTGGCATCCTGCCACGTCCCTTCCATGAGTGCGTGAGTCTTCGTCTTGTCGGACGCGCTCGTGCGACAACAGCAGCTGCTGAGATTGCTCGAGTCGTGCGCGCAGCTCCTTGACTTCATTGGAAAGAGTGTGCTCCGCCTTGGCTGCGCGCGCATCTGCGGTGGCCTCTCGTGCGACTCGCTGGTACCCATCCGACACGCGTGCCAGCACAACTTGCAGCAGCTGTCGATGCTGCCGACAGCGCAAGAGCCCGGCGTTCGATAGACGAGCCCGTATGGGAGCGCCGCACGCGTCAGAAGATGGCGGCAAAACGGGTGCAGTGAGCTGTTGCCGTGAAAAGAAAGTTTCGATCTTCATCGAAGTGCCATTGGAGCCTGGGCGCGACAGCTCAGCCACGCCTTCTCCACCCGTCGGCGAGGACGCCCGCTGCGGGGAGGAAAAAGCAGCGCTCACACCGTTGTCCTGCATTGCTGAGAGCACTGTGGTCAGCACCGCAGTCTCGTCGAAAAGGACCGGTGCCACCGTTGCCTGGGCGTCGTTGCTGAACACTTCTGAAGTAGGCAAGCAGTGCACCGGCTTTGCGTCTGCAGTCACATCTCTGTCAAGCGTGTGTCCTACCTGTACGTCAGCACCTGCAACCGCTAGCGGGGTCTCCGCGGCGGCAGTTAGCTGAGAGCAGAGTGATTGGAGCGCAAGCTCGGCGGCGGCGGCACGCTCCTCGGTGATCCACAGCTTCCTTTGCAGCTCCGCTACCTGAGCAGTGACTTCGGCTGCGCGCTCAGGTTTCACGTCAGCTGCTGCTGCTCGCAAAGTCGCGCACTCTGCCTGCATTCTTGCCGGCGCGGCCATCGCCTCATCGGACTGGCGCCGGCACCCCAACTGCTGCTCCAATGATCTCTGCAGCTCGTCTTGGACCTCCGACAGTTCCCTCCGCAGAGTGACCACCTCCGCAGCCAAGGTGTCAGCATTCGACTGTGCTAATACCTCGCCATTCCGCAGCATCTGCAGCTGTTCCTCGTACGCTTGGCTGAGCTGCGCGAGAGCCTGCTCCTTCTCCAGTGCAAGCACCTTTTTCTCCGATGCGTGGCGCTGCTCAACACGTGCAAATGCTGCCTCACGCTGCTGGTAGCGGCGCTCCAGCTCCTCTTGGATTTGCAGAAGCACACCCAGCTGGCGCCGCAGCTCCTCATTTTCCATCCAAGCCTCCTTGCATAGGGCAAGGTGTGAAGCGTTCGCCTCCTCTGCCTGCTGCGGCTGCAGCTGCGGGAGCTCCACCAGGACATTCAGCGTCGCTGTTGACCGGTTTGCCTGATCGACGTTTCTGGTGGATTTCGTCGCCGGTGATGCGCTACCCGAGGACGGGCTCGACGCAGCCTTTGCCGTGGAAGGCGGCGCCTTGGCCGCGGACCTCGGCAGCGAATCAGACGGCTGCGGCCGGGCCTCTGTCGAAGGGGACACCGCACACGTCGGAAAGGACTGCAACAGCTGCGATGATACTGCCTCTTCTCTCTCACGGGTCATGGGCGCAACTGCGGGAGTGTGCAACGAGGCATCGTGGGCAGTCTCACTGGTAGTCAGTGGTGCACCCGGGCTGCCCTTCCTGCTATCGGCAGCGGCCAGTGTAGAGGACAATGCAGCATCGATAGAATCATCCACTGGAGCTGGCGAGGCTAGCACTGCAGCTTGACGATGTTGAGAGTGGCCTTGGACATCCCAAGGGCCAAGCGGCGATCGCCCTTCAGCTTCGAGCATCCTCGGATCGCTAGCGTGCTCTCTCCACTCAGCCTCGCTCGTGTTCTCCGACAGCATCCACCGCTGAGACAGTGGTGTTACGGATCGCGCGGAGCGGAAGAACGATTGTGCTTCATGGGAACAGAAGGGTGGCGGTGGCGGAGATGGCAGCGTGTCGTCCGTCGAGTGATACGGTCGCTTAACCGACGAAAATACACCGCTGGTGGTGGTGGTGAGCGCGGGTGTCAGAGGTGTCGAGGGAGCCTCCTCCATACCCCTCTGCAGCGGCGCGGCGGCGTGCGTTGGAAGCGATGCTGACGCTTGTAGCGCGCACTCGACAAGAACGAAAATGGTGATGGCGAGTGCGGAACGTGTACGACATCAGCGCCACACCGCTGCCGGATAGACATGCAACCGCAGTGAGAGAGAAAGGGAAGCGAATTCGTCGGTGTGCAGAAGCCTGACGTCGTAGCGGGCACAAAACGAAGTGGCAGATGCCGGAAAGAGTACAACGTAGGAAGGTGTGCGCACGCACGCGCAAACTCTGCTTTTCGGGACAAGCGGGCGCTCCGTGATGGGGAAGCTTTGAGAAAAAAAAAAGAAATGTCGCAGTTCTATGCTCTCGTCTATGCATAAATATGTACTTATATCTCTTCTCTGGTGTGTGGATGTGGGCAGGCGTGTAAGTGAGAGACGCATCACCGATGCGCTGAGGCGAGCGGTCTGCCTGATGTCTATTGCTGGTGTACAATCAAGCAGCAGAGGAGGTGGTTCAATGACAATCAGAGGGGCAACCGAAACACATTTGTTCAGCGCACAGAGGCGAGAGTGCCACGCGCACCCATACACGCACGACAGTGCCCCGACACCGCACAGTGCGACAGAGGAGCCGACGTCAAAGGCGAGTTGCGCTGGCGTCCATAAGACGAGTGAGGTGTTGGTGGCCTTGTTTCACATGCGCGTATTTTCTGCTTCGGTACACACACACGCGATGTCAAAACAGAGGAGGAGAAGGATCTCGCGTCACCTTTATCTCTCTCTCTGTGCGTGTGCGTGTGCGTGTGCGTAGGTCGCTTTCCCATAGGGAGAAGCATGCAATGCGGTGGGGGAGAAAAGAGAGAGAGGCCGAATGGTGAGAGATGCAGCCGGCAACGGCACCCTGAGACAAGAGAAGCACGACGAGTGGAATGGGCCCTGTGGCACACGACACGTTTCACGCGCGCGCGCGCACACACACACACATGCGTAGAAGCGTGGAAAAACCAGCGATGCAACGCTGCGCCAGAACAACAGAAAGCAAATCGCTGCAAAGGAGAGGATAAAGAGAGGGGAGCATCTATGAGATGAAATGAAAACGAGTACCGCATACACGTCAAACACACGCCAAGTGAAAGGAGAAACACGCACGACCGCCGGCGAATAAAATCATCTACACGAAAATAGCGCTGTGCACACTCGAGTTCGTCGATGCGGGGGTGTGAGGAGGAAGGGCAAGGGGGGCGGGAGGCGAACCAGCAGCACGGCTTATTTTTTTCGCTGGCTTTATCAAAGCCTTTTCCAGTGGCATGGAAAGCGAACACACGAAACCGCGGCGAGTCCAGTGTCGCGCATGCTCCTCTTCGACTAGTCCACCACCTCCACGACTTCCCTCTCTACATCATCGTCATCGTACTCATCGACCGCGGGAGCGCGTCTCTTGCGAAACTCGTGCCGCGGTACTGTAGTCTTCACCGACAGGAGCAGCATGCGCTCTGCGAGGTAGGTTGTGTTCTCACGACCGCGCACCTGCACCGCATTCCGCTCCACAAAGAGCTGACGCGGCGGCGTGTGGAAGTGCTCGTCTTGCATGCACTGCGCAAGGCGGTACACGGGAAGGAGCGGCATCATGCTAGCCCCCGTGTTACCGCCGTGGGTAAGCACGACGACGTACTCAGCCGTGTCCTCCACCTGTGCACCACCGCCCATGAAAACGCCACCAGCGGCAGTGGCGGCAGACGCTGAAGGCACACCCCCACTGGCCCTACTCCAGTGCACCGCAGGCACCAACGCATCTGTGCCGGGTCCACATGGTAAACCGCTGCCGCTGCCGCTGCTCGCCGTGGGCGGGGCCGCTAGGCGTGCCTGCGGCAAGGCGCAGGAGAGAATGAGAGGCCGAAGCGCCGTCAACGCACGCCGATCACGCCGGCGGCTCATGGAAAGCGTGAAGAAGAGCCGCTCCGCGAGAACGGAGAGTCGCCGCATGGTGCAGAAGCTCTCCAGCGTCGGTGAGGTCTTGGACGGGTCCGATGGCAGCGCGTAGTGAATCCCCGTGCTGCTCTGCACGTTGCCGGGCTGCATCATGGAGCCCGTCGCGTCGGCCACAGCCTGCTGCAGCGACAGCGCCCCCGCCAGCGCTTCGTGAAACAGCTTTTCGTTTGGGTCTATGTCCAGCACCGCGCTTGCGCGCCAGAACTGGCCCCGCTGAAACTCGACAAGCTTGCGCTGCGCCAACGCCGCCACCTCCTCGGGTGACAAGCTAGCCTTCGCTGGGGACCGCTCGATGACGTACACCGACGCTGGCGGCACCGCTGCCATCTCAGCGGTGAAGAGCTTACACACGTCGAACGTGGACACCTCGGTACTGTAACCCACCTTGCGAGAGATGCACCGTATGCGATTCCTGTACGCAATGAAGTTGCCCTTAGCATTCACCCAGTTCTGTAGCTCTGCTTGCACGCGGCATAGCGCTTCGCTGCCCACATCGGTTGGCACCTCGCGCCAGGGCCGCTGTGCCATTGCGATAGACACACCACAGCGACTCGCCAGCAGCTGGCTCAGTCGTGGGCGGCCGTCCTCTACGTGATGCAGGTCGAGCGCGCTCGCTACTTGCGAATCGTACCAGATGGCATCCCAGAGAGTGGAGTGCCGCAGCAGGTAAAGCTGCTCCTCCTCGCGATTGCTCAGCTGCATGCTATTTGTGGAAGCTCGGTGATAGCTGTTGACGGCCTCGTCGGTGCGGTCGCGCAGAATGCCGCGTCGCACGCTCTGCTGAAGCGAGACAGCCTCCTGCAGCGGTGCCATCTCCACCAAGTACGTGGCGTAGTCGATGAGACGACGCAGATACAAATCGCAGACGCCGACGGCAGCGTGCCAGAGAATGGTGTCGTTAAAGCGGTGCAAAATGACCGACAGGTCGTACACCTCCACCGCACTGCTGCGACCGGCGCAAGAGCATGCGTAGTAGAGCGCCTCCAAGTACGCCGGTACTTCGCCAGGTGCGCTGCGCCAGTCCACGCGATCCTGGCTCTGCGACGGGGTCGCGTCATCGTCTTCGCCATCAAAGAGGTCGGCATCCTCGTCACCGTCAGAGTCCGCGCTCTCTTCCTCCTCGCTGCTGGCGCTGATGCTGCTCTCATCGCTGTAGACGTCGTCGTCCTGCTCCCCACCGCCTTCGGTGCGCTGGCGTCGCGCGTGGCCCTCATGGCGCTTCATGTCCAGGCGGCGGCGATGCCGCCGCCGCCGCTGCGCCTCCTCGGCGCGCTGCTTTCGAAAGAAGTCATCCACCTCAACCTGTATACGGTCGCTGCCCCAGATGATGCAGCGGTCGCCGTCCTCGCGGCAAAGATTGCCAAGGTGAAAAGGGCGGTAGGCGTCCAAGACAATGACGATGTGCCGCGTAAAGTCGAAGTAGTCCTCTAGCAGAACAGGTGCACCGAGGCCCACGAGGACGAAAAGGTCGTCGATGCGCAGGCTGGTGTCATCCTCGCGCTCGCTGTCCTGTGCAAAGTTGGTTTGCTCAATAAACCGCTTCAGCTCGTCATACGAGCTAGTGGGGTGCAGCTGGAAGGGGAACAGAAACACCTTCATGAGGTAGGTCAGGCTGAGGGAGGCGGCAGACGCGTCGGCTGTGGGAGCGACAAGGACGTTGATGTTCTTGCGGGTAGACGCGTAATAGGTGGAGATGCGCTCCCAAGGCTCCGGCGCCCCGGAAGCTGTCGTCATGCTTTCTTCGGTGTGTTCCTGTCCCTCTGCGAAGGCTTCTATGAGTGGCCTCTGTTGTTGGGCTGGACTGCCAAGGTTGGCCAGGGCAAGGAAGCAACGGTGCGCACGGCCGACCACCCGTGTAGCGGCACGGGGGGTGGGTTGGGGCGGGTAGATGTGTCGCCGTGAAGTGGCACCCCGCGCGGTCACTGAACGGCAGCCTCCTCACTCGCTGTCTGTTCTATCAGTCTCTATTGTACCCCCAAAACGTGTGTGGATAACGTGGGATGAGAATCTCAGATAGCGTTTCTGCCTGTGAGCACGCAAGCATCATAGTCAAGTTGGCCCGGAAAGTGCTTGCCTCTGCAAGCCACTCCCACGGTCGGAGAAAGTAGGGAGGGCGGCAGAGAACCGTGTATTGATATGTACGGGGGTGTGCGGGGTATGCCTACGCGGCAGCGGCGGTGATTGAGAGGTTGACTGGCACACAAGAGTCATGCACGTGTGTCATGATCGCAGACACAAGGGAAGATGAGCAGTCGGACTGTGTGCATTCAAAGCAGCGGATGTGCAGAGCACAACATACAGCAACAGTACGCATGTCACCCCAACCCCTCCCAGGGACGCCATCTCCTGCGAGGACGAGGCAGCGTATCGCACGGAAAGGTGCACCAAACGAGGAAGGAGCAGTGCTCCGGTGTAGTATGGCCCGCATAGCAGGTACAGGATCGGTCTTTTCGCTCCGCCCTCCTCCCCTTCAAGCAGAGAGAAGCAGGGACAGAGCAGAGCCGCCACACAAGCACAAAGTGACGCACGCACACACGCAACCCAACCGGTACTCTCGCGAGCCCCGGGGTAGCACAGCGCCCGGCTTGACGTCCTCGCTCCCACCGAGTGCTGGGCGAGGCGTAGCAAACGAGAGATGATATCCTGTTTTTTGTTGTTCGTTGGTGTTGTTATTGTATGTAACGCCTTCTGTTGCGTTCCTCATGCGGCAGACATACCAAACACATGTGGCAAGCAGCCAAAAAACACCCAGACGCCCGCCTGCTATAGCAGCGCCGACACTCCGCCGCCCCATCCCTACTCCGACGGTGGTACAAACCACGTATGCGTACAACAGCTGCACCCAAAAAGAGATAAACGCCCGCTTCAAAGCGAAGCCTCGACACCTGCGGCAACCAGAACGATGCTGAGTGCGTCGGGCCGCACAGAGGTGAATCGGGCTTCGAACGATAGCCACAGCAGGGCGCCACATAGCCCCTCAGTGACCGTATGGAAAACAGAGAAGAATGGTTTCGTGAACGAGGTTGCGGTCCAGCTGCTGCACCGCCTCTGCCAGCCGCTCGCGGTTCTGCACCACGGTCATCTGTACTACATCAGCTGGAAGACGGCTATCCACCTCCGTCGCGAGCGCTCCCTCGGTCTGCGCTCGCAGCTTCCAAGCCTTATTCAGGACATCGTGTCGGCGAATGTGCCACTGGCGCATGAGACGAAACAAACGAGGCGGCCTTACCACGTTCAGCAGTGTCTCACCCGTCACGCAAGCCATGCGAAATGTGTCGCACATCGTCTCGTCCATTGCCGACCATGCCGAGGACGCCGGCCAGTCGCCGGCGTCAGCAGAGATGGGCGGCTGCTCCATAAGTGTCAGAAAACGTATGATATCCTCTGTGCCCCAGTGCAGGGGATCGGTGAGGGGAAGGCGGGAGTCACCATGCGGGTTACCGAGAGCCCCCAACACCTGCCGCACAACGGAGGCAGGGATGCCACCTGCAACCGCAGACGTAGAAGGCGAAGCCGATTTTGAGGGAGAGCCGCTCGTCGAGCACGGTTCCGCTGTAGACATGCTTGTCGCCGTCTTTGACCTCCTGATCTCCGTTGCCGTCGACGCTGAGCTGGTGGTCGGGGTCAGGTTCGACGATGAGAGTGCCGGTGCCGCAGCCACGCTACAGGTGTCCGGCTCGAACATGAAAGGTGGCAGCGGCACCCGTTCTGCTACCTCGGCTGCCTCTAGTGTCTCTAGTGCCTCTCGCTCTACGTTGCGCTGAGCCATACGGTCGAGCCCGTCAAGGCCTTCCATAGACGAGAACGCACTCTCCATCGATGCGGCCGAGTACAGCTCCGCCTGGGCATCTCCTCGGTGCACCCCTGCCTCTGACGCGAAGGCGAGGCCCTCCTCCGCCTCTGCAAATTCTTCACCGCGACCGACCTCGTGCTCCAGAAAGGCCTCGTAGCTGCTGTAGTTGCGCTCCAGCAGCCGACGCCGCTGCCTCAAGTCTGCCTCGTGCAGCTCCTCTGCTGTGGGGTAGCGCTGCGTCAAAGAACCAGACGCCGCCGCCGCTACCCCAACGTCCTGTGACTCACTGTCAGTCGCTCCTGACGGTGGCGAGTGCTGCAGCTTCTGTTCTTCTCGCATCTTCTTGACAGACATGCGGCCCACCGTGCTGAAGCGGGCCCACTCCGGACCGAAGTGTGCCTGGCGCACCTCCTGGCTCTCCGTGGCATGCACAAAGGCCTCCTGGTCGACGTCTTTCCAGGCAGCGTAGATACCGTCGCTCGGGTCCTCCCAGGTGCTGCGCTCACCGAAGGGATCATCTGGAGACAATGAGCGAGACTTGATGAAGGCGCGGTTACATCGAAGCGCCTGAAAGTGTGAGCCTGCACCCTCACCACAGCTGTGCAGACCGAGCGCACGATGATGCCGTTGAAGAAACAATGAGCAGTGCGTCCCTAGCGCCACAGCTGGAACAGCAACGGCGTTTGAGGTAGCCCGCGACCATGCACGCGTTGCTTCCGCCGCTCCCCCTGGCGCTACCCGCATCGAAGCAGTCTTGCGCATGGTTGTCTCTAGCGTTATGCGCGGCAAGAGAGGGAAAGAAAGACCGCCTACACACCTATGCAAACACGCACACTTCGACCATGCGTACCTCCATGTGGGGCGTGTGGTGGAGGATGTTGCAGTGTTTTCACTCACTTGTGGCAACCATATCGGAGTACAATCCCCCCTCCAAAAAAAAAGGAAAGAGAAGCGTGATTGCGTAAAGGAGCCCGTGCGCATCGCACGCGTTCGCGTTGTTCCCCAAAGCCGCAGATGCGGTTTTCCGCCCTCCGCGCGCTGGAGAAATGCACGGAGACAGAGAGGCCAGCGTGCAGGCGGCAATCGTGGAACGGGCGCCATCGGCGGTATGCAACGTTGTGTCGCCGCCTCCTGCTTGCTTCTGTGCCTGAAGACGCAAACAAAACACAGAGTGTGAATGGCGCCAAACAGCGGTGTGTGAGAGAAAAGAGTGGGGCGCAGTGCCGACGCGCGATCAGACTCGGAAAACCGGATAGATGAAATCCGAAGACGCAAACAACAAAGCAAACAAACGGAAGGGGTCTCACGTGAGCAGCCAAAGACCGCGTCTTCGAAATTCATCATCGCGATGCGCGCAAACTCGGCTCCATCGGCAAAAGCGCGACTCGCGCCATCTTCCCCTCCCCATACTCTTGAATTTGCCCTGTTTTTTTTTCCACCGGCCTTCCCCCTCCGCAGCAACACGCGGGTCCATCGTCTTTGTCTCCTCTTACCCATACGCACGAAACAAAACACGTTGCATAAGAAACTGCGTCAGTCGTACGCCTGAAAGGACGCACAGAGATTTAAATGCCTCCTCCTTCTTGTAGTACATGATCGTGCGTGTGCGCGTGCGTGTGCATGTGTGTGTGTGTGTGTGTGTGTACAGGAAAAGGGGGAAGAAGATGGGCACAGAATGAGGCAAGGAAGCAGGGGGATGATGGGCATCACCATCACCACCACCACCCACCACCCCACTCCCGCTCCTTTCCAGAGTGCCCCCACCACCACCTCCCACGCACGCCGAGGAAGCGCGGCCAAGAGCACATTAACAACAAATACGATACGGCAGGAAGAAGAAAAACGGACGCACAACGCACGACGTGTGCCATTACCCATAGCCCAGGAGCAGAAACAAAGGCGAACCAGAGAGAAGCCGAGAGCACTCCGCACATGTGTGCCCGACACCCACGAGGCAGACACGCATATTCGCGCAGGTGCACGGCAACTCTCAACAAGGAAAAAAAAACAGCGCACGGCGAGAAGTAAAAGACGAGTCTATGCAACATCTGCAAGGGCTTTACGTGGAGGCGGCATGGAATACGGAGAAGAGAAAGACGAGAGTAAATGGAAGATCGAGAGCAACGTCGTGAGACAGAGAGAAAGGTGCGCACAGGAGATGGTTAGGTACGATGGGTCACACTTGCGCGGCGTGCCGTGGAAGTACTCGGCCACACCATTTCGCCAAGCCCTCCTCCTCCCCCGTCCCTTTGCCTCATCAACAACCTCCTCTGTCATTATCAATGAGAAGTGAAAAAAAGGGGGGCACATCACGAAAACACCGGCGCACCGCCGTCCGGCTTCGATTCGCTGAGTTGCGTGCGCCACATGCGTGTGGGGCCGAGCAGCTTCGTGTCCTCTTTCGGCTCCATTACCCTCGTTCTCTCCTCCCTGGATGACGGGGAAGACACCCCTCAGTGTGTGGCACCACAAGGGCCAGTGCACCGTCACTCTCTGTGGGGAAGCCATGCAGCCCCTCCCCCCACTATCCCTGCCAAGTGCCGAGCGCCCCGCCTCCGGTGGTGACACGGTCAAGCGCCTACGGTGTGAGGGGGTCAGAGCGGTGCACCGCTACGGGCATGCCGGCGGTCAGGCCGTGGATCGGCGTTGCGTTGGAGCGACCTGCGGCAGCGAACACGTCTGTACCGCGCATATAGCATGGCAGCGTGCCAGCGTGACTCGAGCTCATCCCACCCGGCCCTCACGCTGCCTACAGAGGTGGAGAGAGGGGGGAGCCCAAGTGCCATCCCGAGGGGGATGCACCGAGTGGCGAGCTGCATAGGGGGCGCGGCTGTGAGGCGACCTGCAGAGCGCGTGTGGGTGGGTGTAGTGTGTGAGGCAGGGAGCGTGCTCCGATGACTGCGTCGGCGCATTGCTGTACCGTGCGTGCGTGCGGCTGCTTGGCCCCACGCGATGGGGGTGGTGGGGCGGCCTGTGGCATGGCCGGATAGAGTGGTGTTTAACGGATGTTCTACGGTAGCGGGGACACTTTGAAGGCAAAAACAGACACATTATCGACACCTCTGCAGACTGAGCAGCGGATGCGCATCCGTGGACACGCAACACGCCGATGTGTGCACAGGTGCGGAAGGGCAAATGCGAAGAGACAGCCCGTGAGAGGGCACCCACCGAGGCAAAATACAGACACACATCCGAGAGAGAGGGAAAGACACCTCCCTGAAATATTCAGGGTAACGTATCTTCGAAAGGATGAGGGACAAGACAGCCTCAACGCCGACGAGGCAGAGCGAAGCCATGGGTCAGTGCATGTGAACGTTGGTGCATACGTGTTAGCCATCCCTGTTGCATTAGCATGCCTTTGGAACCCAGCAGGCGTGTGCGCAGCGTTTCGTGCAGCTTAGTGGAGCTCGTAGCCGACAGGGTGCTTACTGTGAAACTTCCACGCGGAGTCGATAATCTTGTCGATCGATTCGTACTCCAGAGTCCACCCAAGTGCTGCCGCCGCCTCCTCGCCGGATGCCACGAGCACTGGGGGGTCGCCGTCGCGGCGCTTCTCCTCCCTTTCTGGAATCGGGTGTCCCGTTACGCGCCGCGCCGCCTCGATGACCTCGCGCACTGAATAACCCTTCGACGTGCCAAGGTTGAACGTGGAAAAGAACTTGTCCTTGTCGTCGGGGGTCAGCTTAGCCAGGTAGTCCAGCGCCCGAACGTGGGCCGAGGACAGATCCTTCACGTGCACGTAATCACGAATGCACGTGCCGTCCGGAGTTGGATAGTCGGTGCCGAAGATGGAAACGTAGTCGTTCACCTTTTGGCGCTCCGGATGGTGCACAGCGTTGTAGGCGTTGATCTTGTCCGCCAGCGGCACGCGCAGGATGAGCGGGATAAGATGCGACTCGGGTTCGTGGGTCTCGCCAATGTCGCCCTCGGCGTCGGCGCCGCACGCATTGAAATAGCGCAGACACACACTTTTGATGCCGTAGGCGGCAGCGCAGTCCTTCAGCATGTACTCGCCCACCAGCTTGGTCGTGCCATACGGACTCTCCGGCACGCACTTGGCGTTGGACCGGATAGGCTTCATCGGGTCCGGCTCATCGGTCGAGCCAGCCCTCATGCGAGCGTAAGGGTTACCGAAGAGAGCGGCCGTGCTGGAGAGAATGAGCTTGTCGCACTTGTACTTGAGCATGGTCTGCAAGATGCGCAGCATACCAACGACGTTGTTGTCGTAGTACCGAAGCGGGTCGCGCACACTCTCCGGCACCACAATGTGCGCACACATGTGCACCACGGCATCGATCGGGGCGTGTGTGGTGAAGACGTGCTCGAGAAAGTTGACATCACGCACGTCGCCCACCTCCAGCTTTGCGAAACGGTAGCCGCTCCTCTTGATCTCTTCTAAGTTAGCGCCAGGGTTTCGTGCAGCATAGTTTTTCTCCGTGTCCACGTGCACATCAGAACCATGAGTGGCCTCGAGGCTGTCGGCAATGATCACATCATGGGGGCTGTAACGCAGCAGCTCGCGCACAAAGTGCGTACCAATATACCCCACACCACCACAGACAAGTACCCTCATTGGCTGCTGCGTGTGTGTGTGTGTGTGTGTGTGTGTGTGTGTGTTATCCTTGGATTTCCGTGATGCCTTTCGTTTTCAATGCGTTGCTTGCTTGCACACTCTTCTCTCCAATCTCTGGGAAGAAGCCAAAAGAGAGCCCAGCGGCACATACGCGCACACCAACGAGTACAAACCCCGCAAAGAACACCAAGCAACAGAGTACAAGCATGACAGATTTCTTTTGTCTTTTTCGCCTCATTCGTTCTGACACAGATACTCCGACGCGTGTGAACCAGAGTCTGCTCAGAGACCGCCGAGCACACGTCCGCCGTACTTGGCCACCACAGCGGTTGCACGCATCGGTATTGTTTTCTTTATGTTGTTTTTGCCTTCAAAGTGTCCCCGCTACCGTAGAACATCCGTTAAACACCACTCTATCCGGCCATGCCACAGGCCGCCCCACCACCCCCATCGCGTGGGGCCAAGCAGCCGCACGCACGCACGGTACAGCAATGCGCCGACGCAGTCATCGGAGCACGCTCCCTGCCTCACACACTACACCCACCCACACGCGCTCTGCAGGTCGCCTCACAGCCGCGCCCCCTATGCAGCTCGCCACTCGGTGCATCCCCCTCGGGATGGCACTTGGGCTCCCCCCTCTCTCCACCTCTGTAGGCAGCGTGAGGGCCGGGTGGGATGAGCTCGAGTCACGCTGGCACGCTGCCATGCTATATGCGCGGTACAGACGTGTTCGCTGCCGCAGGTCGCTCCAACGCAACGCCGATCCACGGCCTGACCGCCGGCATGCCCGTAGCGGTGCACCGCTCTGACCCCCTCACACCGTAGGCGCTTGACCGTGTCACCACCGGAGGCGGGGCGCTCGGCACTTGGCAGGGATAGTGGGGGGAGGGGCTGCATGGCTTCCCCACAGAGAGTGACGGTGCACTGGCCCTTGTGGTGCCACACACTGAGGGGTGTCTTCCCCGTCATCAGTAGACAGCACCCTTTGAGCGCATTTTGAAGCCTTTGGTGTGTCCATTCTACAGCGAACAAACCAGCAATACGTACGTATTACACAGCCACAGCGCACCTGCGCCTGCTGCGCTGCGGGCTGCATCCCTCGTCGTCTGGGACGAGCCGTCTGCCATCGAATCGAATCCGTGCGCCTAGCGGGGCCTCCCTCTCCTTCCTCGTCCCTTCCTTGCATGCGTGCGGCACGATCGGCTCCACACGGAGACTCGTGTGGGCGGCATGCCCTCACCCAAAGCGAGCAACGTCCAGGGTCGTCATCTAGAGCCGAGACGGTGGCGCCTGCCGTGCGGGCGACGGGAGGTGGCCCAGGTGCATGCCGGATGAGCGCAGAGACCAAGTCCGCTAGCCTCAGGGCCAGGGCTCCCCCCCCGAGGCCCTGCGCCCCCCTGCCTGTGTGCCATGCTTCGCCCTCTCAGTCGCTTCAAGCGGCGGTATCCCATAATATGGTGTGGAGGCTCTGCACGTGGGAGTCTGGAGGACCCGGTGGTGGAACTCGAGAGTGCTTTCGCCATGCCTCGGGCATCTACGCCCCATCAGCCCGCACCGGTCAGATGCAGGAGATGCTGCATGCTTCGCGCGCATGCACTATGGAGCTGACTCGTGTGCATCGACTCACGCCTTCTCCGTGGAGCAATCCTGCTCTGCGCCCCTCTTGATGCCTTGCCCGGATGCGATGCACCATGCCAGCTCTGCTTGACAGCGCGTGCGCACACTGCTCGCATTTTTGCATGACGGGATCTGCTTAAGCACGGTGTCGCTGTCGGGGAGTCTTGCCCGCACGTGCAGCGACAGGTGGAGCGATGCCATGAGTCTGTGGCGGCAGGGGCACACCGCCCTCCCCTCAGCCCGCACGCCCCGGGGCAGGAGTGGGTGTGTCAAACGGAAGGGGCCCCGCGGAGAAGCATGTGCCGGTGCACAAAGAGCCCACAGCTTGTCCTCGTGAGGCGGCACGAGAGGCAGGGATGAGCATCCGACGGGGAAAGGCCATGTCGCGCAAGGGAGACATGCGCAATCAGGTAGCTGCATGCACGATCACAGAGGGAGACGGGGTGTCATGTGAGCGTCGAGCGATCCGCACATCGCGCGTAGCATACCACGCATAACGCCGGGTCGGACGCCCTTACAGCATAAGCGAGCAGGAGTGGAGGCCCTGGAGGGGGCGGGTTACCGCAACGCTCGCGGAGAAGTTGGCATTACACCATCTGCACCCCATGGTGTCGCTGCCAGTCACCCGCCGTTGCAGGAATCCCAAGTGCGGACAGGTGCCCGTGCGGGACCGGGCGAGGAGAGTCCCCCTGTCTTCTTGTCAGCTCAGCATCCTTGCTCTTCTGGTGTGAGACTGCCGCTGCCATGCACCTCTTGCCTCAGCGTGTCACATCGCGTATCGCGGTTTCGGGGGATTTTGCCCTGGCGTCCGAGAGCAGTACCTGGGACCGTGACCTATGCAATTGGCGTCGGCGCCCCTGGCATTGCCTGTTGCTTGGCAAGCTTGCCAACCGTGCTGCTGTGTTCTGAGACACAAGGATGAAAAAGTCGTGTACAACAAAAACGAAACTAAGAAATACGAAAAACTCAAGACAAAAGTGACGGGATATGAGAAGGGGGCGCTGGACAACAAGAGAACTGTTTGGAGCCCCTGAGCCTGTCTCTGGGCGGCACAGAGAAGTGGGAAGGGAAAGGGGGGGGAGGGCACCACCTTCACCACACACACACTCACATGTACACATCTATACATACATATACATATATACATATTTGTCTCTATATGTGGATGCACAAACCCCCCATGTAACGTATCGATCGGAAAAGGCAACGAAGTTCACAAAACAAACAAATGCAACAAACACACACACACAAAGGAAACGCATCCTTTTGCGGTGCCCGGGGCATCCAATGAAGTCACCCCGTAACGGAAGACGCCGCCAGCAAAAAGATCGCTCGTCAGGGACATGAAACAGCAGAAAAAGTAAAAACGAGGGAGTGCGCGCATGCAGGCATGTGCGGGAGGATGTCGACATGGCCTGCATACGGTTAGCTAAGCGCTCATTGGAGGGTGGGGGGTGCAAAAGGAGGGAGAGAGAGAGAGATCACGGCAAGTGACGCTGGCCACAAAATGCAGGCGAGTCGTGCCGGCACACACCGCCTGCGTACACCTTGCCTCCCCGGCTTGCCTTAGCCTCAACCCCCCTGTCCTTCCTCGTGCTCTTTACATCAACCATGGGTGAAGCATCAGCTCCGACATGGAGGCACGCTCTGCCGGGTCAGGTTTCAGACACAGCTCCAGGAAGCTTATCACATCCTCATCCAGCGTATCAGGGATCCGCGGGACGACCAGCCCACGTCCAATGTACACAACAAGCTCGGTGGAACTTCGAAGCACCTGTTCGATGGGTCGGCGGTGTAGCGACACGGCGAAACGCGGGTTCTGGTAGGACGAAGAGAAGATCGCACTGGAAGGGCGCCGAGAGGTAGAGGAAGGGCTGTCAGCGATGCTGTGATGTTGCTGCCTTCTCTGATTGATCTCCAGGGAAGGCTTTAGGGGACCACCGAGAGGAATGCCGGTGCCGTCCTCATCGCATGATTCGGCTGCCGAGTTCTTCCCTGCGGCGACCTTCACGAGAGACGCGGTGGTGGCTCTCAGGGAAGCAACAGTCGCAGAGGCCCTCTCTTCCAGTGTGCTTGCCAGTGCGTGTGGAGACAGGCCAGAGTTCCCTTCGGCGATCCCTGCTCCGCTGCCGCTAAACTCCAGCCTTCTGACGCTGTGCTCCGCCCCACCGCTCTGATTTTTTGAAGAGAGCAGACCACTGCCAAAGCCGCACACTGTCTCACCCATAGACGTGGCCGGGCCTGCGTAGCTTGAGCTCGACAGCATCGTCGCGGCATCGAGGCGGCTATCCGTGATGGGCCCGCCCGAGGGCCCCTGGGTGGCAGCGATCCCCGCGTTCCACGTCGTTTTCCACAGATCGGCGCCCGCCCGTGCAACAGCGCCGTCCGCTACCCTTGCGCCTCGCGCTCCTGCCGCGGGGCACGTTTGCAGCTGCGACGCGCGCTGGTCAGAGACGCTATTGGGTCGCGTCAGCTTCCCTGACAGCTTCTGGGCGAATGCATCGGCGTAGTCCCAAGGCAGCCTCCCAGTGAGAAGCTCTAAAATGGTGATTCCCAGCGAGTACACGTCGCTCTTCATGGTCGGCACGTCACCGCGCGCCACCTCAGGCGCCATATAGCCCGGCGTGCCGCGCATCTCAAGGACGTTGTCAATGCTGCATATGGACGAGGTCGCCCGGGCGATGGCGGAGCCGAAGTCGCTCAGCTTGCACTGTCCATCCATGGCGAGGAGGACGTTGTGTGGCTTGATGTCGCAGTGCACTATGTTTGCCGTGTGCAGATAGCTCAAACCACGCGCGATATCTCGCATGTAGCGCCGCACGGACTCTGGCCGAAGAGAGCCAAAGCTCCTCAGCAGTGTATCGAGGGAGCCACCCGGCACAAACTCCATAATCTCGATCACGTGCGACCCCGAAACGTACAAGCTGAGGTACTGCACAACGTTTTCGTGGTGCAGGTTTGCAAACAGCCGCACTTCATCGACGATTGCGTGCACTTCGATGTTTCGCGCACCGAGTTGGAAGCACTTGAGCGCGACAAGGTTGCCAGACATGGACAGGCCGCGGTACACGGTGGAGAAGGCGCCAGTGCCTAGTATGTCGTAGGAGCGGCGCCACGTGTTGCCCTCATAGTCGTTGAAGACGAGGGGCAACTCACTCTTGCGAGGACACCGCATCGCCTCGCGTGTGCTCATAGCTGCTGCGGTGCAATGCTCCACCGGCCCCTCTCCGCCACCGCCGCCGCCGCCGAAGCCGGCGCTGCTTGTTGCCTTGTTGCGAGCGCTGTAATACGGGCTGCTGCCAGCCCTGCTGCCCCTCCCGCGCGCCTCGGCTTCTCCGCCATCCACATCGTCATCGTCGTCGGACTGATTCTCCACGAATATCTCGAAGAGCGCTGTCTCGCCCTCATCCGCCACGGCACGTCTCGCAGCCGCTCTTTCCAGTTCATTCTGCTCAGCCTTCTCCCCAGCGGCGCCGGTGCTCCTGCGCATGGTCAGAGAGCCTTCGTTGGCGCGGGTGGCGACCGACGCAGCGCTGACAGTCACGCTGGCCTCACTTATCTGCTTGGAGCCTTCCTTGCTAGATAAGGGAGGGTTCAAGGATGCCCCGACAGCCAAACACAGCGTCGCCGGGTCGAGGTCAGTGCTGAAGGGCGAAAACGCGAAGGAGGAGGCGCTGCCGCCGATGCCACCGCCAGCGGCTAGCGGATTCGCGGTCTCCACGGAGCCTTCCGTAACACTCTTGTGCCCGTGAGCGCCGAAAGAGGTGCCGCTCTCGTGCAACTCGCCCCACTCCGTGGACCAGCCCTCGTTGTAGCCTGTGAAGTGTGCCTCAGAAAACGTAAGGCGTGTGACGGACCGCACAAACGGACGATTAATGTTGCGTGAGATAAAGACCCTGCACATGAAACCGAGGCGGGCCGCCTGCAACTCCATTGTCTCGAACGGCTCCAGTATCTCCAGTGCCCTGCCATAGTCGCCCCTGAGCATGTGAGTGAAACCCATGCGCACAGCACGGATGACCTGGCGCACCATCACCACAGACACCTTCGACGGCAGCATGCGGATGTGGCCCCGCAGCTCGTACAGGATGATCTCCTTCAAGCCGATCGGGTTCAGTATCATGCAATCCACCGGCATGACGAGCATCGAACTTTCCAGGGTGGAGGCGAGTCGCTGCGTGAGAACAATCTGCGTCTGCACAGACTTGAGCACGCGAATGAGGTCAACCTTCGGGACTAGGCTGCTACTGAAGGTGACGAGCGCGTTACGGTCCGCCGCGCCGCAGGTGCCGACATAGTACTCGCTTGCGTCGATCATGCACCCCACGCGTGGGCCGATCGGGGTGGTGGTGTTCAGCACCTTCATCACTTCCAGCGCGCACATGGCGGCGCGGTTCTGGTGCAGCGCGACCTTGTTGTGCGCGCCGAAGCTGACGACGATGTAGTCCGGCCGCTGCAACTCAATCACGCCGCCGTAACGCAGCACGCACGGCAGAACACCCTCGGTGAAGTAAACGCAGTTCTTGTTCAATAACTTTACGCTGATCTCAGACTCCATCAAGTGCATGCAGAAAACGATGGTGCTGCAGTAGCGCCGACGAAAGCGGTTCACCTCCTCGAGGAGCACGCGATCATTCAGACGGAGGTGTGCCACCTCCACCACTGGCTGGCCACAGCCCCGACGCTGCTGCTGACCCGTCTCACCCACGTCGAGTATACTTCCCAGCTCAGTGCCGCTGTCTTTGCCGCCGCGTTGGGCTGCGCAGACGTCGCCGCTGCCGTCGCCGCCAAGCATGTCACCCGGTCCACCGTACCCATCGTCGCCGTAAGCATTCTCCCACACGCCGCCTCCACCCCGCCCATGTAACGCCGAGCTGGGGAAGACAGTCAAGTCGGCATCGCTGGCGCCTTGAATGTCGGAGTACACGGTGTGGGCCCCGAGCATACCCTGCGGGAGAAACGTCTTCATCTGCATCAGCTTTATATTCATAATATGGAAGTCACGCTGCATCTCCGCCACCTCCTTGATTACGGACGTTGCGTGGTCGACGCACTCTTTGCCGTCGCGCAGCTCCGCCGCTGCGCGCAGACCGGCTGCCACCCCGCGCAACGGCTGCACAAGCAGGTACAGAAGGGTGATCTCAATCAGCACAATAATCACCAGAACCAGCACGACCGCGATAAGGGCGATGATTTGTACATGATTGATGAAGGCGATGAAGTCGTTCTTGCACATGGCGTAGATGACGACGAGGTTAACGTCGGAGTAGTCAGAGGAGATAGCAACGCGGCTGATTACCATCAGGTTTTCGGTGTCATTAAAAGCGAATTGACCGATCCACCGATTCACCTCTAACGGCGTGTTGGCGATGCCTTCCCGGCCGCCAACGTTCTGCACGGCAGCGATCATGAGTGGGTCTGTGATGTCTTCCAGATATACGGCTCGCTGGTTGTTTCCGCCAGGAGTGCAGTTGCACGACGTGTTCCAGTTGTCCAACCGCACTGTCGTATCCTGTCCCCAGGAGGTGATGAAGACAAGACCGCTTGACGTGTCGACAACCATGGCGCGGGCACTGCTGGCGGCGGCAATGAGGGTATCGGAGTGCAGGGCATTGAAACCGTCCGCACGCAGGGCACCCATGATAGAGGCTGGGTTGCCGGCGTAGTCGACGAACGGGAACGTGTACGTGATGACGCTGACGTTGGTGCTGAAGATGCGCCAGTACCCGTTCAGGTAGTTGAAAGGTTTAGCGACCAAGTGCCCGGGCCCCGTGGAGGAGCGCCTATCACGGTCAGGAGCAGCCTCGTAAGCCGAGTCAGCGCCTACAGCCGCCCTTGAGAGCCGGCCCTGTTGGTATTGTGCGTACCACGGCATGACAACACTATGCCACGTGTTGTTTGGCCCTCCAAAATCAACCGTGTACTCCCACGGCGTCATTGCTTGCACAGCTGGGTAGATGATGAGGGGCTCAGCGTAGTTGTAGGTCGTTCCGTCCACAATGTAGCGGGGCTGAGACGAGTTGTCCGTGATGTAGTTGCCGACCAGGTAGTCATTGGTGTCCTGCTGTGAGCAGTACACGCTGTACCCCGTGTACGGGCTGCTCAAGGACATGTAGAGCAAAAAGGAGGTGCGGTTGCGATCGGTGCCGGCGACTGTGTGACACATCTGCCGCAGCGCTTGCGGCATGTCAGCGGCATTCCAGTTCCATGCCTGCGTGTCCGATGAGTTCATGTAAGCAAACGCATAGGCGCTGATCGCGTTCGGCAAAAACAGCATTGTTGCCTCCACCGACCGCGTGTAGGAAGAGGCAAGCCAGAGACTGAGCGTCGACATCACATAGTCGACCGACTGGGTTGAGACGGTGTTGAGAGGCACAATGGTGAGGGCGGCAACAAGGATGACAGTGATGACTGTACTCATCACGACCGCCATGGAGACGGATACCCGGCAAGTGCGCCGCTCGGACCGCGTCGCGGTCGCACCTGGTCTGTACGACGACGCCCACGTGCTCGCTAATGACGGATCGGCGGTGTAGTAATGCTGGTCCAGAGAGCGGGTGCCAGAGCGCATCTTGGACGACAGGCAGGTCAGCAGCCGTGCTGCGCCGCTGCCAAACTTCGGCGACGACGAGCTGCTAGCGTGTTCAGCACTCCGCACAGTGGAAAAAAGGGTCTGCTCGCCGCCGAGGGCACTGGCCACCGTATCTGTGCCGTCAAAACGATTCTCCTCGTTCGCGCTGCTGCTCGCGTGGTTGCTTAGGCAAGCAGAAGTCCGGCTGGCCAGCCCACCTCTCGTTCCCTCGGCAGGAAGTAAGCTGCCGCCGGCACCCGAGAAGAACGCCATAGATCCCGCACCGCTCACCTTCCCAAAGCGAGGGCTTGGGGTGCGCAGGTGGCCCCCACCACTCGAAACGCTGTGGTTCGAACCCGGTGTAGCAACAGGTAGGGCAGCTCCAGCTCCCGGCGCCTTCAGCGTTGCTTGCGCGAACGATACCTCCGACTTGCCTAGCTTGCGCCTTGAACGGCCAGCTTCGAAGCTGTGCTCACTAACACTCACGGATGGCAACGGTGGGATCGCCGCGGCCGCATTGCCGCTGTTGCTGATGATTGAAACTTGAGTTGGGGTTGTGTCAGTGACCGACTTGAGGATCTGCATCTCTTCCTCTGCACCTGGTTGATCAGAGACTTCCGGGTAAGCAGCTGTCTTCGCATCCGCGCCGCGTGGCGGTAACACAGAGCGAAACAAGGGCGGCGTGGCGATGAAGACGGAGGGTGATGACTGCTGCTGATCGGCGGACACGCCTGTTGCGTTCACCGTCACGGGATGCACCATGATCGGCGTCGTTTCTCGTGTAGAAGATGCTGCCTCCTTTGTTGGTCTGACATTCTGACCGCCGCTCCCTGTTCTCGCCCCAACGGGTGTGGGTTTGACGGTGAGGGGGACTTCATCGCTACCAAAAGAGGACCACAAATGAAGGCGAGCGTTGCTGCTGCTTGGGGAGTCGCCGCGCGCATCCGGCGGCGTAGCAAGGCGCTTGTCTTCATCCATGGCGGTTGTTCTCATCTCGACTTCTATCACAACGAGACGAGCTTGTCAAGACAATGAATGTCGCCCCACCACTCCCTTCGCCGACTGCGAGGAAGGCGACGCGATGGATAAAGAGCGTAAGCGGAGCCGACACGAAGGAGTAACACGCCAGGCGACAAGAATCAGGAAAGCACGACAAATACGCTGGCCTGCTGAGCACTCTTGTGATGGCGCCTGGAAGATGTGAAGGGTGAGAGGCAGAGAAGCAGAAAGGTCAAGCAGCACGTAGACGAGTGCCAACGGCAGCAGCGGAGAAAGACGCATCGACATACGCGATCCCAGCCTACACATGCAACACAGAAGCGAAAAGAGCGAGGAAACCCAACGAAACAAGATACAATCATACTAAACCAACGAAAACAGAGGCAGTGCTGGACGACGCACGGCACGAAGGCGACGTGGGGAGGGGAGGGGCGATGAACATACGAGAAAGAGACGCTGTGCACCACACGCCGTAACGAACGCAAAACTCGTACACACACACACACACACACAAACAAACAAACAAACAAACAAATAAAATTGTACTAGATATAACTATGTAGAGAGAGAGAGAGATGTCTGCGTATGCGTGCAGGCATGTATGTATATAAACACATATATGCGTGTGTGTCTCCGTGTATAAAGTGTGTGCGTGTGTATACAAGTGCAAACAAAAAAAAACGCAGCAAGAATAAGAAACAGCTACTTTCCCGTAGAGCGAGGGAAGGGCACGAAGGGGACGTGGGGGGTGGGGAGGCGATGCGAGTATAACGGAACAGCGGAAGTCAAGGTGACAAGAGCGCCAGGAAAACACAGGAAGAGCAAAGAAAAAATATATATGCGAAAACAAAGGCACGGACTACAATACGATAGACACAAATGGGCAAACGAAGAAGAATGTGTACGCTACTGAAATAGCCTACAGTGGCAACTCGGGTGGGTGCCCCTCCGTGGTGACGGCGGTGTGCCAAAATGAGAAGGTGGCCAGTGAGAAAACAAGAGCACAGAGAGAGGGTGGACGCGGGGAAAAAAGGGATAAGTGCAGATGGAAGGTGGCCGGAAGAGCGATCATGTGTACTTTCATTTCACGCGGTCGGTCAGCAGGCGTGCAACACGCGGAAGACTGCGTGTGCGTCTGTGCACCATAGATGCCTCATCTTTGGAATTTTTCCTTGGAGGTTATTCATCATCTCCTTTCGTTCGCCATCGCAGTCCACTGGCACACTTGCCGGACGCTGAAATAGGCGGCTGCCACCTCAAGGCTACACAATGTCAATGTGTTCGGGCGGGCAGCACCTCGATTTCACCCCGTCATCGATGCAGTTCGCTCGCTCACATAATCTTCTTGTTTCGTGTTATCTGGGTTGCTCCGTGACAGAAACGTGACGAGGATCAAAATGGTGTCATCAGGTGCGCCATCCAAGTCTGCCCACGGAACACGCGAAGAGCCGAAGTATGAACAGGGAGACGCGAAAGGCGTGCCACAACCTCGAGTGCGGAAAACACAAGAGAGGCACCGGTGTGCAGTGAATACGCTCTCTCCTTCGCCAGCGTGAGAGAGAAGAGGGTAGAAGAGCAGGGAATAGGCTTTACCACCAGTAATGTACATGCAGTCCTATAATCCGAGACGGAGGGTGTGTGCGATCGTGCCATCTACGCCGGAACCTCTCCCCCGAGGTGGTATGCAAGTGTTGTGCTTATACTACTTGTACTCGAGAGCGTGCCGAGCCAGCCGTCCTGCTGGCTTTCCCGTCCGACCTGGTGACCATGCAAAGGCGGGGTTGAATGGGGTGGGGCCGACTCTCAAGCGCCAGTACCCATGGAACGAAGGCCCGGGCAGGAATTCCAGTGACCAGATGAAGAAAGCCGCCGTCGATAACCATCGAGAGCAAAGGGTGTAGCGAAGTGTTCGGCAACGACAAAAACAAGCACGTGCGCACGGCACCGGTGCCTCAGGTTAGTTCTCAGCGTCTGGGAAAACTGAAGTAACGGAAGATGAACGCCAATGAAACCCTTGAAGACGGCGAGGAGGACAGATGCGTCTCTCTGTTGAGGCGGCAACACAGAGGCTGACAGACTGGCTGTGGAAGAGGAAAGAGATCGCCGGGGCAGGGCACGATTGGTGGAGGTGGGCATACAGTGTCCAAGGCTCGCCATCACCAAATTACAGGATTCCAACACCCTCGCCCGCGTCGGCAAGCCACGACAGATGCACGCGCCCGCGGGCTTCGGCACACAGGCGCAATCTCCACTGCCATTACAACGCACAAAACCAAAAGGGAACAAATACTCGAGAAAGCCGAGATGAATGGCCAGTGCACACGCCATGGCGCTCAGTCGCAGTCGGAGGGGAACACATCCCACAGGAAGCAGTTTAGATATGGCGTTACGACAGAAGCCGAGGATGGGTCTGTAGTCGTGGACCCTGCAGTGGTGCGCAAATCCTCGGCTGCGGCCAGGGCCGCTGCACCCTTCTTGTTGAAGTGTATAAAGAATGCCCCGCGTGTGGGATTCGGCGAGCCATCAGCGTCGCTTGAAACTTCGGCCAACTCTGCCTGCTTGGCCTTGGCCACGAGCGCTGCGACGCGGCTCTTGGTGGCTGTGAGGCACGCGTTACTGCTAGCAACGCGCGCAGCCACTGCGTCTCTTGTACGGGCAGCGCCAACGTACGAGCTGTCCACCAGTCGCAGCGGCACAAAGCCGACATCGTGGTCGGCAAACACCTCAAGGGCACCGGTGAGGTAAGTGCACCCCTCGCCACTTGCGGGCCCAAAGGATAGCACAGCCCGCGGGCACCCCTCCCTGCTTGCATCGTGGTGCCTCTCTATGGTGTGGTATTTGACGCCGGACAGTCGAATCAGGGCCATCGCAGATGTCGGTTGCGTCGCTGCTGCATTACACCCCTCGCAGTGCCACGCGTCGCCCAGGACACCTGTAGCAGGCGTCAGCCACATCGAGTCAGTCGCGGCACGACAGATGGCCCACACGGCGTTGCGCTGGGCATCCGTGAAAGTATCGGAACAGATCAGCACGCGGTACTGCCGCACACCGCTGGTAGCACTGAAGCTGAGGGACGTCAACGCCTCCCGCAATTCAATGTCACCTGCCAGGGCTTGCACAAATTCACCCACGCACCCGGTGTCCAGCCCCACAACGTGGATATACTGCACATTGTTGTCCGACAATGGCAGCTTCAGCTGAGCGTTTCGAGCAGACACATCGGTGTCGCTCAAAAACTGGATCAATGTGGCAGCGCAAGACCAGCCCCGACTCTTCGTAAAGAAGCCCGGTTTCCCGTCAGCTGTAACCGCCCTCCACATTGGCGAGGACTCTTTCATCCACGGTGCGACAACGCGCTCCTGCAGCTCGCGAGCGCGACGCCACAGCTTACACTCCAGCCTGTGGGACCCCTCCTTCCAGTCTAGTGCCTGATGCCGCTTGCAGCAGTACGAGACAGCCTTACATCCGCCACAGCGCAGTAGAACTTCGCGCCGGCGGCCACACCAGCCGCACTTCTTGTGCGAAATAGCGCTGAAGCAAACAGGCGGCACGTGCAGCGTGTACCCAGGTGCTGGCGCGCTCGTCGCGGCGCCGGCGTTAGTAGACAAATCTGTCATTGGCTCCGATACCTCAACCAGCTGCGAGGATACGTAAAGAAGGGCTGCGGCAGCAGCTTTCACCATCGCCGGCGTCGGCGACGTCACCTCCAGCTCGGTAAGCGCGTGCGCGATGGGGTTGGCCTTCTGCGTCTTGCCGGTTGGCCGGCGATACACGACGCGCGGTACTACTGCAGGGCAGCACGAGCCCGAGTGCTGAGCTACAGCCCCCGAATTCAGCGCCGTCGACGTAGCGGGAACGGTTCTGAAGTACCCCTCGAGGTCGCAAAATGGCACCCCTTCGACCGGCGTTAGCTGTACCAGCACCTCACCATCGTCGTGCACCGTGTCCTCAAAAACAAAGCGCAGGTTGGCGCGGTTTTCCAGCTGTTCCAGAGCGTAGCTGATATCCCCGCGATCGCGCACGAGGTGCAACTCGGCGCCGATCGGCTGTGGCGAGAGGGGTCCAGCATCGCGGTTGTCAACACCGATCGGCTTCTTGGTGACAATAGGCCGCTGCAGAAGTAGAACGTGCCGATATTGGCTCTCCGCTGGCGCCGCGGTGCTGGGGGCCAAGGGCGGTACTGCAGGAGGTGCCAAGTCGGCCGTGGCGTGGGTACATTCAGCGACAGGGGCGGCAACTGCAATGTCAGCGGCGATGGCGTTATAATCCTTCTCCGGCACTGTGAAACTCGTGTAACTGCCGATCTGCTTCTTCCACTGCGCGATGCCGGCGTCTCGCTCGGCACGGAGCCTTGCCAGGCCCGTCAGCGATTCGACATCCACATTGGACAATGTATCCTGCGATCGGCCGACGTTGGCGGCTTCTTCGAAGAGAGAGGTGTACATGCACGGCCGCAGCGACGCCATGAGAGGATAGAGAGTACGCCAGCCGGCCTCGGTGATAGACGGCGCGGAGGCATCAGCCACCAGACCTGCCATCTTACTCTCCGCGCACATGTGCTGAACGGCCTCGTGAACTGTTGCCGCGACAAACTGAAGATTGGGGTTCGGAGAAGGAAACAGCGGAGAGAAGGAGACACCGTCGCTCACAGGCGCGGCATCGTCCTTGTTCCGCCTGCGTGCAGCAAACGCCGAGGACGACCCGTCGCCGATGGTGATGAAGTCAACCACCTCCACAGCCTTTCCGTCCAATATGTAATACCCCGCACTGGGCCGTGGTGCAGGCAGTGCACCAGGTGTCTTACTCAAGCCTGTCTCTTTGCTGTCGCGCGCCATCGGTTTCCAGTGCTTGCTGAGCACCTCACTGACGGCAGGCGCCAGTTTTGCGAGAAACACGGACGCCGTCAAGAGGCCCATCCGCTCGTACGCAATGCCATGTGCTACGCTGTACCACTCCAGCGACCCACTAGGCATTAGGGTTGAGGGGATAGTAAGGAGGAGGATGCGCAAGGCGCCAACGCCGCCTCCGCTGCTTCTGGAAAGAGCCGCTGCAGAGCTCGCATCTGGGCCGCCACTGCCTCTATCCGCCTCCAACGCTGCCTTGCGGTCACCAGCAAGCGTCTCCACAGGAACCGCGCCTTCAGTCAGAACGGTGTAGTAGAGAAGATGCCATGTCCCCTCGGGCACCGTCACAGCCTCGCCCCTCGGTGCCGTCGCACCATCAGTGCCGCCATTTTCGCGCCACTCCTGGCGGCCAAACAAAAGAAAGAAAACTGGGGCGGTGATTCTGTTGTCCGCGGCATCGTGGTGCCAGCGTCGTGGGTAGTAGGCAACACACCTCCAATGTGCGTAGGGTGGGTTCGCGCTGCTCAGCACCTCGGTCAGCATTGATGGTGTCGTGCAGGGAGTACCGCCGCGGAGAAACGTGTGTACAAGCGACATGACAAGCAAGCCTACGGAAACACACGATACAATGGTGGTGAAACTCGTGTGAAGCCCCGCTTCACGCTAGCCCTGCCGCTAAGGTCTAGCAAACTCTTTCCTGATGAAGCTCGTCAGCTGGCAGTATGTTGTAGGGAGGAGGCGTGTGTGTGTGTGTGTGTGTGTGCACCCGGGGATGCCAAGCAACGATATCACTGAAAACAGAATCTACGACGAAGCAGAAAGAGCTGCGATGAACAAGAGAGTTGGAAAATGGCACAAGCATCATGCACCCGTCTGTGAAAAGGCAGTGGGTGTATAAGAACCGCCGTGACAGCGCAGATCGATGCGATTCCTCGTTAAACCTAAACAAGCATCGCTCCACACGCATCGTTTACGCACGCTGTTCATCGCCGTGGCCCACGGCCGCCGTCCCCGAGTGTCTCCCTCTCTGTTCTCATGATAAGGTTTGCTTTCACACACACAAAAAAATAGTAGAGAAGAGTCCGCCCATGAAGATGTCACGCCACTGCGGCACGTGAGCCTGTGAGCACCGCGCCTGAGGCGGCGAGGCGCGACGCTTCCTGTTCACGTCTGCTCAGCTTTCCTCTTCGTTGTTGCTTGCATTGTTCTTTTTCTCATCAACTCTTTTTTGATGTGACAGCCGTGAGGGCAGCTGTCTGCTGCGCCCATCCGCACACACGAGCACACGACAACGAGAGCACAAGAAACAAGTTGTCGTACACCACGCGATTGAAGGAGGTGAGAATCAGTCACTTACACCCAGGGAGGAAGACATCCACACACAAGCGCACACGCCTTCTCTTACAGGATCGCCATCGCGTGACAGAGAAGGCGAGCCCCAACTGTGCGCATTCCTCTCAGCGCAGCTCTCCAGAATAACAAGCGCCATGATGAGCCGAAAACACAGATATACATATATGTATAGTGGCACATAACCTACTGCCCACACCCACACGCACGCAACGTCTGTGTTGCACAGCTCTCGCCGCGATCGTAGCGCGTCCTTAGGCACACAAAAAAAAAGAGTGCGCCGAGGAACAAAACAAACCGCCTCAGCAAGCTCCCCTACGTCGGCGCACGGCTCCTCCCCCTGAGCTCATTCTTTATCCAACTCAACGCGCCTGCATTCAGGCCTCGATGGGCGAACGCCCGCACACGCCGGCACACACACAAAAAAAATAATCAAATGCAACGATAAATCTAAACCCGGTAAAAGCGGCGAGCAGCGAAACGCCGGTGTCTGTGCAGTACTCTGTAACATGAAACAAAAACCACCAAAGCAAAAAAAAAGTTTTTTTTCGTTCCTCTGCATGTGCTTGAAAACAACAAAAAAACAAAAGGGCAGCCGACACACCTCATGCTCCCCCACCAGCGCACCGCACCACGCGGAGCGTGGCGTCCGAAAGAAGAAGGGCGAGGGCCAAGGTCTAAGCTACAAACAAGCAAGCAAAAAAAACGTCAGCAGGGCTTGAACGAAGCCACATCATCACATCACTGCACATGCTGGGCACCAGCTACGGGAGTGCTTCGTCCTGCTGCCGAGGCCGTTCTCCTGACCAGACAACAACCCACTCAACTCACTTGCCTCAGCGCGTCGACACACCTCTCGTTCGACCACTTCTCGATTCCGCGTCATCACCACCTTTTCCGCATCTGCAGCCGCCAACTTGGTCTTCAATGTCCTCACCTCGTCCACCAGTCGACTTATCGCCGCCTCGCTTTCTTTCAACTGCTGCCTGAGACCTACCTGCAGCTCTCGCGCAATCGCCGCCAGATCCGCGCCTTTTCCCACATCCTTGTTTTCCACCATATAATTTGCGATACCACTTATAGGCTCCTTCACCAACATCTCTGCAATGCCAGCGATCGCAGACTCCAGCTCCTGCACCCTCGCGTCCGCCGCAGCCTTCGCGGCCTCCAGCCCGGCGACGTGCTCAGCGTGCTCGGCGGCCAGCCTGCTCGCCACCTCGACGCTCGACGCGGCAGCCGCCTCCAGCTCCTGCACCCTCGCCTCAGCCACAGTCTTCGCGGCCTCCAGCCCGGCGACGTGCTCAGCGTGCTGATCCGATGTTGCGGGTTTGTCTTTCAGGCGCTGAAGCTGCAAGCGTAGGAGATCAATCTCATTCTCGAGTTGTCCTTTGGCATATTTCGAGGTTCGCTCGAGATCCTGGTACTTCTGATGAAGCTCAACAACGTTTTCCTGAGCCACGGCCAGCTCGAGCTTGAGGTTCTGGTACGCCTCGTTGTCAGTGGCCGAGGTGGATGTGCTAAAGACGCTGCCGGTAGAGCTGCACGAGCGGCTCATGGTGTAGGAAGATTGGGAGGCGGAGTCGTTGTAGGAGATGTCATCCTCGATCGGCACCTCCACCGCTGGAGATTCCTCGCGGAAACCAAGAAGTCTACTCATAGCTGGCGTTTTATGCAATGCCGTGTTGCTGATGCTGCCTCTTCAGAGGCAGAAACAAAGAAATGTTAGAGGATGTTGGCGGGGCCAGAGGGGGCGGGAGGGGTGGGGGGCCTGGAGCAGTGATGGGTGTGTTTTTCGATGTTCTGCTTGGTCGTCGCTTTCGACTGTTGGTATCTGCAAAAGAAGGCAGTGCTGAGCCACAGACCATTACACGCGCACCGGAGGTGTGTCGCGCGCGCACACACACGGTATCTCGTGTACTCTGTCGTGCCTTTCAGCCCTCCCTCGCTGTCGTCGCCGCTGTCCGCTGCCAAGATGACTCTATGATCGCTTCAGCGTTCGCCGAGCAAAAGGAGGAAAGGGAAAAATGAAGGAAAACACGCCACTGTGTGCTACGTGGACGTCCGGCGGGCGTGTGCGACGGGGAGCGCACTGGGCGGAGGCAAAGGAAATGAGGGGGAAGGAAAGGTGGAGGGAGGAAACCAGACACCTTGCAGCGATCCAAATGAGCTGATGGGCATGCAGAAATATGCAGATCGGTAACTGAAGAGAGAGGGAGAGGCGAGAAGAGAGAGGAGGCATCAAGAGTGTTGGACACAATACGGAATAGAGAAGGAGCGGGGGAGAAGGAATGGCAATGGCTGCGGAAGTGGCGCTGATGAGCGGCGAAGCGGAAAGCGGAGGAGGAGGAGGGAGGAGGAGGAAAGGGTGCGCGAAAAAAAAGGGCGGCGAGAGAGGGTGGGCTGCGTTTGCATTTGTTTGTCTGCCTCCTTTTTCGGCTTCCCTCCCGCCCTGACGCACAGGCCCGGGGTGCCAAAGATGTCGGGTATGCGCAGCTGTCGGTCCGTTTGCTTTTTTCGTTCTCTTACTCGGGTCCTTCGCACCCTCGCTTGTTTGCGTGTCGCTCGTTTGGCTGTTGGCGGCACTCCTTATAGAGGCTCGTGGTCAGCAAGTAAGGGTGTCCTGGTGTGCGCGCTGCGGGCATGTCAGCGAGGATGCTTCAGCTGGGCTGCTGTCGTAGCGCAGCGACACATGCGTCGAATCATTAACGGTTGAGCATCGTGCGGGCAGTGGTATATATGCACAGAAGAAAAACGTCCACATAACGAAGAAGGCGGATAATCATCAGCGACGATGGCAAGCGCCCAAGTCGAGCAACAAGTGTAAGACAACATAAAAGCGGCTCAGAGCGAGAACGGGAGGAGAGGGGGTTATATCAAAGTGGAACCATCACTATCGTCAGTGGCGCGTCTACCACGCCTCGCAAGGAAGGGAGAAGCGGAGAACTGAGGAGAGTGAGAAGCGTCTCTCATTGATGATAGGTCCACCACCCCACCTACCTCTTCTCTTCTTTTTTCGCGTTGTGTGTAGGGATGTATGCGTGCGTGCGTGTGTGTGTGTGTGTGTGTTGTGTTTTGTGTGCTACGGTAGCTGCTCCGCTTTCCCTTATCGCTTGTGTTTTATCGTCGCCTCGGCCACGACACAGACACACACGCACACACACACACACACAAGTACAGACACATCAGCCAAGAAAGCACGACGCGTTCTCATCACCTGTACTTCGCGGTTGCTGTTGTTGTCCTTTTTACATTGTTTCGTTTCCTCCCACCACCGCACCATATAAGAGGGGCCGACGCAGGCCCGAGAGGCAGGGCGGGAGGGGGAGGGGGCGTCACTGCTGAATGACGGCAGGAAAACCTAGAGAGAGAAACAAGGATCACAACGGCACAGACCTGCAGCAGTGAAACGCAGATGCAAACATAGCCAACAAATAAGCAAACAATAACGGAAAAGAGAATGCGATTGCACGTGAGAAGGCGCGTTGTGCGTGTTAAGAGTGGGAAGTCGAGATGCACGACTGCGCACACGCACGAAATATAGAGATGCGCGCGTGGGGCAGCGCGTCGCACACACCGTACGTTACGAGAGAGCCGCCCCCGCGAGCAGCAGTAGCAGCGCTAAGATGCAGCTCGGGCACGCCTGTGGTCGTCGTAATAAGAAACGGCGGTGTATAGGAGGGCTTCGCGATCCCTTAGCCACAACACCTTGTGCATCACGGCCCATTTCAGCACTCATTTTGCACGGTGTAGTACTCCACCTCTTCGACAGTGACGCCGGATGGTAGTGACACCGGAATGAGCAGGGAGCCCTCGTAGGTGGCGGCAGCATAAGGATGGATAGAGTACTTCCCCAGGTACATTGTATGGCACACCTCGCGGCGTCTTCTGCCTGGCGACACCGCAGCCGCAGCCTGCTCATCTTCTGCCTCTGCGCTCGTAGAGTCGCTCACTCCGAGCCCCGCCGTCGCGCCGGAGACGCCAGCAAACACAACGATAGACGCATTAAGCCCGTGCTTGTCGCGAAGACGCGCAAATACGTCGTCCGCGCCCTCGAGAGTAAGCACTTGCTCGGAGGCCTTTCGCGTGCGGAAGGTGTGGTGGGGCCTCCAGGGATGCGGCCCATGAGCGCACAAGACGGAGTGTCGCCTTGGCGAGGCTGCCTGCGCGGCTGCGCTAGCGGCCACGGTCGGCGTCCCGACACGCCAGTGAGAGATGGCGATGCCACCCACACCGCAGTCTAGCGTTCGGCGGGGGTCTCCGTTGGCAACGGAGATAGACGTCAAGTGAAGCGTCTCCGTTGAGGTGTTGCGCAGCTGATAGTGCACCCGCTCCCACCCCGACGTGGCCCGTGTCGATTTGCCCTCCCCCTCACTCCCACCCTCTCTCGTTAGCGACGCACGAGCGACAAGGCCTCTGACGCCCTCCACCTCCACCGCAGCCGTCACCGCAGCAGTCTCCCACATGCATATCTCGAAGGCGCCACGCGTGAAGGAAAACAGACCCAGCCGCAGTCCACGTTGCACTCCCGCCCGCTCCTCGGTTTCGGCCGTCCAGTCGAACACGATTTCAATGTGAAGTTCGGTTAACAAGGTCGCCGGCAGCGCGTCGTGCACGTACCACCGCACCACCTCGGCTGCCTCCATTGGCGGCACGAAACAAGCGAGATGGCAATCTCCAAACCAAGCCTTGTCGTAGCGCCACTCCGCACGAACGACAGGGTCCTGCACGCTGCCCTTGACCGGTGCCGCCGGCAGCCGAATCGGAACTGCGGCAAAGGGGCCGCGGTGGCCCGACGCCGTCCCTCGCGCGGCAGGCGGTAGCGCCCCACTGGGCGGGGCCGACAGAGGCGCTTCAAAGAAAAATGGAGGGAGGTCGTGCGCACCAGAAACCTCGCACCAGCCGCTGGTGCCCACCACGGAAGCGGCAGCGTCGCCTCCGGTCACACGGTGGCCGTTGACGTAGAAGTCGTAGCCCACACCGGACTGAAATGAAGTCCACAGGCACAGCGGCTGCTTGTGGTGTGCATCCCGCGCGTCAGCCGCGGTGGACTGTTGCGGGGCACGTGTGGACCAGATGATCCGGGCGTGATAGGAAAACTTCTTCTGCATAGGGAACCACATCCGGCCTTCCGCCTTCTGAAACCCGTCGCGCCTGCCGTTGCTCTTGCACTCCATCGTCCAGCCAGGGGCAAAAAGCGCCACCGACAAGCGCGCGTGCACGGCTTCGGCGACAGCGACGTGCGTGTGGTAGCCGCCCCCGCCATACATACTCCTGCCAAAGACGTCCACGCCGACGTAGACGTCGGTGCCTCGGTTGCCGGCGACCGTCTTGCTCTGCGCCAGGTGCATTGGCTCCCAGAAGTAATTGGTGAAGATGCCATCACTAACGTCAAAGAACGGCTTGTTGTAGGAGGTGAGTGCGTTCTGGTACATCAGCTTCCCCTCAATGGTGACCGCATCGTACCAGATAACGAGGCGGTCAGTGGCGGCGGCCGCGGCAGCAGCTGATGCGCCACGCGCTGCCGAATACGGGCGGTTTAGCTGTTTGCGGAGCAATGTGCAGAAGACGACGAGGCGCTTCGCCAGGCTCGGTGGGAGTGGGTTTTCGATGTTGAAGAGATAGCCGTCGAAGCCGTAGGTATCACACACGTCCACCAGGCGAGCAATGATGGCCGCCATGCGCCTCGCATCTGTTAAGAGAAGCTCCAGGTCCGCAACACCGCCGTCCCCCTCGGTGATCAGAGTACCAAGCACTGGCACACCGTGGCTGTGGCCACTTTCAATCCACTCACGTGGCGGCACGCTAATCCGCCTATGCGAGAAGTACACAAAGTAGTCAGCGAGATTCCAGTAGCTCACCGTGTACGCGCCCTCCACTGTCTCCAGGCGCACGTACGGAGTAGTCCTACCATCCTTGCCCATCCCCTCCGCAGATGCGGTGGCAGATGCTGGCGCGCCTTCGTAAAGAAAGACGCGGCGGTCGGCGCGTGTGTAGCCTCCGCCCATGTCGTGGCAGACAAGCAAGCGCGGCGCCAGCGGCAACGCGCTGTATGCCGCTGACTCACTGATAGCCGAGGAAGGCTCTTGGCCTGCCATGTCGACTGCACTCCTCTTGGCGGCGTCTCCTGTTCCACCCCACGCTACCGACGTCGGTCCGAGAACAGTGTGCGGGCGCAGTGAGCGCGGCTTCATGTAAAACGTCGGCGGCTGCCATGTGTGCAGGAGCTCATCAAAGGAGTTGATCGGCTGGCCGCTAGCGGCACGCAACAGCTCGGCCAAATGCGTACCGCGCTCAAGTATCTTCAACTCCCGCAGCACCGCCGGCGGCAGCCTGGCCGTCTCGCAGAGTACCTCGGCGTCGTTGGTAACGACGACGGCGCGTCCGCCGTAGGGCACCACGCAGCGGCCAGACGGCTCCATGACGCCGGGGTGCACGCCGCCTCCGTACTCGGCCCGAGCAACACCAAAGGGACCGTAGGCCGGGAAAATAAACCGTGTGCGGTGCTGAGCTTGTGCCGCGAACGCCAACGGCACCGGCACCCACGTCAGCGCCTGTTCCTCCCCACGCCACACGCAGAGAACCTCGTACCCGCCGTATATCTCAACCTCTCTGCCGTCGCTGGTGCAGTAGTACGCCTTCAGGTGCTCCAGATTATTGGCGAGGCGGCACTTGCCGAAGCAGTACGGGCTCTCCGAAGTGCTCGTGAGGCGGCAGCGGATAGAGAAGAGTGGCGCCCCTGATTCCCTGCCAACGGGGAGCGGGATCCAGTCCTCCGGAAACGGAGGCAGGCAGAACTTGACAAATTTTCTCTTGTGCGCATCGCAGCCGTCCTTCACCGCCGCTGGCGAAGGCGCCTTGAGCGGTGCCTCAGCATGAGCCGCTGCCGGCGCAGCACCGGATGCCAGAGCAGGCAGAGAAGGGGGGCATGGCGAATGAGCCGAGGAACCACTCCCCGTCTCTTTGTTTGCGACACCTGGGCTCTTCTGTCTGCCTCGCCTCTTGGCCGCTTCGTCGGAAGCGGCCTGGATGTTCACGATGGTTGCCTCGAGAACCTCCGCCACACGACGCAGCACAGCTCCACTGCCATCGCTGTCCGACAGGAACCACTGCTCACCGCCGGTGCCGCTGCTGTGCGGCCGGCGGCGAAAGCCTGCAATGCGCAGCAGCTCCGTCACCCCATACGTCTCGAGCGGCTTCAGCTTCGTCTGGTAAGCCGTGCTCTCGGTGGACAGTGCCCGATACTTGGCATCGCTGGGGTGCTCGCAAATATTCAGTATCACCGTGCGCAGTAGCGTGACGCCGCTAATGGTCTTCTCAAACGCCCCCGCGGGGCTAAGGTGCCCGTCCGCTATGGTCTCATTGCTCTCCAGCATCGCCTGCGCCACCATCAAGTCCTCCTCGTCCGCCTCTGTCACCGTCTGACGAGTGCTCAGCAGCCCAGCACACGCGTCCCCACCGCCTCCGGTCATCGGTGGCGGTGGGGACGCGAGGGAAGAGCCAAAAGGAGCGACCATGCCAGCGGCGGCGACGCCTGCACCGCCGGACGTGGCCTGCTCCAGCATCGGTCGCAGCATCTGCCCTACGGGTGTGGAGAGCAACGTCGGGATCATTTCAAGCACGTCTTGTGCGATGTGACGCCCCAGGAGGTACATGCTCGCCGCGTCCGAGAAGCTGTTGCAGTTGTTGTCAATAATGCGGTAGTCGTTGGGGCCGAAGCCGGCGCGGTGCTGCTGCTGTGTCCACGCACAGAACTCCTCCTCTCGCTTCGTCGTCTGCCCAAGCACCTCGATGCGATACGGCTGACCGAAGCGTGTGTGGCCAGGATTCGGGTCGCTGACGATGCCGACGCCTCCGTCGAAGTAGTACTCCTTTCCGTACACAACGATGGAAGTGTGCCAGATACCCTCGAGCTCCCGCCCGATCAGCATCGGGCCGAGGCTGCGTGCCATGCCATGTGTCAAGTCATAGCGGTAGAGCGACACCGTGTAGCGATGCGACGACGACGACGACATTTGGCGGGCACGTCACGCTCCACGCAGAGGCCACTGCGACGAGGTGCTCCTTCAGCGCGACCGCCCAGAGGGCCCTGCACGATGACACGCGCGGCCTCGCCCACGCTGCCAGGGAAGCAAGTAAAGGAAAGGCGGAAGGAGACGATCACGGAAGGAGAGGTGGGGGCAAGCCAAGAGCACAAGCCAGTAGACCGAAAACAGTGAGAAGGAGGGTGTGGACCTGCGCGCGCGTGTCGAGCAGTTGTCTGTGGGTACGCGCCCACGCACCAGGCACCAACGACAGAATGTAGGAAAGTGTCTGCAGAATGCGGTGCACGACAAGTGCGACCACGAATAAAGCAAAAGTAGGTCACAATGAAAGTGTTGCGCTTTCTTCTTGCCTGCTTCTCCGCGAGTAGAGTGCTGCGGTGGAGCCACCCGTGCAGTGCATCGCGTGCGAGGGAGGAGGGACGAACATCACGGAATCGAGAGAGAGAAAGATGAGGGGGGGGGGGGGGGGGGGGGGGGGGGGGGGGGTACGGCGTGATGGTGACGAAAGAGGTGCTGGAGAAGGTCGGTAGCGCATACCAGATGCGCACAGACGAACGACACACACCGGGCACAACGTGTGGATTGCTGCGGGCGCTGAAAGAGAGGACGGATGGAAGTAAAGGGAACCCCACTCCGAGCGGCGTGCGACAGGCAGCACCCTCATCCGTTGACACCAATCACAAGCCCTTCGATAGCGGGGGGAGGGGGTTGCAAGACGGGCGCGTTCCGCGGTGAGCATTGCACGGCAACGCGCAGGGGCTCCTGCTCTTTTCGCTTCTTTACTTGCGGCAGCCCTGCGCATCGCGTGAAGTGTCAGTGGCATCCTCGCATCTACACCGACACGCAACTGCACATGGAGGGATACCGCACTACCTCACCACTCCCCTTGCGTGCTCGTCAACAGAGCCCAGGTGGCCGATCGGCGCACCACGGTCTCTCGATCCAGCGGGTCGTCCGGGGCACATGCTACCCTGGTGCCCTTGACGCTGGCGCCACCATCCCATGCCGTTGTCGACGCACGCACTAACACGCACAACTGTGAAAGTCGGACACCGCATGACGTGTGCGACAGCAGATCCTTTCACTCACATAAGGCGGCCAGTTCGGCACCGATGATGCGCTTCGCCTTCGCTGCCGCTGAGAGCGGGTCAGGGGCATCCAGCATGGATAGCGTCTGATCCAGGTCGCTGCGAAGGCGCTCCTCCGTCTGCAGCACATCCTTCGCGAACGGCGTAACAGCAACCGCACCGCCGGCGTCCCCGCCGCTGCCGCTGCGTGGGCCAGCCACGCCTGGCACCGTCGCGCAACTAGACCCAGAAGCCTTCGTAGACGAAGGAGCACTGGCAGCTGCGTCGCGAGGCCGTGCCAAGTCATCGGTTGCGGCCCGACCATCGCCGTGAAGGCTGCCGCTGTTCGTGGCCGCAGCACCTTGCACGCTCGTCGCTCGCGGCAGCAACACATTTGGCTCACCCTCCTCGCGCTTCCACAGGCGTCGGTCCTCGGACTTGGCAGCCCGCTCGCGCTTCCTGTACGCGGTGAAGTCGCCACCGGCGTTCGCGAGGGTGTCGCTGTGGAGATCCGTCGCGGCAGCCGTTCCACCCCGCGACGCAGAAGACGCTATGATGCCGCACACAGGGCACTGGTCCTCATTCATCACCATCTCTGACGCGGACGCGTAGCAGCTGCGGCACACGCAAAAACGGCAGCACGCCGTCAGCATCTCCTCGAACGCCGAAAGCCGACAAAGGACGCATCGGTGAGTATTGTCGGCATCGTGAAGCCCCTTCAACGTGCTGCGCTGACCCTTCATGATAGGGAACAGCTGACTCGCCAGAGCTGCCGCGCGCTGAAGGCGCAGGTTGTCCACCGCCGGCGCAGCTGGCGATGAGGGCGGCAGCGCACCAGCGGCCGAGCGGGAGGGCCGGGGAGGCGGCGAGACGGCGGTGTGGGCACCGGCGCCGCCATCGATGAAGTGCCCGATCCCTGAAGTCCCCGAGAGCAGCTGCTCCTCCATTTCCTTCAACTGTCTCTGGCGCTCAAGCCGCTCCTTCTCCTTCCGTGACGCCTCGTCGTCGGCAAGGTCACGCTTGGAAACCGTAATGGTCAGTCGATCATACGTGCAAAGTGCGTCGGGGCCGTGGATGACGACAGGCACGAGCGCATTTGGTGCCCCCGCCGCCGCGCCTGACCATGAGAAGGCGCTACCGCTGCTCTCTGGAGGAGGTAGCGCCGGAACCGGTGCGGATGCCAGGGCATCACGACTGGGTACAAGTCGGCACACCTCCAGCTTGTAGCGACTGGTGTTGATGCGGTGCTCTTGAATGACCTGGTCCAGTATCTTGTCCGTGGTGGTGGTCTCGCCGGGGAAGCCGACGGTGAGATAGCGGCCCGAGGCGGCTGGGTGGTTGCCCAGCAGCCTGTACTGGATGATGCCCTCCATCGCTTAGGTAGGCTAGAAGCGGGAAAGAGAAGCACACGCGACAACAAGGAGGGGAGCCCAGCGATCTTGCGCCCGTCCCTGGTCCCGCGACAGAGAAAATAACGCCGTTCTCTGAGAAGATCAGGCGCGACGGCGAGTGAGAGGATGTTGCGGCGGTATATGGGCCGCAGGGATAACCGAAAGGAAGGCACCACCCGTGCGATCTACAGCGGGAGCGAGAGAGAGCGTAAGCAACGGGGTCACGGCGACGTGGAGGAGAGCGCGCCCGAGTAAGGCCCGGCGTCGAAGCGGTCTGGTGCTGTGAGGGGTTGTACGGTTGCATGTGCGATGTGCGAGGAGGCAAGGCAAAAGCCGTTGGGAGGAGGGACATGAGAAGCAGCGTTAAGTGCAGCCGTGGGGTAGCACAAGCACCGGTGAGGCCAGGGCAGCAACAACGGCAAGAGAAAGCCGCCGCCTCACCGTGATGGGGGGTGTGGTGGCCCTTGCTTCTGCGTTTCAGTAGATACGCATCCGACTTCACGTGGTTTCAGGTATGCCAGTGCAGGAGAGCAGCGGTGGCCGTCGCACCAGCGTGAGATACATTATCCGCCCGCCTTCATCGTTCAGTGACTATTCGGGTGTACATGGCAAAGACGAGGGCGTAATGATCGTTGGGGCTGTTACAAGATACACGCACCGCGCGAGTGGACAGCTCAGGTGCCCACCTCCAAACGCCAAAGAATGTCGCTCACCTCTAACAGCGCGAAGAAAATGCAAGAGAGGACACAACAGGGCTGAAGAGAACAAGGGGCATCCGTAATACATTACATCGCGCGGCAGCGCAACAAAAAGCACAGGGCGCACGCACACACAGGTGCGCACAGTCAATCAGGCGATCAGCAGCAGCAGCACATATCTGCCTAAAAGCACGTCTTGTTCACCCACCGCGTCATCGGCTCTGAGGTGACGGAGGCAAGAATACCGCCCTCACCCCTCTCAGGCCTGCTAGCAACGGCGGCAACAGCCGGGCCCTTGTTGGAGCGTGCCTTGTAGACGGTGCTGCCATCCTTGTTCACGTAGTACCACTCAGCCTCCCGGTGCGCGTTCTGCTTCGCCTTTAGCTGCGCCACCGCCTCCTCCGCAGGCACCCCGTCAAAGCCCAGAGACGACAAGACATTTACCCCGTCAAACTGGTTCTTCGGCTTTGTAGTGCGCTGCATTGACTTGCCGTCGCCGTTCATGCGGCACTGCTCGCCGGCGATAGTGGGGGAAAGCTTGTCCAGCTGACTTCTCATAACCCCCCCGTTCGCACGGCGCTGCGCCTCTAGCTTCAGCATCGCCTCCCGCGTCTTTAGACTAGTCCAGTCAACGGACCGCACGAAATGCGTGCGATCGTCCGGGTAGCTGGCGGGATCCGGGGCTACGTAGTCCGTATGCATGACGCTGTGTCGCTCGTAGGTGGTCTGGCAGCCAGTGAAGACGGAGCGAAACTCGTTTCGGTCGCGGGCCGACTTGCCGCAGTGCAGCAGCCACACACGCGTCTTTGGCTTGCCAACATTGTCAGAAAGTACGACTCCGTAGTTCTTTAGGAGAAGGCTCACCTGTTCCAGCTCGACGGTCTCAGTGAAGGCGACGTTGAAGGTCGGGTCTGGGGTGGCGGGATCTTGCCGATAAATGGCATTGCAGATACGGCGAAAGATGTCACGTTGCACACCCGTGGCGGCCATGTTGTACCAGTACTCCACATGCTGCTGCTTGTCTGCCTCGAAGAGGGGATAGAAGTCCTCGCTCATCAGATGCCAGTGCGTCGACGGGACATCAGGCTTCGCCTGAATCATCTTACGGCGAGTGTTCATGATGATGGCGATGCGAACACGAGCACAAAGCCCTACGTGCACCCTCTTCTTGGATATATATATATATATATATATATGTGTGTGTGTGTGTGTGTGTGTCTGTGTGTGCTGCAGGAACCAGAAAAAGGGGGCAGGCTAGCTACGGGGAGCAGAACAAGAGGAAGAAGACGTGCAGGTGGCCGTGCCACTACACACCAGCAAGAGACACAGGTAGACGGGGCGTGACGAGCGTCGGATGATAGGCAAGCAAAGAGAGACCAGTGCACACACAAGTCGCCCTTGTGAGTAACTGGTCATGGACAGGCATGCTTCCTTCCCGTGCTCGCGTGTCTGAGCGTCGGCACAGACACGCACAGAGTACGTGAGAGGCTGGTAAGCCGTAGGAGTGCACACGGAGAGACAGGGACATCGCCGCCCTCCTTCCTGTTTTCATTTTGTTTTGTTCATTGCAAAGCGGTGAAGCGAGGCCGACGCACAAGGGGATCCGTGTCTACGCCCACCACGTGCACGCCGGCGCCGCGCGGCCGTCGACAAGCAAATGAAAAAAAATGCGCAGTCAGACAGGAGAGGGAGGGGCAACACCTGCAGGGACAATGAGAGACACACACTTCTCTCCTCCCTCTGCTCGTCGCACCCCTTGTGTTGCGCTCCCTCGCACCAACACCACCTCGCCGCGGCCGCCTTCTACGAAGAGGACAACCTCCCAAGCTGCTCGCCGTGCTCCACCTCCCCCTGCTGTTGAGCCGCCCGCGTCAGCTCCGCCAACTCAACGGACTCCCCCTGCGGCGTCAATGCCACCTGTACAATAGAGGAGCTGTTCACACTCACCAGTCCTCGGAAGGTCTTTGTCCAGATGTCGAACACCTTCGCATCGCACGTCAAGATGTCCACGCTGCGAGGCTTGTGTTGCGCCACGTCGTAGAACCAGAGGCTGAAGGCGCCGTCCGCGGGCAAGCGGGCGCGGTGGCCGCGGCCCTCACGGCAGCCGATGATCGTCTTGGGCGACTCGAGAAATGGCACGAAGCACGCGGTCTGCGGCGTGGCCGTGACGCCGACGAGTTTATCGAGCGGAATAGCGTCGAGAATGTCAACGCCGCTTTCGTGGAGGGTGATGACCAGGTGCGGCACCGGCTCCGTTTCCGCCTCAAGACGATTTACCGGCAGCATGCGAATGCGGAAAAAGCGTTCTTTGGGCCACTTGCCGGCGGAGTAGTGGATGAAGAACGCCCCTTCGCGGCAAAGATCGAGGTAGTGCAGGAACAACTTCGCCATGTGGTAATCCACCAGCTGGCGATAACGTGGGAGGTAGATGCCGCGATGCTGCAGGAGGCACAGGACGATGCCGTGACTGGGGTGTCGATTCCATATGAATGGTGGCTCCTGCAAATTTTGGAGAAGCTCCGGCGGGACAACTGGCCGCGCATCCATTGCGCTAGCGATAGCCTCCGCAAACGACAGAGAATCGTCTTCAGCGCCGTCCCGCATGCCGTCGGAGTCGTCATCGTCGTCATCGTGTGCTCCGTCATGGCGGCTGCCTTTGCTGTTCACTCCGCCACCGCCGCCGCTACGCCCATGACGAGACCCGCGTTGGCGGCTTCGGTGGCGTCGATGCCGCTGTGATCGCGGTCGCTCCTCGGGCGAGATCGAGGACGAGTCGGTCGCCATCGTCGGCGCATCATTCCGGATCGACATCTCCTTGCTCCTCGCTACTCTGCACAACTCCTCGTCGGTCCAGCGGTCAACACGCGCTCGGGAGCGACTATTCACCAGGCCAGCTGCGCCTCCACCTCGAACATCAGCGCCCGGGTCGAAGGCACCGCCTGCTGTCGTCCTTGCTCCTCGCCAATCGGCATCCGAGAAGCCAACGCCGCCGCCGGCGTAGCCCTGCCTACTGGATGACATAGCGGCAGACGAGGTGCCAACAAACGTGCTGGTGAAGGCGGGGCGCGCCGCTGACGACGACGTAGGGTCACTTGAGCGCTGCCCCCAGCGACTAGGGTCACATGTGCTGCCGGTGCCAGCGGACCGTGGCCAATAGCTGGAGCAACATGCTGCTGTCTCCCTGCCTCCGGTCACGCCTGCGCTGCCCGCCCACGTGACGCGGCCGCTGTTACCTGCTATGACATTCCTGTCTTGTGGAAACGAGGCGCTCGAGGAAGTGAAGAGTGGGCGAGTAGCAGACGGCCCAGGAACACCCCTGCCTCCGCTGCAGCTGCCCTCGCGGTGACCAACGTAGTCATCGCTTTCGCCGAGCTGCGCATCCGCGTAGCGCTGGCGCACGCCACCCCACCCGCCACCAAGGCCAATAGCCGCCTCGCTCACGCGTGGGGTCGGCGAGAGCGGTTCGGCGGCAGTGCCAGCGTCTCGGCCGCCGGCGTAGCTATCCCTCAGCCAGTCACTGCCAGGCGTGTTGTTCGTCAAGAATGTGTTGTTGTTGCTACTGAGTGCACTGAAGAGGGGGTACCGGCAGCCGCTATCATCATATGCACCGGCGCCTTTGTTCGCGCTGTGCCGCGCAGAGGCCGCGTAGGGGGCAGCAGTGCGGTCGAGCCGCGAAGCGAGCCCATCGCCACTGCGGGCGGAGCTGCGCGACGTGTTCAGGTGGAACCGAGGCACAAAGGAATCTGCCATTTTCACGGTTGATGAACGAGAGACAACGGGAAGGGCAGAGAGAGAGAGGGGGGAGGAAGGGGGTGCACACATGCGCCACGCTGGACAAATATGCGTGGTGCCGGCTTGTGTGTCCGTGCTCACCTGTAAAGGCTCGGATGCGCTCTACCGTGCAGGTCCGACACACTCGCCTGCAAGAGCGCGAACCGAGGGACGCGGTTGCTGCTGGTGTAGCGATGGCGTGGTGGTGGTAAAGTGCGAAGATGCGAGGGCGGCGGGGGAGGGAGGGGGAGGCATGTGAGACGAGACAGAAGAAGCATGACGAAAAAAGGGGGTACGGGTTGCTCAGTGTCCCGTGATGGCGAAAGAGCAAGAGCGAGGAGAGAAGACGTTGGCTAGCACGTGCCGTGTTGCCTAAACAAAAGTGAAAGGCAGTCGTCTTGCCTGCGGTTATCCATAGCAGTAGCCGCTATACTCAGCCACGCGCACCCTCAGCAGCACGTTTCGGCGCGCGCTTCCGAAAGGGGGCCTCACACAGCAGGTGAGGAGTTCGACCGCGATGAAGACTTCCTGCACTATGGGCACTCAACTGAGGGTGTGAAAAGCCGTCACCACACACTTGAGATGCGCTGTGCTTGGTTCGTCATGTAATGTTCTGCGCAGCTGGTGGACGCGGTCGGGAGGGATGGAGAGATGTCACAGTCGAATGCACGCATACCAAGACGGAGAACCGATGGGAAAAAGATGGAGGAGGGCAAAGCATAACATCGAGCAAAGGCGAAAACAAAACTGAAAAGAAAAAAAGGCCACAGCATCGAGGCACTCAAGTGGAGAAGGAGAGGGAAGCTGGGCAAGAGCATCGCACTCACAGCGATACAGTGAAGTACACACACACACACACACACACACATACATACGCAAGCCCACGCCTAGGGGTTCCATTGAACAACAGTCACAACACCAATAGGCGAGTGCGCAGGATGAGTGCAACCGATCCGTAAAGAGTCTGATCGCTCCCCACCACACGTACTCGCCGAGAGAGGCGTGCGCACTCTCCATGTCTCTTCGCCCTTTAACGCCGAGCCCCCCCCCCAACAACACAAAATATGAGACGAATGTCTTTCAACGCATGCGCGCATGCACAACCAGAGATGGGGAGAGAACGAGGGGAAGGCAACGAGATGTTCCCACACACACACACACGCATTCCAGCAAGACGGAAGACGAAACAAAAAGAGGGCTAATGGTTTCACATATGTACATCCTTCTAAGAAAAGCGCGGGGGACCTAGATATGCACTCATGCGGAAATGCTAGCGTACATCGCAAGTCGGTGGCATGCCAACTCGCACACGCACACGCGAACGGACGCAGGGTCGCAAAGCCAGCGCGGGTGTGGGAGGAGGTGGAGTCCACTCCAGCACCGACATGCACCCGTGCACATGGACACTGGGGATGACATGAGGGAGGCAGCAGCGAATAAGATGCAGAAGCAGACGAACAGAAGAACGTCGCTTGTGTACAAGTGGGAGGCCGGCAGCCGCTCCAGCAGACGTCATGTCAAGTCGGTGGTCTGCCGCATGCCTTACTCAACGTGTGGGCAGCATCCAGCGCCGCGCCTGCTACCGCCTTCTTCTCCAGCTCGCGTCCCTGTAATCCGATGGCATCCACAATCGCTGGAATGACGAACCCGTCCAGCATGTCGCACACAACGTCCTCTGCCTCCTCGGTCGCAGGATGCCGTGGTGAGGCATGGGCGGCTTGGCGAGCCCGTTCTGCCTCCACCGCCACAGCCATCGCCGTCTCCTCCACCGCAGACCGCGTAATGTCGTCAAGGAAGCACTGCAGCGTCGTGTCGGTGGCACGCATGTACGCCGCATAGGCGACTTCGTTGCGGTCGCGCTGCTGGCGCACCTCCGCACGACGGGCACGCTCGGCCGCCTCGCGAGTCGCACGCACCACCTCGGCCTCTTCCTGCAGCCGTCGCAGTGCCGCCATGTCCTGCTGGCGACCCAGCTCGTGAGACAGGAACCCGAGCGTGTCGTGCACAATGGCGCCGAGCGCGCTGCCAACGATGTGCTGCGCCTCCGCCTCCCGCTCCGCTGCCAGCAACTCCTCCTTTCGCTTCGCCGCCGCCAGCTGCTCCGCCGTCTGAGCAGTAGAAGCAGCCTGCAGCTCTTCAATGAGTCCGCGGCAACGTTCACGGCCATCGAAGAAGTCGTTCTGTACCGCACGGCCGCGCAGCAGGCGTTGAAGGAGGATGCAGGCGTCTTGCTCCTCCTCTTGCTCATCACTGTCCAGCCTTAGCACCGGTGTCTCTGGCCGCTGCAGCTTCGGCGTGGCCCTGTACAGCTCCAGCACCCGCTGCGCCGTCATCTCACATGCCTTGCCATCCTCAGCATCCTCAGAGGGATGCAGCTTGTTGTACGCGTACTCGAGCGAGTGCAGGACTCGCTCCTGCTCGCGGCGCTGATACAGCGTTGGCAGACGCTGCACCGCCTCGTTCTCGGGCACAACAAACGTCTTCGGTGAGACCCGATCCACTCGGGCGCCACGCTCGGCATCAACCACCTCTGTCCCCGCCAGGTCCGCCAGTAGCTGCGGCCGTATATCGTAGTTGAATGTTTGCCTGGCCGCGCGGAGGCGCGCGTCAATGCTAGAGCCGCCAGTGATGTCGCTCTGCTCGATCTGCGGAGGCGCACCATCCGTGCCGTAGCGCGAGTAGGTCGCAATGGATGGCTTGGCTCTGCCGCTCTTCGAGGTGGCGGTGGAACTCTTCATAGAAGCCGCTACTGAAAGAATGCCAAGGGTCGCCCCTGCCTCTGCGGTTTGGCCCGCTGCGCCACCGGTCCCCAATGCCTGCAGTTGCGCCATCTTGTCGATGCCGCGCTTGCTTGCTGCCATACGGCGCATCTCAAGCGACGTCAGTTTTCCGCCTAGGGATTTGAGGTACTGCGATTTGATCTGCTCCAGACGCCTCCGGTTGGCATCCTCACAGGCCGCCTCGCGCGCCAACAACGACTCCCTCAGCCGGTCTAGTCGCCGCTGCTGTAGCTGCGCGACATGGTCCTCGCGCTCGGCCCACTCCTTTTCCTCCAGCTCGTGCAGAGCAGTGTACCTGGCCTCGATGGAGGCCGCATCCGTCCCGGTTGGCAATGACGCCTCGACGTCACGGCGGCGGCGCAGTCGCTGGATGAGTTCCACGCCTTCGTTCCCAGACGGAAGCCCGCCATTCTGGTATGTGAGGCTCTGAAGACCCAGAATCTCCGGCGTGGGCGCTCCCTCCGGAATGACGTAGTCGGGCGAGTACGGATCTGTCTGTGCTTCGTTGTCGCGATATATGGTCTGCACCGACGCCACAGCACGTCCATCCTGCTGGGCTTCGCCGCCGCTGCTGACGACGTCTGCCGCGTCGCCTCTCTCAAGACTCGGAAGGTGATGCGGCTTTGCCCCTCGCAGGCCAGCACCGCCTCTGCAAACAAGACCGTTGCCGCCCATCCGGCTGGAGGAGTTGGCATGGCGTGAATGCCAGCCGAGGGCGGAGGAGGACCGATGGCTGCTGCGCCCGCCCGCCTCACCGTGGGGCACAGATGACGCAAACGCGGCCGCATTGGACGGCATCGAAAAGGAGGGGCAGCTGGCGGCAAACTGCGCCTGCATCGCGTCCGCACAGGTGGCGGTGTTTGCGTTGTTGTTGGCGTTCTCCAGAACGGTATTTTCGGGCTCGACGGGGCGACGGAAGAACTTCACACGATCCCGCCCGGCCACCTCCGTCGGGTACCCGCGGCCGCCCCGCAACTGTTGCGCACGCTGCTGCCTATACATGTTGCCGCCTTTTGCCCAGAAAGGGAGGAAAGGCAAAAAAAAAGAACGACGAGGCGCGCCCCGTGTGGATGCTCGCGTGTGGGTGGGTCTACGAACAGAGTGCAGACGCGCGCATGCGCTTATCGGCTCTCGCCCCGCGCGGCCTTGTCGCGGAAGCAACAGAAAGCTGTGAAAAAGAAAAGTGGACGGAAGTTCGCCGGTGGTGTGCCTCAGCCTTCGCCAGGCAAGGAAAACGCTGAGGGGTGGTGTGGTGGAGAAAGAGCAGAATGGGGTCTGCCACACACGCGTCAGCGAACGCCTCTTCGTCAGTCTCGATCCCGCTCTTCCTGAGAGTCTAGGTCCCTTACGAGGAAGATTGAAGACTAATCGATAACTGAACAAGTAAGCAAACAAAAAGAAGGGGCGTGATGCTATGTGTACCGTCCCTCACCAATTCGGTACAGTGGAGGAGGGGGAGGGGGGGCACTTGGTGTGCGACGCGGCTGCGTGTGCGCACTTGTGCGCGCGCGTGTGGCATATGGACAACAAGAAACAGACGAGGTGTAGGTAGAATCGAGAGTGCAGCAGAGACGTGAAGCATAAGAGATAGATAGAGAGAGGTGATAGCGTCAGAAGCGCGCGGGCACACCACGCGATGGCGCGCGCGTGCGTGTGTGAGCGCTTTCCTTTTCTCCCCAGCGTGAGAGCGAGAGAGGTGGGAGAGATGACAGGAGGGGATGGAAAGGGTGCGACTGCGCAGTGGCAGCGGGTGGCAGATACAAAACCACAAACAGCAACACGTGTATGAAAAAGCGTCACCTGCGTGGTGGCACGGCATGTGCGCACACCCTTGTTCGTTTTCTCACGCCGAGTTTAATGTTGGACAGATAGGGTAAAGGGGGAGCGCCCTGCATGCAACTGAGCGAGCGCGCACACGCGTCCGTTAAACACGTCTGCGTAGCCGATGCAGAGACACCCCGTGGAGGAAGGGGGGTACGCTCTCATGCGTAGGCACACGGATGCGCAGGCAAGCAGACACACTTACGCAGTAGGCGGGAGAAGACACACGTCAAGGGAGAGAGAAAGAAAAGGAGGCATATGAAGGAAGCGCCGCACAAAGGCATTCATCGAAAGGACAGCGGGCAAAACCGCAAAAAAAAGTCGGCTGCGGCAGCCGCCGCGCAACGTCACGCCCGCGCGCACGCACCAAAAACACACACACACGCATACACACCATACCCCAACGCACAGACACGCGGGGATTGCTGGTGCACACATGCACAGAGCGTTAAAGCAAAACGCCTCTCTACGACTCCGCCGCGTTGAAGCGGAAGATGGACGCCTTCACGCGCTGGTTCACCCCTGTCAGGAACGGGCGTGCCTGGTAGAAGAAGAACATCACCAGCGGGAAGCGCAAGAACTCAAGCGTCTCGTTCACGACAAACGCGAACCCGAAGTTCGAGTACGTATCCCACGCCTCGACGCGCTCAAAAAACATGTCGCGATCCATGAAGGTCTGCAAGAAGAAGAAGAGAAACTCGAAGACGGCATCTTTCGGCAGCAGTCCGCTGGCGAAGCCGACGTAGAGAATCGCCAAGGGTGCGACGTACGCAAGGATGTAGAGTAGCGTGAACGCCTTTCCTTGCCGCTTAAAGAAGTTGAAGCCCTTCTTCCACCGTCGATCCTTGTCATCCCGCATCCTCTCCAGCTCCAGCTCAAAAGTGCGGTCCGTCTCCTCTGCCACCTCGCGAAAGCGTTCCTTCCGCTTTTCCATGCCCTCGCGCCGATGCTCGCGCGCACCGAAGAGGAGGCTGTTCCCCTTGGGGGCCTTCGAGTCGGCCTCGCTCATGTACTCCTTCGTGCTCTTCGCTACCCACCGGTTGTGCATCGCACGCTTGCTCTTGTTGATGCCGAGCAACGTCTCGCTCGTCTGCTCAAACTGAACGAACCGCTTCGAGCTGACCAGGAAGACAGAGGTTGCCGTAACGCCTTGGTCGAAACTGCTGCGGCTGTCGCTGATGCTATCGGCCAGGCTACCTGGAAGGCCACACGCGTTCAGCCTACCCAAGCGGATCGCTGGAGATGCTGCGCTGCATCGTGCGGAGGCGCATGCTGCCGCCGCGCCACCGCGCAAGTGCGCGCCGAGAATGCGAGAAAGCATCCCTAATAGGAAGAACACAAGAGGGATGCGTAAAAGCCGTTGGGTGGGGGGCAGAAAGGGGGCGTGTTCTGCCCCAGCAACATAGAAGGAAACTCTCTGCGTACAGCGCAGTAGCAAGCACGAGGAAGAGGCGTGCACAGCTGCGACGGGGTGTATCGCTATCGCTGAGCGCTTGCGCGTTGGATGGCAAGAAATGCGGTGCTAGAGGGAGGGAGGGAGGGAGGGAGCGTGAGACACTCAGCGGCGGCGAGGAAAAGAAGCGCAAAACAACGCCACTGCGCATTGCAACAGCAGAGACGAAAGGGGAGAAAAGAGAGAGGGCAGCAATCGGGAGGGGGAGGGGGGTTGGCGATAGGGTGCGAAAACGATGTCGTCACGACCAGGTCAGCATGGTCGAGCGCCAGCAGTATCACCGCCCAGTGCACGCAGTCCAAGCCATGTGAGCAAGGTTTGGCAAAGAGGAAAGCAACCCTTCGCATTGCAGCCCTGCACGCCACATGTGGGTAGCGAAAGGCGCCTGCTCTGTGCTTGCACGTGCGAGCTATCCTCTTAACGGATCCTATGCACAGAGAGCGACGCAGCAGCTGTCGCGCCGCCCGTCGGACCATCATTGCGCTCATTCCATTTCGCTTGTATGAGTTTGCGCTGTTTTTTGTGCGGTGCGTGTGACTGTCGGCACGTCAGAATAGCGATGCGCAGACTTAGTAGTGACGAGGCACAAGTCAAGCCAGCCGCCTGCAACTCGGCTTTCGTCTCCCGCTCCGCTAGGCCTTCGCCGCGCCGTCAGTCCACTTACCACGCCGCAAGCGACGGGCGAGGCCGGCAAGCCAGCGCGCAAAGTGATTCGAGTGCGGCCTCGCTACATAGTAGAGGGCAAACACCACAGGGAGGCGTACAACATCGACCAACTCGTTGATGGCAATGGCGAAGCCCAAGTTGGCCCAAGAATTCCACGCGGCGATGCGGGCGTGCAGCTTGGCGCGGTCGACCCTGTCGCCCATCCAGGAGAGCACGTCGTCGAGGATTGCCTCCTTGCGCATCAGCCCCGTCGCGAATGCAAAGTAGAAGAACACAAATGTGCCACCATAGAAGGGCAGGTAGAAGATGGAGAAGTCCGTGCCCTCACTCTTGAAGGCTCGCCAGACACGCCGCCACATATATACCTGGTCTGCTGGTGTCGTCTCCGTTGCGGTCGCTGCAGCGGTGGCGCTCTTCGAAGACTGTTGATCACCTGTTGCGTCCGTGTTCTGTGACTCAGCAGCAGCCGCTGCACCAGTGGCAGCCGCCATCGCGGTTTGTGCGGATGCACTCTCGCCGGATTGCAAAGTAGTCGCAGGTGATGCGCTCACAGTCTCCACAACCGCAGTGCCGTCAGCTTCGTTCGCCGGCTTCGCAGCTGAGGCTGCAGCCGAGTGGACAGTGCGTCTGGACACCAACGTCGGACCTCTGTTCGGTTCGAAAGCAGCGGTTTCGCAGTCGGTGGCCCAGCGCCGTCCTGTCAGCAGCACAACACATCGTGGGCCCCGGGTACCTCTCAAGGCATTCCAGGATGACAAGGGGCTTCGCTTACTCAAATGGTGGGCTCGAGCTGGGCAGCGCCTGGCTGCCACGGGTAGCGCTGCGCTAGTGAAAGGAAAGCCGCGAAAAGCACTGAGCAGCCGCAAGGACCTTCCCTGTGCACTTAGAAGCATCTCCGAAAGGATTGGTAATGCGACAACGCCGCTGTGCGTCACTCAGTGAAGCCGTCGAGAGAGAGAGAGAGAGAGAGAGAGAAGCCGCGCACAGCGACAGAGAAGAAAGAGCGGGGGGGGGGGGGACGGCTAAAACGTTTCACCGAGCAGGAAGCAACAAGCGAAAACAAAAAAAAAGCACGGCTAGCGCAGGGTAAGGCAGACGGAGTAGGCGTGTGCGTGCCGCGGGAAACGGCGTATCGATGGTGCTTGTGTCGGCGCAGCAAGTTCGCTGATGAAAAGGTCGCAGAAAACGCGAAGCGAACACAGTAGAGGCACCCGGCACGGCAACAAGAGTACCAGAGAGGAGAGAGAGACGAAGATGAGGGGGTATGCATGCAGCGAGAACGGACAAGATCACCTGAACTCTTCCAGCAGAAAGTACAGCGCGTGGGGTGCGCGTGCTGGTGCCGCACTAAAATGAAAAAAAAAAAACAGCCAGCCCAGCCGCGCACCCCGAGAACGGGAGACGACAGCCAGCACAGGCAAAATTGATAGAGCTCACAAGAGGCTGCGAAGAAAAGACTATAGCGTGCGAGAAGAGGGCAAGGCGACGGTATGGAGACGACAGTTCGTGGGTGTGAATGGTGGACAGCTTGTCCGCATGACGTACAGGGATGGCTGGTGATGGCGGACGCGAGAAAGAAGGCCGGAGAGGAAAAGGGGTGGTTGGGTGGGGAAGGGCAAGACTCGACACACAAAAACGAAAGGCACGCAGGAAAAGGTGAACGCAACGCTCGACCGCAACGACGTCTCTGCCTCGCTTCCGCCGCAGCGGGTAATGTAGCAGAGAGTACAGAAATACCGCACCTGCCTCTTGCGAGCACAATGGGGAATCTTCCGGCGACGCGCCTCACAGGCGCATCCGTTCTTTTTCACATGGGCCCAGAGGCCAACACCCACACACGCGAGCACGCGCAAACCTGGATCGCTATAACAATGTGCAACGATCGGCAATTCTGTCGAGAAGGACTTCGAACAAGAACAGGTGTGCGAGACCAGACAAAAGGAAAAGGAACGCAGGCAGACACATGCAGCACAGCCAAGCCACCCGCTGCTGGATGTAACAAGGGCAGCTAACAGAACGGGCTGACGAATGGAAAGCATTTTTGGGAGTGTTTCAGCGTGTACATTCTACAGCGAACAAGCCAGCAAAACGTACGTATTACACAGCCACAGCGCACCTGCGCCTGCTGCGCTGCGGGCTGCATCCCTCGTCGTCTGGGACGAGCCGTCTGCCATCGAATCGAATCCGTGCGCCTAGCGGGGCCTCCCTCTCCTTCCTCGTCCCTTCCTTGCATGCGTGCGGCACGATCGGCTCCACACGGAGACTCGTGTGGGCGGCATGCCCTCACCCAAAGCGAGCAACGTCCAGGGTCGTCATCTAGAGCCGAGACGGTGGCGCCTGCCGTGCGGGCGACGGGAGGTGGCCCAGGTGCATGCCGGATGAGCGCAGAGACCAAGTCCGCTAGCCTCAGGGCCAGGGCTCCCCCCCCGAGGCCCTGCGCCCCCCTGCCTGTGTGCCATGCTTCGCCCTCTCAGTCGCTTCAAGCGGCGGTATCCCATAATATGGTGTGGAGGCTCTGCACGTGGGAGTCTGGAGGACCCGGTGGTGGAACTCGAGAGTGCTTTCGCCATGCCTCGGGCATCTACGCCCCATCAGCCCGCACCGGTCAGATGCAGGAGATGCTGCATGCTTCGCGCGCATGCACTATGGAGCTGACTCGTGTGCATCGACTCACGCCTTCTCCGTGGAGCAATCCTGCTCTGCGCCCCTCTTGATGCCTTGCCCGGATGCGATGCACCATGCCAGCTCTGCTTGACAGCGCGTGCGCACACTGCTCGCATTTTTGCATGACGGGATCTGCTTAAGCACGGTGTCGCTGTCGGGGAGTCTTGCCCGCACGTGCAGCGACAGGTGGAGCGATGCCATGAGTCTGTGGCGGCAGGGGCACACCGCCCTCCCCTCAGCCCGCACGCCCCGGGGCAGGAGTGGGTGTGTCAAACGGAAGGGGCCCCGCGGAGAAGCATGTGCCGGGGCACAGAAGGCATTTCTCGCACGCCGTCACCGTGCTCCTTTCCTCCTGCTACACAACACATGTAGCAAACAGTAGCCGAGGAGGCAGGCCTACGAGCATCGTTTGGTGCCACGCAGTCAACCGTTCCTTCACCCCACACAGCAAAAGGTAAAGGCCCTAGATCACGCCCGGCATCGCCCGCAACGCGGCCAAACAGCAGAGCAACCGTTGACCGGTGTGCATGCTCGTTCAGCTCATGACAAGATCCGCCGTGAGCGAGTATGGTCGGGATCGTGGCTGCCAGTCTCTCCGGCATAGCGCCAGCCCCAACCTCTCCGCCGACACCGAGACGCCGCGAGCGGTACCCGAGAGCAAGCGGTGAAGGACACTTGGCTGCTTCACAAAGAGTCGGAGATGGGAGCTGAGCCCTGTGTGATACGGCGGTGAGGCAGCCGGCATCATCAGGGAGAAGAAAACACCATGAAAAAAGCGAGAGCAGCACAAGGGCACCGTCGATAAAGAGCTTAACCGCCTGTGTATCTGAAACGCAGCGGTGGCACTGGGAGGCAGCTGCATTCTCGCCTCACCTCTCTGTTGCTTGGGTAGGTGCGAGCAGCCAAGTAGATAACAAAGGAGTGGCTCAGCAGACCGTCGCTGCTGGCCGATTCGCGAGCGGCTGACAGTGTGCGTCCCTGCCTCGCCCCACTATACGTGTATAAAGGGCTAACAGCTCGCTTCTACTTTGCGCCTTCTATCCTGGTAGAGCGCCATCACCGCATGTCGCCCCCTTGCTAACTCTTTCGCGCTTTCCCAGCTGCAACGGCAGCAGTGCCTGAGGTCGCCATGACATCGCCCACAGACTCTATCTCCGCCTGCCGCGCCGCGTCATCGTCGAACTCCACGGCGGACGTTAAGGCAACATCGGCAATGCCGTCAGAGAAGGCAAACACTGAAGTCGCACCGGCAGCGTTGGCGCTTTCACTCATCGACAGAGTCTCTGCCGCGGAGGCCACCGCCTCCTTCGAGAAGAACGTGTAGTCGCCGAAAACTCCGTGCCTCGCCTCACCTTGGGCAGCGTTGTCCTGACCATTTGCCATGTTTGTCAAGGCAGCACGATACATGCGCTCCGCCTCCTCTTCCAGCACAGACTCCATGGACTCTTCGTCATCCACAGCGTCCTCGATGGAGTCTGCCTTGACGTCCGCCTCGCCGTCGGCGTCACCGCCTGCTGTCTCCATATGTGCGGTCCGCCGCAGGTAAGGGGAACGGTACTGTCCCTGAGGGGGCGCACAGGATGCGTTGATGATAGCGTGTGCGTCGGCTGCCCCTGGTACCACCTCGTCCAGCCCGTCCGAGTCCTCCTCGGTCGTGTCATCCACGCTGACGTTCAGGTCCTGAGAGAGTTGCTCTTCAAGCAGAGCCTCCAGAAGAGAAGCTTCTACTGTCGCACTCGCAGATGTGCGAGGTGAGCGAGCAGACTTACCGGTGTCGTCGAACCTGGTCACCTCCGGCGAGGCGGAACCTACGAAAGTGGAAGAGTCTCTCCGCGGAAGCAGTACGGCGCCATGTCGCCGGCTATCCTTCAGCCCCTCAGGCTCCTTCTCGTCAAGGAAGCCTGCAGCAGCAGCAGCAGCGGAGGTGTCCGTGTCATCCTCGTCCACTTCGGCAAACAGTTCCTCGATAGACGGCGGCGCCGCAGACGCGTTGGAGACGGGCTGCAGCAAAGTGGTCCGTCCATCCACCGGGTGGCGACCGGCATCCGTGGCACTAGGCGACACATCCACAACGGCTTCGGTGGGGAAAGAGGAAGCCGGCTCGCCGCCGCTGCCGCTCAGCAGATGAGACGGCCATGTCAAAGATGCACCGTTGCGCCGACTCCACCGGGAGATCAGTGCATCAGCGACAGCCATCGACCTGCCCCGGCCGGCAACTCCGTCAAGACTTGCGCATGAGGCGTACATGCAGCGACGCGCGCTGACGCAAGGGCATGCGGCACGCGGTGTCGTCGCGGCCACCCCTACGGGGTTCGCACCTAAGCCAAAACCGAGCCGCCAAAAACCTGTTCCATACAGCGCGGGCCGCGAGCAATGATGACGCATGGACTGTACGCCACGCAACGCCAAGAAACCGCGTGGCACGAGCATGGCCGTGACGGGACCACCACCACGCACCCCGCTCTTCCAGCACCCGTGAAGAAGTCCGAGGACAACACCGAATCACTATTACGCGTGCGCACACACACAGAGAGGCAAGCGCGGAGACAGTTGAAATAGCGGCAGGTAAAACAAAGCCTCCGCAAGAATGTAAGCTAAAAAATATTGAGAAGGGCGAAACCTTGATTTCTGCAAGGCGAACGTGTCTGTGAAGAGCAGCTGCGAGCCAAGGAGGTGATGCACAAGTGTGTGTGTGGGGGGGATGAAAGTCGGTCGGGGAGCACGTCTGTGACTGTGTATGCCTGTGCCGGCCTGAGCACGCTTGCTGCTTCTATGTGGCACGTGCGAAGGAGGAGGCGCACAGTAGTGCTCCCAGTCAGAATGCGCTCGCTCGGGTCACAGTGTGCTCAGACGTATCTGTGAATCGGTGATGGTGGCGCGTGCGATGGCCACTGTGGCCGTGGGTGGTGGGTGCACGTCCCCTGAGAGTGGAGGGAAAGGAAGAAGGCAAGCAGCGGCGTGCTGTCGTGTGCTGTATGTGAGAAGGCACCTGTGCATGTATATTCATGTATGTGGCGGAAGAGAGGGGCGCTGCTACCAATGTTTGTCCTCACAGCTGCGCAAGATCTCACACCTGCAATGGGTGGTGACCGTAGAGGCAAAAAGAAGGACAAGGAAAAGGTGTGAGGAGGCGTTGCGGGGGCATGGTGTCACGTTGGCGATAGAGAAACAAATGAGCTCGAGCTTTCGCGGAATGTGATGGCGCCGACTCGACGTGAACGGGTTTGCGCCAAGTAAACAGCGGGCGCGGAAGTCCCCGTCCATCAGGATTGCAAAGCACGCGCATACTCCCTCGTTCGCGTATCCGCTAGACACCGTGGCTGAGCATGGGCAGTTTGCCTGAGGAGGAGATCGAGAACAGCACGTGCTGCTCTCATACAACTCTTGCCCATTCAGGTTGTCAACGCCAACTGCCGTGGTTTTTTCCTATGAGAGAGTCAGCGGCGCTGGGGAAGGCAGGGCACCAACAGCAGAAGACGCGCTGAAGTATGAGCTTGATGTGTGCCTGTGCGTCAACATGCCTTTCGGTGCTTCGGTCCAATCGATGGGGCAACCCCGTGCTGATTCAAAAGGTGGTGCTGCGATAAAGACAGAGGTGCGAAACAAACAAGGCAGAGAGAAGCGCGTACACGTGCTCCGGTGCAGCCGCACGTCCCGCATGGACGTGACACGGCAGCAGTGAGAAGACAGGAGTGGAGAAGTCTAGCAACCGTGCGAAAAAGGGGGGAAGAAAACAGAAAATGAGAAGAGGATGAGCAGGGCGCGTCTAAGATGGGCGCGTGTGCTACACGACAGGCAGCCAGAGCGCTGAAGGCGGCAGCCGCACGCTTGGCGCGCTCCTCGCGGCCGCAGCGAGAATAGGATCGTGAGCCTGCCCGCGACAGCGACACTGAGAGAGGGAGGAGAAACGGCTATTCAAGCGCCATGATCTGCAGGAGGCCGTCAATGCACGCGTCCATCAGCGCCTGCCACGCCTCCCTCTCGCTCCCCATCGGTGCCAAATATGTCTTCTCCGTCGGGCACGCCATCTTGCGGAGCAGCAAAGAGTCGGTTGTCACCGACTTTGGGGGCTGCTGCGAGAAGTCACTCTTCGCACGCGTCGCAGCGCCTTCGATGCGAGTCGTCCGCGGCATCGAAGAGGATGGTGCGGCGTTCGACGGCGGTAAAAAAGCACTTTGAGGAGCTGCGCTCGGTCCCACGCCGAATATTCGCGGATCGGGTGCGCACCGACCACTAGCATTGAACTCGCTTTGCCCGCGTGAAGACGGAAGCGGTGATCGTGCCGACCCTGCGCTCCACCCATCGTGATAGTTCGCGTAGGCATCATCGGTGCCGAAGAAGTTCTCCATCGCCCACGCACGACGGTGCTCACTACACAATCGGTGCCAAGAAGCGGAAGCGCCCTCACGCCTGAGGAATTCCTCGGCCGCCTGCTCGGCCTCCCCCTCGGCCGTCGCCGAAAGGAGCGGGCTTCTTGATGGATCATGCGAAGCTGTAGCGGGGACGCGGGCAAGCGCGCTGTCGCTGGGTGCAAGCGCAATGAATGCAGCGCCATCGTGAGTAGGTGGCGCGATCGCGGGCGAGTCGGACCTCGAACAGCACCGCTCAGCCTCCTCTGGGCTGAGTGCGGCCCTCAGCGCCGAAGACTGCCCAGCACCTGACGCCGCTGAAGAGAAACATACTTGCTTGTCTTCAAAGTAGCGGGTCGCCCAGCGTTGAAACACGTCCGGCGGAGGGCAGTCACCTGTGAGCAGGAAGCGCTGATCCTCTTCCTCGTTGTGGAGGTCGCGTATACGGGCAAGCAGCTCACCTCCGAGTCCTTCGCTGGATGGCGAAGGTGGCAGAGCCCGTGGAGGCGAGGTGGTCCACTGATTTACCTCGGAGGACCGCATAGAAGATCTAGGTTCCCCTTGCGCTTCCTCGGACACGTCGCCGAAGGCCTCATCCTTTTCCCCAGAGTTAGACTTCTTCTCCGCGGTGTGCCGATGCACTTCCTCGAAACTGGCGGGTGCGTCTTGGTCGTGAGGCGCACTGTCCTCATTGCGATGGTCCGCAAGGCGAGGCAGCAAGGTGGACGGTGAAAAGGCCCCCAGCCGGTTCTCTCCATCATCCCCGTCAGGGGCGCTCGCTGACACAGATGTGCCCGGGCATAACAGGGAATGCGAACTTGCGGAGAGCATTTGCCGCCGCCGCTGCCCGGATGGTGGCGTAGCCGCGAGGTGAAGCGCCTCTTCGGGGAATGGAGAGGGAGAACGCTCTGGTGAGCGCGCGCGCGTGAGATCGTTGCCAAACGCGTCCGCACCAACAACGCTGTACGCGGAGGCATCTGGGAGGCGGCGATGGTCCTGTTGCGATTTGGCCAGCCTATAAGCAGCGCGCTTCTCGCGCACAATGTGGTGCCGCTGCACACTCGCATCTAGCGCGAGCCACTCGCGAGCAGCAGCCTCCTCCCGCTGAATGAGGTGGCAGCGCTGTGCGACGAGAAACAACCGCTGCTGTTGCGCTTCCTCGGCGCAGAAGCAAGATGAGAGGCGATCAAAGCGCCCGTCATCCTGCGCACTCACGTACGTCAGCCACGCACGCACCGCCGACGGGGATACCTGACGCGAGGACGGCGATGGCACAGCACCAGCGAGGGCCAGCGGGCTCGTCCGCGGAAGGTGTTGTGATGGAGATGATACGACCGAGGCGGTCGGCCGGCCCTCACCATGGGCGCTTTCAGCACCGTGGACACGCTCCGCTACGGCCCCAGCTACGCCACCGTGGACAGATGCATGGGCAGCGTGTGGAGAAGAGCCCGTGGAAACGCAGCCGAGGACGTCATCGGGGGTCAGCGACAGCGCCTCGAGGAGGCGGTGCGCCGACTCCTCTTGCGGCAAACCGCTGCGTGGCAATCCGGGAGTAATCACCATTGCATTTCTCGTGGAAGGCAGCACGTCGCACGGCGACTTCCGCTGCCGGTCTTGCGACGATGTCACCGATGCGTGTCTGAGAGGCGAGGTCCCCTGTCGTGCTGCGGCGGAGAGGCGATGGAAAGGCTCGACGAGAAGTGCAGCGTTGACTTGCGTCTTGGTTGACGGCACTGCGAATGCCGGATCTCCCCTCTTGAAAGCAGTCGAGGCGGGTGCTGCATCTTCCCTTGTGGCAGTGTGAAAGTTATTCTCGCTGTCCACATGCTGTAAACTCCGCGATCGTGAACAGCGGCGGGTGCGCATAGCGATCGCCTCACTTTCATCTGTACTACGAAGCACAGACTGTCGCCCTCGCTGCCCTAATGGCTGTCGCTGCTGCTGCTGCTGCTCGCGTGCAGTCGTTGAGGGGTAACCAGCTCTTTGACAGCTGCAGGGCTGCGCACTGCCTACATCGGCAGAGGAGGAGGGCGCAGGAGAAGACGCTGCAGCAGAGGTACAATCTGGTCGGACATCACGCACCTGATCATGCGCATCACCGCCTCTCGTGCGAAAAGAGCCCGATACCACCAGAGCACCTTTGCCGATGACGTTAATGGGTCGTGTTTGCATCCTTGCCGTTGCCACGGCGTTAGAGACGCCACTGTGCTGATGCGCATCCCAAGGCGCCCCAGCGACTGAACGGCATGGCGACGAGGACGACGGCAGGTTTGTCACGCAAGCGCCACAAGCGCCCGTGTCAGTTACTGGCGCATGCTTGTACGCTTCAGCCCGGACTGAGCCGCTTGAGCAGGAGACGGATGCTTCTGCTGGTCGCCCGTCGTGAGCACGAGGACTATGGCTGCGTGTTCCGCGGCAAGTGTGTGGTAGCGTGTTATCGTGGCGGGCACCCTCGCAGGGGCGGCGACCGGGGTGTGGTGGCTGCCACGCCGCTGTGGTGGCTTCTAAATCGTGCCCAGTCCTTGCTGAAGTCCGAATTAAAAAAGGCTCGGCCAGGTGCGAGGAGGGATGGCGTGCTGATAGAGCGGCCCGAGGTAACAATGGTTGCGGCGTCGATGGCGAAAGAGCTGCGGCAGCACGGCCTACGAAATAGTCAGATGGCACGACCCGACGAGGTGAGCACTGGTCAGCCAACACAGGTCGCCGCGGCCGCAACATCGAAGACGGCAAAGTCGCTACTGTCGGTGCAAAAAGAAACGCGGTGGTGCGGGTGTATGCCACCACACGCGGAAAGCCTCTTCCGCATCCACTGTTGTCACCATCAAAGTGGTTGTGACACCTTGAGGCAGCGGCAACACCAACGATGGCGGCAGTAGATGGAGTGGCCATGATTACCGGCTACGGAGGTATCAAGCCATGAGTATTCGCATTCGATCTGCGTTACGAGGTCGTGTTGAGTGGTGTTAGCAAGCCTGCGAGCGTCTGAGTGTGGCGGTTGATGATGAAAAGGTCAGCGGGGCAGCACTTTGGTGCCACGGTGATTCAAAACTCAAAATGCGCAGAAGGCCTGCACGATGAGGTCGGTACGTGGGTGAGAGGAGAGAGGGATATCGGCCGCGAATGAAAGGTCGGAAAGATAAAAGAGAGCGCGTGAAGCACGAGATAGAGGCAACGCAGGCGTGGGAGGATAGGTAATGATTACCACGTAGGCAATCCTTGACTAGAGCCGCGTATCCACAGCATAAAGGTTGGAAGGGCATGCGCAGCGGCAGATGCCCGTCCGCTCCCCGCTGTCGCCGTTTTCTTCGAGATGATGGACAACGAAGCTGCCAAGAGCCGGCAGCAGAAGGAGATAAACGAGCGCGCCTAGCCCGCCATTTCCCCTCTCCACGTGCGCGTGCCTGGTGACAAGCATCCCTCACCAGCTCGGCACAACACCACCAGCCACCCACCCGCCTTCACCTGGGGCCTTGCTACCTTGTCAGCATCGCCCCTTGCTCTTCTTGTGAAGGCTCTTGAGCGACAGGAACGGCACGCCCCCGCCCGCTTGGGCCCGTGATCGGGGGCGACACGGTGCCCTTCCTTTTTTTTCTGTGCCTCTGGGTGCGCGTTGTGCTGTCAATGCACTGGTCCTGCTCCTTCTTGGAGGTGGCAGAGAGGAAGAGAGGGGGATATTGTCGAAAGACAACAAAAAGAAGGCGGCCATAGCCCGATGAAATACAGTGAGCATAAATATCGTTAGAGAGGGATGGAGAGGGGGGAAAGAGAGGATGGGAGGGGAGAGGGGGACTCGTGAGACAGCAAAGGCCTCCTGGCGGCCATTACGTGCCCGTAAGCAGAGAGACACAAAATGCACGTCGATGGGCGAAAACGCGGACGGAGGGAAGAAGAGAGGCGGCTGTTAGTGCGTGTGTAGGTGGTGGTTGCCTCTCCCGCCCCCTCTTCCCCTCCCCTCCCCCCCCAGCCCACCCCTCTCCTCTCACTCTCTGAGGTCTGCACGCCAAGAGGAGGAGGCATGCGTGAAGGCAATGAAAAGAAGAGGGCAAATCGAAGGTGAAAGAACGGAAAAAAGCGAAGGCGCACCGCACAGAACACGACCAAACAAAAAAACGAAAGAGCGTTGCCGGAGAGAATACCTCCGCCAGAGAAGATGATGATCATCATCACAACACCGACGTCTGAAAACCGCACGCAGTGAGAGATGCACACACGAGCATGAAGACGGAACGCAAGAAACCAATAGCACTTGTCATGTGAACAACATCAGAGACAGAGAGGCCAGAGGAGTAGAGCAATGCTATCGTATATTCCTGGGTGTAGGTGTGTGTGTGTGTGTGTGTGTGTGTGCCACTCTCCTCTTAGTTGCTTCCTTCTTGCGCTGCACAAGTGACGCACTGCACCATCGCGGTGGTTTGCGCTGCGCTGATGGCCTTCAAGGGCGGATAGGAAGATACGAAAACGAAAGAAAACGACAAAGAGTCCGCGTCGAACACCGAGAGATCCTCACAACAACGGATAGCAAGACAGCCAGAAGTGGATGCAGCACAAACACACACACACACACAAAAGAGGGAGAGGAAGGACGGTTGTTGGTTTTTTCCCCTTTCTCTGCGCTTCGTTTTCGATGTTTGGCGAATGCTTCTACGAGAGGCAGAGGCCATAGCGGTGGCGACACACCACTTGAAATATGATAGACGAGAGACGCCTTCACACATCTAAACAGAGGAAGAGGAATGGTCATGGACGCAGACGGAGGAGGAGAAGAGGGACAAGAGGTGCATGCAGCGTTAGGGGCTGTAGGAGAAGTACAAGTACAGACATGTGTTAGTGTATCCGAGTGTATAAGAGTGCCCACGAAACACGGAGAGAGAGATTGTTTTTTTCTTATCGTCGTGCAACGCTGCATTCCGAACAGTGCCGGTCCAAACTTGTCCTCCGACACCAAGATTGGGGTACGAGACCCAGATACCTCGGTGAGGTGGCCGGCACCATCAGGATCGATGGCACAGAGGAGACGATACACATACGCAACCAAAAAAAAAGAAACGCATCGGTGCTCATAAGAGAAAAAGTGAGGGAATCACTGTGGAACTGTCACAAGGACAGAACAAATAAGGACGGCAGAGCAAAACAGAAAAACAGGCCGAGTGTGAGTGGGGGGGGAGTAAGGGGAGGGAAAGCAACGCACGAGAGCCTAAATAAAACAACGCAACAAAGCATAAAGATGTATATGCCACATGTGCGGCTGGTAAAAGCACGGGCGAGCAGACGCCGAATCACAAAGACATGAACATGGAAACTTAAAGCAACAAAACAAAACAAAAAATGAAGCAGCCAGCGATGCCAGTGGAAAGCGCAGAAAGAAAACCCACAGAAGAAAAAGAACGCACGTGAGACGTGTTCATCCATGTCGAGGTTTGCGTGGCGGATGCACACACACACACGCATAGGGAGAGAGACATACAATCGGCGACGGCGAGATACTGGAAAGAAGAGCGCCCCGGGGCTTCGTGCCGCATCGGGCTTGCTGTGCTTTCCCTTGATCTCTGCCTGTATCATCCACCACCTCGTGCATCGCACACAGCATGCCTCCACACACGCACAGGCGCACACATGCACGTGTACAACAGAGACCCCACCATCGAAAACGGAAACACAAAAGCTGCGCTTCTACCCCATTTCATTGCCGTTGGCGTGTGTTCTTCCTCATCCTTTGAGCGGGAAATCGAAGGCAGAGGGGGGACGGTGATGGAGAGCGTGAGCGCACCGGCCGTCTCCCCCTTTCCGCGGAAGTCTTGCCACCAGCCGCAAAGCATACACCTGCGCACGCATGCATACACGCCTGTCTCGCTCACATGGTTGGCAGATATGAGGGTGTCACGGAAAGAGAAAGAAAGGGAGGGGAGGGAGGGGAGGGGTGACGCGCACAAAACTAAGAAAAAGGGAGCCTTTGTTGTTGTTGCCGTTATTTTTTTTTTGTTTTGCTGTTGCGCTGCCCACTCGCCACTCCGCAAAGGACCAAACAAAAAAAAAGCGGACAAAGAATAATCCGCGGTGTATAATCGCGTGAAGACGGGGGGGGGAAGGCGACGCAGAGAAAGAGAGTTAGAGAGAGACAGCGGGGGGGGGGGGGGGGGGGGGGGGGGGGTAGAGAGAGGGAAAAAAACGATCACTTCAGCGTGTTCGCGCCTGATTCCCCACCTCCCCCTCCTCCTCGCTTCTCTGTTCGGGTGTTGCTATTTCGTTATTGCCGGCTTTGCGTGCATCGATATGAATGGCGCGGCACGGTTAACCAATCTCTACAGCGCACGCGCCACTGAACGCGAATAAGAGAAGACAGTGGGTGCATGGAAGAGGGAGAGGGCCTTGTGGCAAGATAAAGCACATGAAGACAGAGAACACGAGGCAAGATAGGCGTGGACGGATGTGGCGTTCGCTCTCGTTTCCTTTTTTTCGTCTTTATTAATTTGCATGCAACACGCAAGAAAAAAGCGCAGATGGCACATCAGCCAACAAAAAAGGGGGAGAGATCGAAATGGACGACAGAATCAAGGAGCCGTGGCATTTGAGCGCGGCGGTGCCTCCGCTGGCGGGGCAGTGTAGGACACATGTTCGGTTCTATGCTCATCTTGTCGTTCCTCGGCTCCGGCGTGCACTCCCTGCTTCGACAGTAACGATGGGAAGGCGAGGGCGGCGCCGGGAGAGGCAAAGATGATGCTACCGCAAACACAGACAGACACGCTTACCAACTTCGCCGAAGGCCATGCTGAGCGTAAACATCATGCATTGCACGAAACAAAAGAAAAAAGAAAAGAAAGACACGGGCACTATAGCTAGGCGATCGCAGTGCGGGCGCACGTAAACCGACGACTATCCTTTTCGGTGACGCGCCCACGGAGGCGATTCGATCGGACTGGCCAGAGCGTGTCAGACTTCTTCTCCCAGCGCTAGAAGAACATAAAGCGTACCAGCTGGCTGCGATGCTGCGTAAGACAGGAAAAACTGTGGACCTGAGCACAGAGAGACGGTGAGATGCGCAGAGGCACCAGTGGTGCCAAGCCCATGCATGCAGACAGGAGTGCAGTACACAGTAAAGTGCTGAGGCGCATGTGTACTGACGCAAGCAAATCACGCAAGCATCATAATAAAGGTCGAGACGCCACCGCCAACTCTCTTCAACCACTCAATGACCTCTACACAAAGAAGAGCGACACAAACAAGATACGCCCGCGCACGCAAGGACACAATCAGGGCCAGAAAAAAAAGGAGTTCAATGCAAAACACAAGAGGGAGACGCGCAGACACCAGTTTCTATGACGACCACACACACACAGCACTGACGGGATGCACGTACGAGCCCGGCCTGAGCCCGATGAGCAAAAAAAGACTAAGAAAAACTGAAGCAGCAGCGCGAGAGCCAAACGACGGCGCAAACAAAAAGGAGACAGAGCCACACAAGAGTGCTGTGTTGTGTGGGTCACGCATACACGTCTTCCTTTCCCTTTATCGTTTATTTTCGCTTTGAACTGCAGTGTGCGCTACGCACGCGCGCGAGAGAAACGACGGCAGCGGCGGCGGTGTACACGTAGTATGCGCTGCGACAACGAACAACAGCAAGCAGCAAGAGGGGAGGATAAACAACGAAACAAGAGCAAGGGGCGGGAAGGCGAGCGAGTACACGACGGCGTCGACAAAGGAGCGCGCGCACCTTCAGGCGAGAAGGCAGGAAGCATGCAAGCACACATATCTACATGAAAGCAAAACAAAATGGCATATGCTTGGATCCGTGTTCGAAAATGAAGCAGACCCAAGGCAACAGAGAAAGAGGGTACGGGGGGGCTTTCGGCGCGGACAACGAAATCCGTGCGGCGGCGGAAGGAAAACAAAGTCCAACCAGCAAACAGAGATGAAGCAACTGAAAATAAAACAATAAACATAAAACTGAAGCAGACGAGAAACGGCGAGAGAGAAAGGCCGCGCAACGAAGCGAGCGCACACATGAGGAGACGGAAGGCGGAAAAAGAGTGGACAACAGCCTTGGCCGAATGCCATCTTCCAGATCCACTTTGTTTGTTTTCCCTACACTACTATCATCATCATTTGTTTTCGTGAAAGGAAGAACAACAAACACGAAAAAGAAAACGTTGATCTCTCCACGAGAGGACGCGTTCATCACGCACACGTACACGCTCACACGCCCACACACACACACACACGTATATATATATATACATATATATATATATTCTGTACATGTCATGGAAATGAGTGGAAGCGGGAGAGCAACAAAAAAAAACGAAAAAAAAACATAAACGGCCAACGAGCAGGTAGACACAGGCACACACGACCGTAACGTATACTCTATGGAGCTCAAAACATTCCGAGAGAGAACCGAAATACTGCAGAGCACTTCTATGGCAATGGTGGCATAGGAGACAGAGAGAGTCATCCCAATCCCTGCGCGAAAACCCTCCCTCCTGCCTCACCACTGACAGCGCGTCGACATCGACGCCCCAGAACACACCGAAAAAGGCACATCAGAACATTTGGTGGGAGCTCGCGTGCCTGTTCACCTTTCAACGGAGGCACTCCATCTGCTGCTGCGACTCAGACGGAAACAGCAGCCCACCTGGGGTCGATATGATGCAAGCCGACTGCACATCTGTGGATATCCTCCACACCTTCACCTTCGCTCGTGATCCGTCGCGCGGCGGCGACGCGACAACGCGCGGGTCACTCTCTGTAGGGTGTATGAGGACAGAGACGTGATCCTGGAGCGGGTTCATGGCACCGCAAACAGCGCTTTCGCCTTCGCCGACGCCCACCTCGCCTCGCACACGCAGGCACACACGGCAGTCGTCGCCTACCCCGCTCCCTACTGCAAAGCTGTCGGCAGGGCACACCTCGAGAAGAAACAAATAGCCGTTCTTCTCACTCGTGCGTGCACGATGCTGCTGCTGCTGATGCACGGCGCCTGCGCCGGTCGGGTGGACGCTGCGGGCAGTGTGGCGAACGGTATACGGACGGTTCCAGAGAGCCTCCGCCGCTGCGACTGCCAGCGAAGGGCGACGCCCCACGATGGCCGGGGAGCGAAACCCGCCGAGTGGAGAAATAGACATAGTCGTCGTCGTCGTCACAGAGGTGGAGCGCAGCACCGGGGACGTAAAGGGGCTGCTCAACTGCAGCCCTGTGCGGAGATCCGCTGAAACTTGCGAAGAAGACGGGAGAGGATAGCCAGCGGGCGAAGATGCACCGGGCGAAGCCGGGCGTTCTAGCTCCACAGCACCCCCGGTGCCGACAATGATCTGCGTGGTGCCAGGCAGCACCGCCAACACGTGCACAGGGTAGCCGAGGGTGCAGGAGGTCACGGTTGTCTGCGTCACGACACGAAACACGCGAATGTCTGTCTTGACTCGTGGCACCGGCAATTTTGGGCTCTGACCCTCTGCCACCTCCGTCGGCTCCTGCCACGCCGTGGCAAACACGAGGCTTGGAGTTGGCGTGTGGCGGCGACAGGCGCTGCCCAGGGCCACGAACTTCGATGAGGTGTTCCCAATGCCGATCTCGTCATCGCTGGTGAGAGGAACAGGAGAAAAAGCCTCCGAGTCGTCGTCCTCGGTGTCCGAGAAGAAGACCTGCTTCTCTACCGACGACCGAGCATGCAGCGACTGCATCAGCGATTCGTAGTCACAGAACATCCACGCAAAGCAGCGTACGGGCTGTGCTGCGTCACTCACGACAACCAGAGGGGTAGCGCCGTCACCGTGTTCATGCACGACGTTGACGTTACCACTGCTGCCCTCACGAGACGGGGTGCCTGCCGATGTGCCAATGAAGGGGGCGTGGAATGGCAGCGGCGGCGACGGCGACGCCGATGACGACGTGTCCGATATGCGAGGTAGTTGTGCGGTGCGGTAGACCAGCAGCCGCGTCTGCGTTCCCACGGCGAGGTAGCTTTGGCTGCTCGTCACTTCGAGATGATATACAGGCTCCCCAACGTTCACCGCGTAGTGGAACTTCGGTGCCGGCGTGGAGGCTGCAGGGGCCGACTGAGACGGCGTCGACGAGCTCGTTGTCGGGGAAGCGCCGGCGAGTAGAAGAGGTCGTCCAAAGTGATGCACAGGCATGCAAGGGTTCAGTCTGGCTGGAAGAGGTGCCATGGTAGGGTCTGAGCGTGCGCTTGGCTCACGACAGGGTCTTGCCTCCCTGATGCCCTGTGGCTCCGCCGCGGTGGCCGTAAGTGCCGAGGAAGACGCGGTGTCGGTGGAGACAGCACATAGAAAGTTTGTACGGCGCAGGTCGTAGCGGGACACGTGGCCGGACTGATCTCCAACATACAACCAGTGATCCATCATACGGACGACGGAGACTGTGCTGTCGTGCATCGTAGGCGATCCGTGCGCCGTAGCAGCACGTGTCTTTGTCTCTGAGACCCCATCGCTGCCACCGAGGCGATCCGCACGTCGCAGGATACCTTGCTGTGTTAGTCGCACTGTATGCGTGCTGTGCGCATGCGCTTGCGCCGTATCGAGAGTCACAGGCGTGGCATCAGGGGCTGTCGGGGGGCACTTGCTGTAGCCGTACACGAAGACATCACCTGCGCTCGAGCCGATGGCAGCGTAGACGACGACGGGCGGCGACGCCTCGGGGGTACCGGCTGCGATCGAGGCCGCCTCCCACTGCGCGAGCGACAGCCGCTCCGTCGTGGCCACCGTCGTCACCTCCAGCTCTCCGTTGCGCGGCATCCACGCTGACGGCGCGTGCTCAGGCGGAAACAGTCGGAACGGGTGCGTCTTGCCCACGCACCACACCTCCGTCGGCTGCGCCACCAGTATGCCGAAGCAGCCCCAGTACAGTGGACGGTGTCGCGTATCCGTCGACACCTCCCCAGCGGTCAGCGCGCGAATGAAGTGGAATGTGTTGCGACTGTGACGCTGAGGCTGCTGCGGCTGACTGTGCGTGCGTGAGTTCTGAGCTCCTGTGCCGTCGCGATGACGGCGACTCCCACCGCGATGATGCGCTGTCGAAAGCGTCGTGGATAGCATCGTCTCCGCGGGCGAGACGGCGCGTCCACGGATAGACGAGGAGGTCATGAGGGCATCACTCGACGCAGCCGCAGACGGGCCGGTGGCGGACGCGCCGCGGATCGAGTTATCCGTGTGGCGCACGGGTGTGAACAGGCGCTGCGGCGTCGTAAGCTGACGCGACATGGCCAAGGAAGAAAGAACCGAACGAGCAGGGCTGCGGCGGTGGACGGCGTGAGACCGCACGGAGGCAGCACCGTTAGCCACTCGCGTCCGCCCGAGCCCCGACGACGATGACCACGCTAGAGTCGGAGAGCCCGCTGCGGACGACGCCACCGGGGTGGCGCAGCTCGCCTCAACGACGCGGTCGACGGGTGTGCTGAGAAACGGTGCCGGGGTCTTTTCCCCCTCCTCGTCGTCGGTGTCGTCCTCGCTGATGTAGCGAAGGATGGGGAGCGCCAGCGAGCGACGCGCCGACATGTATGGCAGAGGCGTGTCAGAGCTCACGTGCTGCGCGGTGCTGCTGGGCAGCCGTAGCGGCGTGGTGACGCCGTCGGGGCGGTCCAGCTCCCCTGCTGCCGATAAAGCGCCTGGGGAGTGGCGCGGGGTAAAGAATGATGCATCGGCAGCACCCATGGTCACAGCAGGGTCACCGTGCGTCGAGAACGGCGTGTTCGGACAAACCGAGGCTGCCGCGACATCGACGCCGGCGCCTGTGCATTGTGCTCGCTGCACTGCGCGCAGGGAGCCCAACTCGTCGCCTTCTTGGGCGGCCGCGAAGCCAAGAATGGCGGTGCTACACGCCTCATCGACCTCGCGCGTCGAGTTGTCCTCGTCGCGCGTCGACGGAAGGCGCAGTGACGTCTGTGCTGACCGCGACCACACCGGGGGTGCCCGCTGAAAGTACGCAAATGGCGCCCCGGCGCTTGGGAGGTGTGCCTCGCTACACAATGTGCTCTCGGGCTCCGCAGCATCATCCACGCGTGAAACATTGCGTGGTGCCTTCTTCGTTGGCTGCCAGAGATACGCATCGACTGGGATGCCATCTCTCCGGTGGTCCTTCTCCTCAGACTGCACGACTGCAGATCGCGCCCCCTTACTCATCAGCTCGGTGGCCCATCCTCCTGAGACCACGGAGCTGTGCAAAATGGAAGCCGTAGATTGCGGTTCCTCATGGGCAGTATTGTGTGGCACAGCGGCGTGGTCCAAGGAGTCGGTGCGGCGCTGCGCTGCTGCCGCCATGACGCATGCATCCGGCGTTTCTCGCCGACTTGCCCGATTCACCCGTGTTGGCGTGCGCATGGGAAATGACAGCACGCTCGACGGACGTCCCGCCTCTGATTCGCTCAGCAGCGCATTTGTGAGGAAGCGCTGATAGCGGTCGTGGTCGTAGGACGTACTGTGATGGTGCGGCGTGTGCTGCTGGGGCGATCGACCGAGAGACGGGCGGTGAACCGGCGTGAGCTGCTGCGAGAGGGTCGCCGTTGTTGTTGTCGAGGATGCCGCGGCAATCGACCGCGACGCGGGTGTAGCCAGCGTGTCGCGCGGGCACAAGGGTGGCGAAAGCATCTGGCCACCGTGCTGAGAGGGTGAGTGCGTGACAGGGAAAGCGACGTGGAGTGCCGAGAAAGCCCGCTTGTTGGCTACTCCAACGTAGCGCGTGTCGGCGCCATCGTGGGACTCGAAAATGTCCTCGATACTAATAGCGGCCCCTCCATGCTCTTCACCCTCGTCGACCACGGGGGCTGCAGAGCTGCACGGCGTCAGGTCCCGATCCTCGGCAACGTTGGTGACCCGAAACATCCGTGAGCCTTTTCGCGTTCGCTGTACTTTGCAAGCGGCAGAGAGGAAGAGCACGCAAAGTCGGCTCAACACAAAGGCATAAAAAGCAAAAGGAAAGAGGGTGGCAGCGATGGCTGCACGTTCAGGCGAGGACCTCAGCAGCAGGAGACGACACCCACGCGCTCACAGATGAAGGAAGAAGAGGCACGCAAGCAAGGGTGTACAGAGACAGACAGACAGTCAGATAAAAGAGAACAACAGGAAGGCGAGCCCCGCGCTGAGAACTTCAGTGGCCGATCGATTCCGCCAAAAAGCAGGAGAAACACAAGTAGCGACAACGAAAAGTTCTATGAGAAGGAATGGAGGCCCGGTGCAGTGTGGTACCTGTAGCGCTTGCTCTGCTGTGAGTGTTGCTCTTATATGTATATAGATAGATGGACAACAGAGAGCGCGGTAGCAGTGACGCTGTTTGCCCGTGTGGCGATGTCTGTGTGTGTGTGTGTGTGTGTGTGTACACAGAGAAGCGACGCGAAGTGGGCAAAAACCCAAAAAAAAAGAAGGAAGGAAGAGAGGCACAATGCGGGGGTGGAAAAAGCAAGCAGTTTCGTGATGATGGAGGGAAAGAGAAGGGATGAAAGGTGCCTGCCGAGCCCCGGCCCGAAAGTGTGTGGGTGGGTGGAGAAAAGGAGAAGAAGAGGCTGCGCCGTGACCATGCTACTCCTCTTCGCCGCTGCCTGCTGCATTGCCCCTATCGAGCGGCAAGCAAATCAAGCAATCGAATGCGCTACGCGAGAACACAAACAAAAGCAGCGGTGGCGCGAAATGAAATAGGTGGGAGGGTATATGCAGGAGCGCCAGCGTAGCTTCTATGCGTGATAGAGGGAGTGGCGTGGGGTTGTAGAAGTCACCCACTAGACAAAGTCAAGCGCCGCAGCGTCCGAGGGGAGGGAGGTGTTGAAGGAGAAAAGCAGGGCATGAGAGATGATATTGACTTTTTACCCCAGGTGCCACAAGCGCACGATGCGATGGTATGCGTCGAAGCCACACTGGAAAAGTCCTTTACCACTTCTGTCCTGAGATGAAGGAATCGACGCGGGTGAATGCGAGGGCGGAAGCGTCACGCGAATGACACGTGCATTTCGGTCCACGGATTAGAAGCGGCATATCCACACATGGTATATGTGCCTGCTTGGCCCGTGCATGGGGCCACGTACGACATGTGTGTGTGTGTGTGTGTGTGTGTGTGTGTAAGAAGTCATCCCTCACACCTCCTTCAGCCTGCTCGGTTTCGCCTGGTCCGACCCCTTTTCCCTCCAGCCCCTCCTTGTCGCTAGTAGGCTATTGGCCAAACCACAAGCCGCGTCGCCAGTTTCAGGCCATTAGAGGAGGCGCACCCAGGGTGAGGCGGAGAAGAGTTCGCTCGATCAGGAAAAATAAAAGGCGTTGGGAAAAGGGGACCTAAACCAGGGAGAGGAACGAACGACGAGACAAAAAAGATCGTGTCCGCATTGGCTGGGAGCATCGCCTACCGTACCCCCATATCCATGTACCCATATAGACACGTACGTGTCTGCAGGCATGGAACACCCGATGGCAAGGAATAGAGAATGCCAAGGCCCTGTGCTCGCGCGTGTGTGCGTGTGCAAGTTCTGTTCGCCCGTATCCACACGTGGAGTTCCGGCGAAGAAAAGGATGGGAAACTATGAGTTCGAAAAAAACAACTCGTACGCCCGCCACAAGGTCGGACTCAAAGCATCTGCTAGGCTGTATCGCGAGGGGGCGTGTCGGTAGCTCACACTCTGAAGGAGGCCATCGCTTTCAGCGCGATGGCGCCGCTCATGGTCGATGGCGAAGCTACGTTCGTGTCCCTTACCCCACCCGGAAAGCGCGGACGTGTTGCCCACGAAAGGGTGTACGCAGGATCTGAGAGGGATCGCGTCTCAAAGAGAACCAAACCCTTGGGTGGCTGCACGTGCTTCAGCCGCGTCTGCCATCAACCACCAACCTCTACTGGCCAGCTTCTACCCCGCTGGATGGACTAGCCGCCCCGTCCAACGGAGGACAAATCGGTGTGAGCGTTAAATGTCTGCCTTGTCGGCTACGTAACCGCAACCTGGCGTGGGCAGCTGGCGATCGCGCGCGAAAACCAGTCGCTTTCTTCCAGTGGATGCAACGCCGATGGGCTGCAGCTGTACTTTATGTTCGAGGACGATAAGAACTCGGTTCAGCCTTGCCGTGACCCCTCGGGCCGCTTTCAACAGCCAGCGACACCCGATAAGCTGGAATCACCCGAGCTTGCGCAGCGAGCCGCAGCCTTCCCGACGAACACCTCTCGTTGTGCCGCAGAGACTTGGCGGAGCTTCATCGAGTTCGTCGCTCAAGGGTGCCCCCACAGAAGTGTGCTTGCCAGCACACTGTCTCCTCCTGTCGACTGCGTGGCCGACGGTCGCACCGCTCGCCGCAACACCAGCTGGAGGTGGTCGCGCACTGCTGCCCCTCCCCCTCCCTGCGACGGGCAGGTTGCCGATCTGTGCGGCTACTATTGTCTGTGAAGAGGCCGCCTCTACATTCACGTGTAGGCGGGGACCGCCCCCAAGGGTGGCGACGAGTGTGTGTGCGTGTGTGCGCGTGCATGTCTGTGGCGCGAGAAATGTGCAGACAGGCAGAGCAAGAAAGGGAGGAGCGCTACTAAAGTGCGCAAGAGCGACGAGGCGCGTCTTGCCCTGCCAGCGCCACCGTAACTGGTGCTCAAGTCTAACCGAGACGGTTCTCCTGCTTCTCTGAAGCGTTGTGTTCCGGTGCCAGGCGGAGACGCACTCGCTCGCTCTCTCACTGGTGTGTGTCCGAGGGCAAAGTACTAGCGAGGCGAACACATGAGTCGCGCACGATGAGGGGAAAGAAAGAGAGCGCGCGAGACCGTTCGCACGAGCAGAGACACAGAGACGCACGTCAGGGGCGCACACCTTCCTCACGCCTTGGCGATAAAGCTCCCGCGCTGTCCTCTTTATCCCCGTCGTGCCGTTTAGCGATAGAGCGCATTTTTTCTTTCCCATGTGTGTTTTTTCTTTTTGTTCTTGTTGTCTGCTTGCTTGCTTGCTTGCTTGTTCTACTTCGTCAATGCGCTCCACACGCGCGCACGCGGTCTATCCCTCTCCTGACGTGGTTTCCTTCGTTCTTGCTGGGCTCATCTTCTCCGTTGCGTTCTCCGCGCATGCGCGGCTATCGGGGCGGAGGAGTGCGGGGCTGCGCCGCGCACCGTGACGCGCACCAAGGAGAAGGGAAAACACGAAAGCGAACACGAAAAACAGGAAGTGTAACGCGTACACGTACCCAACGAGCAGAAGCACGGGCAGAGAACAGAAATGGGAACCAGAGGTGAAAGAGAGAGAGAGGCGGAGAAGGGGGGATGGGCGGGCGAGGTGATGCACCGCGCCTTTCCAATGAACACTAAAAAGAGGGAGCATAATACATCTGGCTGATGTTCTGCTCTTCTTCGGTGTTGTTGTTGTTGTTGTCCGTTACAACCGTGAAAGAGCGACGGAGGCACCAACGGCAAGACGTGTGCAAGCGTCGCCTGCGGCATCCTTCCCCTCCTCCCTCCCTCACCGTCGAGGCAATTCTGTACATCATCGCGAGCACCGAAGAATGCGAAACCGAGACAGCCACACAGGCAGAGATAGAGAGATGGAAAATCAGCTAAACACAGAGAAAAAAAGAGCAAAGGCGGATGTGCGCGCACAGGAAAGCCCGCCAACGGAAAACAGCTGTTCACTTCCCTCGCTCACATGAAGCAGTGCACGTGGAGCAGCACGGAGGAGGGGAGCACATGGAAGGCGTGTGCCTACGCCGCGTCGCCGTCGTCGCTGCTGAGGTTCCAGGCATTCGGTCCGCCACCGTTCACCTCCCGCCACCGCAGCGACGGCGGAGGCGGCGTCAGCGCGAACTTTGCCGGACGCATCTGACTCTGCAGCCTTGCAGAGTCACCGGGGAGGGGTAGCATGGACGGCGCCTCGTCACCTAGGTGCTTGCCGCTGAGGGGAGCGAGACGATGCGGCGGAACGCGTGGAACGTCACTCTCCTTGTTCGGTGCCGCGCGCGTCAGAGTTCGGTTTCGTAGCGAATCCTGCCGAAGTGTCTTTGCCTGTGCGGCACGTTCTGCCTCCTTGGCAAGCCTCGCGTTACGCCGCTCCTTCGCCAGCACCAGTGCTGCAGCAAAGGGAGGGGAGAAGCTCGTGGCAGAAGATGCTGGCGCCGCCGCCGCTGCAGCAGCAGAGGTGTGAGGCACAGGCTTGGTGAGGGGTTGCACGCCGTCGTGCCTTGTTTTGGTCAGCGTGGTGTCAGGCTCTGGGGAGGGAGACAGCGCTAACGGTACCGCAGGGCGGCTGCTGGAGCTGCCAGGAAGCGGCGCGGCTGCGACTGGGCCTCCACTCCCTTGCCAGTCAGCGGCAAGCAACGGCACCGCACCGAGGAGATGCGCTTCGGGGGAAGAGAGGGCATAGCCGGAGAGAGGGCCCACGGAGGACGGCAACGTGGATGTTGGAGTCACGGCCGAGCTCGCTGTGACGTCTGGCGATAGGAGGCCGGAACGTGCGCAAGCGGCGCTGCTGTCCACCGCCGCGGTATCAGGAAAAGATTTATTAGCATCGCGGCGCTGCTGAAGCTGCAAGGAGCGCACGCGTATCATTGCAGCGGCCTCGTCAGCCGGCTGGAACAAGCAAGGTGGGCTGCGAAGGTAACGGTTCACAGGTACATTGCTGTCATCATTGTACGAAACGGCGGTCACGTCAACTGCCATCTCCGCAAGAGCGACGGCGTCGACGTTTCCTGGCTGCGGCACAACGTGATGATACGATTTCGAGAGCGGAAGGGGTGCCATCGTTGTGTAGTAGATGGGATCGCGACGTGTGTGTCCGTGTCGGTGGCACGCCTGCCAGCCCTCCCGCATCACTGCCTCTTCGGCCGAGAGAGGAATCGCCATGGGCACAAAGTAGATGGGGTGAAGTGCCGTGTTCGCTGCAGCAGATGCTGCCACAGAAGACGCGACGGAAGAAGCGTCGACCGCGGTAAACTGCACCGGCGCTGGGAACAAAATGCGCGTCATGGGCAGCAGTGACCGTTGCGTGCCCGCCTCTGCTCGCATGCCGACCGCATCGCCGGCGGTGTCGTCGTCCACCTTCAGCACGTTGCGGCCAGCCTGATCACCGACGTAGTAGTCACCGCTTTCATGGTCCTGGAAGAGATACACGGGCCCGGCGCGCCGACCGAGCGGGCGGCCCATCTGCACGCCCCGGCAGTACTCCATAACAGCCACAAACGGAGTGATGCGACCCGGCATCGCAGGCCGCTCCGATTCCTCGCTGCTGTCCTGGCCACCCTTGCTTGCCGCCGTCGAGAATGGGGCAAACGGCGCGGCGGAGATGACAGACCCGTCAAGCATGAAATATGCTCCAGCCCCACCGATGCTGTTGCCGTCTGCGTCTCGCGCCCCTGCCAGCCCTATCGGAAGATACATCAGCTGTCCACGAGAGTAGCCGGCCCAGGTGCCCCTCTGCTGCTGTTGCTGCTGATCGTTCGCATCCAGGACGGTGTCATTTAAGTAGGGCGAGCGCCACAAATGACCCGCCAAGTTCAATGTGCCATTGGCGCCGAGCAGTCCCTGCGACCCCTCAGCCGTCAACCTTCGCGCCGTCTCCCACGAGAGCGAGTCCTCGGAGTCCTTCAGCTGGCAATGGCCAAAGTGCAAGTCCAGCAGTCGCTGAAGCTCGGCAATGCGCTGCGACGCCTGCATCAGTCGCTGCTCCGTTCGCCTGCCGAGCCGCTGCAGCGCACAAGCCCTCAGCAGCGCTTCTGCAGACAAGAACTGCAGGTGCGGCGGCTCCGGCTCCGGGTCGGTGGCGCCGGCGCCGGCTCCTTTCGTCATCTCCTTGGCCCCAGCGGCCTCCTCCGCCATGGCAGAAGCAGCGGCGCCTTTCGTGAACTGCTGCGGCAGCGATGCCTGCACCACCTTTAGTCGCTTCCGGTCACACGCGCGGCGCATGCGCAGAGCTGCCAGCTCACGCAGCAAGTCCGCGGCCGTTTGCCCGTCCGCCCCACTGACGGACACCGTGAGCCACTCTTCCCGCTGCCGGCGATGCGCTGCCAAGTGCCGCAGCGTGCTGTATCCGTCCACGTCGCAGTCGCGGAAATAGTAGAAGGACGAGGTGTCGCGGTCCTTTAACAGCGGAGGCGGGGAGTTGCAGCCACGGTGGTCGCCGTCATCGTGTCGGATCGAGTCTGTGGTGCCTCGGACCTTCCACCGCACCCGACCCCCGCCACCGGCAGCGCTCTCCTCGGATGCAAGGAAATGCATCGCCCGCGTTGTGCGAATCGAAGCGGCAATCTCTTGCAGCTCGCCAAACATTTTTCGTGCGTGTACGGTGACCGGGTGCGAGCACCAGTAGGGAAGACCGAGGTCGGCGCGGTAGTAGTTCACCTCCTCGGCAGCATTTGTAGGGGCATGCGGCATGCTGCGCGTCACCTCCACCGAGCCGGCCTTTCCCAGCCGGTGATTCATGGCGGTCATCATTGACGCCTGCTCCTGCGCCTCAAGCACCACGCCTGGCTTCAGGCGCCACTCCTTGTTGCGAAGCAAGTGCGACGCCGATGGTGCCTGAGCCGACTCTGGGTGGGGTAGCGGCGAGGCCGCCGCCAAGGATGGAGACGACCGCCCATGTGGCGTCGCCGCTGATGCAGCGGGAGTGAAAAAGGACGCGACCGTCTCAGCCGCTGCAACCGGCAGCGCACCATTGGACAGGACCTCCACCATGCTCCGCGCCTGCACGTCACGAGCCACCACCAACAAGGTTTGCCGAGCCTGCTGCGCAAACGTGTTGATGAAGTCGAGTAATGCATCGTTGCGGCTCTGCACGGTCAAGAGTGCGCGCTCAATCCGCTGCACCTGGTCTGCGTGCTCCCGCTGCATGGCTTGAACCGCCTCCCGTAGCTGGTCCAGCTCCATGTGAAACTTGTGCTTGATCGGCTCCAGGGCGAGGTGCAGCAGCCAGTGGTACCCGTTGGCGTTCGCCCTCTCGTTCGAAAGCGCCGCAGAAGACAAGGGGTCGGCGGGGTTTGAGGCTAGGCTGCCGGAGAGGAAGCTCACCTTTGATTTGGTGCGAGTGCACACACTCAGCGAGTGGCGACGATGCCGCGGGCTCCCGCGCTCCCAGCCGTCCATCGCATCCGTGAAGCGCTGCATCCAGGCGGCATCCGCGCCGTTGAGGATGCGGAGGTACTCTTCGTAATCAAAGATCGCGTCAACGCTATCGGGCTCCGTGCTCCACACCTCAAACGTTGTCGTCTTCTGAGCAGTCGCGCTGCGCGCTGACCCCGGTGTCCGCGCGCGAGCAGCAGTGCCTATCGGGACGTTGATGCGAACACTGCAGCCTTTGTGTTTCGGGTGAGGCGTCGCTGACCACCCCTTTGCGTCGGGTGGTGCTGCCGGTGCAGCGCCGACTGTAGCCGCCCCCAGCGCGGGCGGTCTTGTTTGCGCTTGCGCGTCAGCACAACGCCCTTCTCCGTGATGACTGATGTGATTTGAGAACCGCCGAAGCACAGGGCCATCATCCGCTTCTGATTCCTCGTCCGATGACCCGCTCGGCAGCTCGCTCTGCCCAGTGGCTACGCTTGTGTTGACGAGGAAGTGCTGCAAGGGAGACTCTATTGTGGGGGTAAACTGTGAAACGCTGCCACTGACAAGAGGCGAGAGATTCGTGGTGTGCAGTCGGCGACTGCGAAGCTGTCGCTGAAGATCATCAATGCGGCAGCGCAGCATCAGGACCTCCCTAAAGTAGCTATGAAGCATGTATTCGTGTGCCTTCTTGAGATCCGACAGCACTGCCCGCAACGCCATGACGCCTTCGTCCGCTTCCTCGACAGCAGCCTTCAACTCGGCATTGTCCTGCTGGAGCTCGACACAACGGTGCTCCAACGCGCGCATATCAGACGCCGGAAGTGCTGTCTTGAAGGCGTCCTCCACGATGCCATTTAGCAGCTCCCGGCACACCTGCTCCGGGGGATCGATCAGGTCCATCGGTAAGGGCGCCGTCATGTTCTCATAGTTTTTTCGGAGAAGGCTCCCAAGAATGCGCTGAATGTCGCTGTGCACCTGCGGATGCACGCGATGCAGCGTGAGCAGCGATCGAATGTCGCGTGCCGCGCTCTCCACACACAAAGCAAAGGTGCCCATAATGACAGGGAGAGGGCACGGAGGCAGGGGGCAGGGGAGCAGCCTTCGAGGCGAGAAAGCAACCAAAAAATATGGCAGCGTGAGCTTGAACCGCAGATGCGCTACCGAGTGGGTGGTGGGAGGCAGCGAGAGAAGGGAGCGAGCGTTAGGCTCGTCTAGAATCCGTCAAGAGCACACGAGCGACAAGGATTTGTTTACATATATATATATATAAAGGCAAATGAGACAGCGTTCAGCACAAGCGGAGCGCCAGTGTCGCAGCTGTCCGCTGCCGCGCCTCAAGTAAGCCGCTGAGGAGACCGATGCTGAACCTTCTCTTCTGTGTGTGTGTGTGTGTGGGGGGGGTTCTGCGGATAGACGTACTGCAAGATGTCGTGCGAGAACGGAAGCGGAAGAAAGAGTCGGGGGGGTCCCCACGTGGTGAGGGCGGTCGTCTTCCTGGCGATCGGGTGCTCTTCGTTTGCGCCCAGTCGATGCACCGACAGACGCACGCTTTCAGCCATGGAAGACAAGCGCGATAGAGACGGAGGTGCAAGCGACGCGTGCGTGCAGATGCACACAACAAAAAAAATGAGATGAAAAGGAGGGCGATACGTCAGCGGAGAGTAAGTGAGAGTCGAGAAGGTGGCGCCGGTGAACGCGCTCCGTCACGACGAGAGAGATAGGGAGCAAGTGCCTGCCGTGTGAGCCGGTTTAAGGAAATGATAGATGGGCATCAGGACGACGCAACACGTGCAAAACCGTCGCGCCTGCCTTATCCTGAGCATGAAAGAATGAAAGCAACGAGAAGGCTGCACACGTTCACCCATCACAGTGGATGTGGGAATGCAAGCGCCACGCGCTGTGCTCTCGTCGCCCCGTCAAAACTCGCAATGCGCCCAGACTTCTCGCACGACATGCGCGAGGGGCGTGGGCGCCTGCGCGTCGTCTTTCGCAAGCGTACTCGCGCCACGGGTGAACGCGAAAAGGGCCAAGATGGCTAGTGTACCCCATCGTGTCATGACAACGACGCGCGTGTGTAGCTGGTTATTTTTTTCTCCGTCCTTTCCAGTGTTGCCCTCTCGGCCAGTGAGACTTGAAACGGATAACAAACACCTTCCACGCGCGTCAAGCAGACAGCAGCTAAGGTGCCACTCCTTGATGCGCACGCATATGCATGCAAGCACAGGCGATGCCTAATCCGAAGTTTCATCGGTCTGGTGCACTGGAGAGCAGCGAGAAGCTTCAGCGCGAGAGAAGATCAGGATGCACTGACCGCTCCACACACACACACACCTCCCTTCGGCCTTTCATGACCGACACTCGACTACACGATCGTACCTCACATCTTCGACAGCTGCGCGCGACGCCACATTTCCAGACCTTTCTCGAATGTCCCCTTCGTCATTCCACTGGGACAGTAGCAGGACGTCACACCAATGCCAGACACATAGCGCACGTTGTCAGTTTGATTGTCGAAGAAGAGCATCTGCGCGTACTCGGACACGCTCGGGTCGACCTTGTTCACTTTTTGAAGGATCATCTCGTGCTGCTTCGCCTTGTTTGCCTTGTATATCTCGATGCGGTCACTGAATAGGCTGTGCATGGGCACCGTCTTTCCGGCACAGTCGGTGAATTTGAATGTGCCCAGTAGCTCCCTTGCCCAGCTGGGGACGTCGCAGGTGGAAGAGATGGCAAGGTATGTGTTTGCCCACTTCGGGTTTGTTGCGAGGGTCTGCAAGACGTCGCGAGACTCGCCAATGAGGCGCACCTCCGTGCCCGAGTTGTCGATCATGATGCTGGGGTTCTGCTTGTGTGGCTTGAAGGGAGAGCCGCCCCACAGCTGGTACATCTCGGGGGTCCAGAGAGTCCCATCGAGATCGAAGACGATCACTCGCGGCAGTAACGTGGCAGCGTCACCATCGGCCTTGGAAGTGACCCTACTCATTCTGTATCCCTACCGCAGACCCTGTCGTTCTAGAGGATCGATGAAGCCGGCGACTGTGATTCGGTGAAGGAATGCTACTGATAAGATAATAACGATTTGGTTAGTTGTTTGCTTGTCTGTTTTTTTTGCATAAATGAACGTGGGTCTGATTCGGGTTGGGAGGAGGCAGCGTGGAAAAGATGCAATGACTCTCGGGTCCGCGAGTGCAGACGCGCACAGATCAGCATAGCCATCACACCCACACCATGAGGCGGTTCGGCATTGCATACATTCGCCCTCGCTTTCTTGCGGCCGAGAAGGGGTTGCGATTCTGCATATGCGTCTCTCCTTCACTTGCGCCGCTTCCTTCTCGCTGATTGGGAGCAGAAACCCATTTGCCACCGCGTGCACGGTGGGATAGCGGAGGAAGTGATGCTTCGCCTATGTTGCTTGTTCGGCCCCTCCCTCCGGATGCTCGTAAAGCAGTGCGCCAGGCCCTGCGATGCCTTTCCCTGAGCTGTTGTGCATGTTTCTTTCGCATGGCGGCTCCAAATCCTTGGGCACTCCCTGCACGCACCCATGCGATAATCGAAACGCCAGTGCGGAAGCAACGCTGGACGGTCCTCAGTTGAAGGAAAAGTAGCTGTACATATCGCGCTCCAGCTCCAACGCCGCAAGCAGCTCCTCTGCGGGTCCAGTAAACCGGCTCGCCGCCTCCGCGACAGCCGCGGGATCACACAAGGGCCACAAATGGCGTAGAGCCGGAGTAGACCATCTTGCAGCACAGCCGCGCGTGTGTTGACGACACACGCGCGGCGTCACCCCTGCGCGGGCCTCGCAACAGGATTCGACGTCCCGGCAAATGGCATATGCGAGGGCTCCCCTTGCTTCCGATCTGGCCGCGCAAGGGGGGAGGGGTCAAGCTCTGAACATGCATTGATGTGCACGACTCAGCCGCCAGCGAGATATAGTTCCCACAAAGCCCCGAAGCGCTCAGCAAGTCCAAGAGAGAGAGAATCAGCCTCTGCACTGAAGCGCCACAGACGCCTCCGTGCTGCGTACTCGTCCGCAGACTCGAAAGCCAAGAAAAACAAAAAATAAGGCGCAGTTCCTCTATGCGCGCCGTCGCGTGGCGAATGGGCAGCAAGTCCGGACACACACGCACCACGAATTGTCCGCCGTGCGAAGCGAGGCGGCGCTGGCCATCACGTACCCAAAACGATAGCAATCAGCAACGCACAGACGGAGATGGGGCGATGCACAGGACATGTCTCCGTTGCAGTCCTGTTCTCCGAGGAACACAGCAGCGGTGGGGGCAGTCGCAGTGGCCCCAAGTCTCGCAGAGCTCGCAGCGTGCGCAAAAGGAAGGAAAGGTATATGATACTCTACGCGTGTGTGTATGCGCTGAGGCGCAGATTGTTGTGCTCGCATACCTGCATCTGTCTGCCGCCGCTGGGGAAAACGAGGAAACGCGGGTGGCGTTAAGAGGGAGGGGGGAAAGAAAGTAGCGCGGAGGCGACTGAAGTACCTGCGTGTTCGTTTGTGTTTCTACCTCGAGCAGATTTGCGCACGGTCCTACACGTGTACGTGTACGTGTACGAGGGTACGTGTGGCAGAGAAAAGTCGGGAGAGACCCCCCAACACCGAAAAAAATTTGTAGCAGTCAAGAAGTTGGCAAATGACCAGAGGAGGCGGAGAGCGATAACCAAATCGCGTCATGGAGACACACGCTCAAACCAGCACGTATGCGGTGCGAAGCGGGAGTAGGCAAGTGAAGTAAGCGTGATATGGTCTACACCTCACACGGTGATAGACCTAACGCGTTCGGGGAGAAGATGCGGTGCTGAAGCAATAAACGCCACACGCAGGCGCCGAATCCGCGCGTGCCGAGGCACGGGGTGAAGACGTCGCAAGGCAGGGTACCTGGAATACAGCAATGGCGCCACCGTTTTCCTCCTTCCCCTGGCTCTAAATGCGGTGTATCTTTGTAGGATCATAGCCCATGCACCCTCACCGCCGCGAAGTCCCTCCTCCACTACTTTTTCTGTTCTCAGAGGGTTCTTGTGTTCTTTGTATTCCGCCTTTCCCTTCTCTTGATCGTTGTTGCTGCTGTACAGGAGACGTGCGTACGTGTGCAGCTGCGTACGTACAGGTCATTCTGCGCCCTTCTTAGCAGCAAAAACCCCGAACAGATATTCCTGAAACTCTCTGTTTTTGCGCACCATTATCGAAACAATTTGAAGCGCATGCACACTCACAAAACGACTGTAACATACATCAATTTCTGCTCCTACATATGTGCACCTTCATTTTCCTCTGTCGTGCCCGCATCATCGTCAGCATCGAGCGCACGTGCGCCCGCAACTTGGATTTTCTTACTATCCTTGCCTACACAACACCGCGCATCTGTGACGTGAGAACGGGCGCAGCCTGCTCACCAAACCGGCGGAAAACAACGAAACACACACACACACATACACAAGCTTCTCAGAGAACGAAGATAAGCGGAGGAACAAAATGAGGAAACGAAAGAACGAGGAGCGAACTCAACAAAAGGAGAACAGGCACATAGATGCACACTTGCACACATACACACACAGACACATGCAAAATATTCACGCGCTCAGCGAAGAATAGATGGCAAAAAAAGGGGGGTAGGGAGACGACAAAAAAGGGGGAAATCGACGTGCGTTGAACGCAGATGTGAGCGTGTGTGCGTTTCTGTGTCTTCCATGTAGACGAGTTTCACATCGACGCGTATCGATAGACATGTGCCCAGATACAGATGTCTTCGCAGCGCTGCCCTTTGTTTTTTTGCGTTTCTTTTCCTATTGATTTGCTGCAGCCCACTTCTTCTGCCGCTTCACACCTGCCTCACTTTGGACGCTCACCTGTTCGTCTTTCAATGTGCTTATATCGCGGTAGATGCAGGCGTCTGTGCGTGGCAGAGCCTCCACGTCGCCTATTCCTTGATCTACTCCCCCCACCCACCCACCCACCCACCTACCAATAGGACACAGCAGCGCTGCTCAGCGAACCAGTCATCGCCGTCATTGCCACCACTGGTGCAACCTTCTCGTCTTGCCTCTTGGGGTTTTGGTGGCGCTGTTTATGTCTTTTCGTGTGCGCGTGTGCTCTGAACGGAGTAGTGCCTTCGTGTTTCTTTTCTCGAACCATTTCCATGATACAGCAAAAGAAAACTGAAGTGAAACTCCCCACACGCACACACACACAGATCGCCCAACGAGCAAGTGAGGCCCAGAAATGGCACTCTATGTATATATATATACGTGTGTGTGTGTGTGTGTGTGTGTGTGTGTGTGTGCGAGAGCATGCGGAGTTGATGTGTACTCAGCATAGAAGACCAAAATAAAAAAGAGGAGGGTAGCGGCGTTGACCAAGAAGAAGGGCAAGAGGAGGGGAGTAGGTAGGTCGGTCGGTCGGTGAGTGCTCAGCGAGTCGTGGGAAGAACAAGTTCGGAGGCAAGCACACGAACAGAAAATATAAACAAGAATCAACAAAGGTAGAAACTGCAACGGCCATCATGGTGTTACAGAATAGTAAACAAATAAACCCTCGGTTTCGCTTTCGCGTCGGTGCGCATGCGCACGTGCACGAGTGCGTGTTAGTGCGAATGCCAAGCCGACGCGCAAGAGGGAGACGGCATGCGAAGAAGGAAAACTAAAAGGAGGGGAGGAGGCAAGGGGGGAGGGAGAGAGAGAGAATACCGTACAGTACATACGCACATGGATCCAAAGAACAACCATGCAGCTACAAACCACAACAACATACAGACAGAACAAAAAAAAAGGGAGAGGAGGGGCAAGTGGGGCAGCAGGGCTGCATCAAGATCCACACAGCAGACAAGAAACGACAAAGTTATCCACAACGCTCTTGCCCAAGCATTGGCGCTACACGTTGGGCAAGAGATGACGAAACCACCGTGAAGGAGGATTGATACGCGAAAGACGCACATGTTAGCGCTGGCAAAAAAGTTCAAGACTCTCCTCCACAGGCACAGCCTCTATTTTTTGCCTTCTTTTTCTGCTCACTATCGCTATTGATACATGAGCGCTCCATCGTCGTCGTCCCTCCCCTCTCACCGCCCTTTTCTTTGTCTCGCGCACCGCACACTGGTAGTGCATGCCGACATCATACACGAGTGCGAAAAGCGCCGCCAGCGATCCGTGGAGGACAGGAAAAATGGACGTCATCAGCCATCCTTGCCTTTTCGCTTCGTCGCTCTCCCTCTCTCGCTCACCATCCCCCCCCCCCCTCCACCACCGGGAGATCCGCTTGCGTTCCCATTTAGCTGCAACACAAGCTTCGCACGGTTGGCCCCCTACGCGCACACGCCACGTCACGCACCCTGGAAAGAGCTGAGGGCGCAAGACAAAAGAAAAGCGAGCGAGACGTGAAGCATGCCGGTAACGCACCACTGCTGTCCACCGCCACCAAAAGACGACGGCGCACGCGGTCGACCAACGGCAACCGCGGCGTACCGCCAGTCGCTGTCCTTCTCGTACACCCGAGGCGTTCGGCTGCGACGCGTTGCGTCCACACGCCTGGCAAGCGTTGCTTCACTTGCACGTGCCTTCGCTCGCTGCAACCCGGCGCGGCGACCTTGTCGTGCGTGCGGCGGACACGCCCCCGTCGGCCCTAGACAAAGCTCCAGAAGCGCACGAACCCGTCCGGCGACGCGGTCACCACCCGATGCGACATGCTCTGCACCTTGACCCCGCGCGAGAGACCCTTCCAGCCTTGTGGGTAGCCGCCCAGCACCGTGTGCAGCTTTCGGACGTCCCACAGGTACAGGTTCTCGCCGACGCTGGCTGCCAGGTGCACGTCGTCAACGTCCAGCCCGGTAACGTAGTTTTTTAGCTTCAAGGTGTGCATCGTGTGCGCCGCCAGCTCCGTCGCCGCTGCGCCGCCCTGCACAGACGACGTTAGGCCGCCCGGTACTCGCAAATCCCATGAGAGGATACTACTATCGAAGGAGCCGGTGAAGAACTGATTATCATCGAGGACGGCGAGGGCGGGCAGCTTGCGAGTGTGGTCTACCAGGGTGCCGAGCGGCCTGGCCGTCGTCACGTCCACTACGCATACGGAGCCATCGCCCCCGCCGACCAGGGCCGTGGCTGAGTTTGGCAAGCATCCCACCACCTGCGCGTTTGATGGGATGGACACGAGATGCACCGCATCGCTCTCCGCCTCACGGATGACTAGGCTGTTGTGCAAGCCACCGATGAGCAGTGGGGAGGGATTCATGTTCTTGAGGTAGCAGACGCAGTACACGTCGGAGCCGAGCGATGTCGCCGCCGTTGGCACAAGCACCGCGTCATCAGTCAAGGCACCGCCGAGCGATGCGCCTAGCCTCCAGGCGGCAGACGTGCCGTCCTCGCAGCCAGTGGCGAAATGGAACTTGTCGTTGAAGCTGAGATCCCAGATAGAGGCGTTGTGCGCGTGTGCCTGGAGGAGCGAGTTACCCAGCGAGTCGAGGAAGTAAACGTTACCGCACGAGGAGCCGACAGCGAAGCGGCCCTCCTCACCGGCTGACTGCACGCAGAGAAACTTATCGCCGCTCACACCGCTGAAGGTCTTGAAGAGCGCGACGCTGCCGCTGACGTCGATTGGGCAGTCACGCTTTGGCACCTTGACTACCTCGCGGGGTGCGATGTCGACGATCTCCACCGCGGCACTGATGCGCACGTGCTTCTTGGCGGGCTTCTGCACCGTGGCCCTCGGCGTCACAGAAGCCTGCAGGCTGCGCGGCGACGGGCGCCCGATCTGTGACTGGGTGAGTGCGTCCGCCGTGACGAGACGCGCACGCGAGATCGATGCGGCCATGGAGTCGGACAGGAAGGACGAGCCCTGAAAGTTGGAGACGACCTTGATGACGACGGCATGATGCACGAGCGCCTTGGGAAAGTGCGGGTGTGACTCCAAGGCTATGATGATCCGCGCCGAGGGGTCAAAGCCCTCCAGGTTGTGCATGTGGGCGTCCTCCAGCAGCTCCTCGAAGATGAGGCAGGTGCTGATAGACTTGTGTGCGTTGACCATTATAAACCACGCACCGCTTCGCATGGCCTCTGCAAACTGGGCCGCGAGCACCTCCGGCTTCGGCCGGAGGCGCAGCTTCACGCTCAAGTCGAAGGCGACAACGCGCTTCTTCGCAGTCAACGCAAGCAGCTCGATCTCCGCAATCGGGTTCACATCCTGCGTGACGCAAATGACGCAATACCCCATCTCCACGCGATCCAGTGCACGCTTGATACGGCCCTTCACCGTCATCTCTGCTACGTCGCTGGGAGTGTGTCCGTAGGTACCGGCGCCGGACCCCACGTGGCGCAGCAGTTCGTCCCCGCGCATCGAGAGCTTCATCTTCTCAAACTCCAGTAACCCCGGTGTAGAAAACTCGGCCCCTGCCTGTGCCGCAGCGGCCGCGGCAGCAGCGGCAGTGATGCACCCGTCAGACGGAGATGTACCCTTCAGCTGGCAAATGCGCACCGTGTCGAAGTCGCTTGAGGAAGCCTCCGAGGCGGCCTCACTGTCATCCAGGTCCGATGAGGAGCTGCTGCTCTTGCTGCGGCTGGGCCACAGCACCGGCGGCGCTGGCGGGGAGGATGTTCGCCGCGTTGCCGGCTGCGGGGTGCCACGAGTCGCTGGTGTACATGTAGAGCGGCGACTCGCTGCCACAGTCGCGTTCGGTGAAGCAGCGCTGACAGACTCCTTGAGCAGCGCCGCCGCTATTCCTGGGTGGCCGATCATGCTACGCCGAAAAGACCCGCGCAAATCTGCATCGATCGCCGGCAGCGACGGAGGCGGCTCCTCGATGGACGGGGGCGCTATTTCGCTGATCAGCTCCTGTACGGCAGCGGAGCTCGGAGACTTCACCTTGCTCACCGCACCGTCGCTGAGAACACTGCCTTCGATCGACACCTTTGATGCATGCTCATCGGTGCGCTCAAAGGTGACGGTGATTGGGGTCTTTGGAAAGAGCACCACAGAGTTTGGCACCGTCTTCTCCTCTCCTGTGACCGATGGTGGGTTGCGGTGCCGCATGACCAAACTCAGCAGCGCTGCCTTCAGCTCAGGGCTGTCCGCGACAGGACTGCCGTTCACTGCCGATACGCGCGACGTCGCCCACAACACCTGTTTCACCAGCTCCCGTGAGGCATCTGGCAGGACGCGCTCAATGTGGCAACTGGGGTCGAACGAGAAGCTCGCGTTGAGTGCCTCAACTGTGGTCGCCACATCGTAGGTGTGCCCCTTGAGTGGCATTCTTGTCTGCTTTCGACACGGACAGGAGACGGGCCAGAGAGAAAGAAGGAAGGCCAGCACGGCAAATAGTGCAGCGAGGACGGAGGATTGGTAGGCTACGCCAGTTCACCCAAAAATGGCGATGGTGCACTGCTTCTCTCTCTCTCGCTTATGTTTTTTCCCGCCACTCGCTCACAACGTGTCGTACGTGATGGAGGCGGCGTCTATTCCGGCATCAAAGCGAAAAAGTTGAACCAAAGACGGTGGCTCGGCGCGCGCTTTTACTGGGCGGCGACCGCTGCGGCGTTTTCACTGCGGTAGCCGGAGCGTGTTGGCGATCGCGTGCGTAGGAGGAGCGGAGGAGGAGGAGGGGAGGGAGAGAGGGGGGGGGGGGGGGGGCAGAGCCGGAGATGGAGGGAGGAAGGGTGCAGGAGGGCGCGGAGTACGTTGGCGGAGGAAAAGGGGGGAGCTGCTGCTCTTCTGCCCTCTGTACGCCTCTCTCTTACCGTCGAAGCACAGACCAGACGCGTCTTGGCAGGGAGGGAGGGGGAGTAGCAACAGCGCTCCGCCCGTATTCCCCACCCTTCAAGCGCTGCCAATCAAGTAAGTATACGTCGGCGAAGCACGAAAAGGGGGCTTGTCCGGCTGATCTGCTCCACTCTGACGCAACTATATATATATATATATATATATATATATATATATATATATATATATATGCAGAAAGACGAGAGAGAGAACGCCTACAGTTTAGAGGGGGGAAGGCGAAGAGAAAAGAGGGTACGCCTCACAGAGGTAAGATCTGGCACCCGCACCAGCGGCCGCAGCAGAGCAAAGCTGGTAGGGAAGACACACGGGGCTGCGGCAGTGCGCGCTCGCTCGCGCAGCGGCAGCACACGTCCGAAAGTGCTCGGTTGAACGGATGCGGAGCACAAAGGCGGGAAAGTACTCCAAGGTTTACGAACCCAAAAGGAAATATAGGGAAAAGGGAGAGCCTGTCGGTGAGCGCACACCGCGTTGGGTCACTGTATCACTGTGATGAATGCTAGGTGATGAGGAGAAGTGAATTCCAACGATGGGGTGGCGCGCCCGTTGTGTTGACTAAGGAAGAGATTAGCCAGGAAAAGGAACCTCGAAGCACGTTCCAGACGAGAGAGGTTGAAAGGGGCAAAGATGCTGATGAATACAATCATCGGAGAGGAGTAAGCGACGCAAGGCAGCAACCGGAATAAAACATGGTCCACACCGCCAGTGCAATGTGTGCCTTCTTTTTTGGTGCGGTGTTCGGTGTCTCTCAGTGCTTGCTCCTTCGCAGCGTGTGGACGACTGTATGTGTGCTCAGCTTTACGTCTGTGTGGGATTGAGATGGGAGGGGGAAGGGGGGCGTGTACGATGGTGGGGGAGAGAGAATATGTGTATCTCTGATGTCAGAACGCGCAACCGTTCCAGCACGCACCCCCCCACACACACACACACGTACGGTCATGCACAGAGAAAGAGAGAGAGCGGCACATACGCCGCGAGCGTGTGTGTGCGACGAAGCCACAGCGAACAAACAAAAAAGAAAAGGAGGGACGGGTTATACGAAGAAAACAACAGCGAGAGGATATACATGTGCGAAGAAAGAGGGAGAAGGTTGAGAAGGGCATCATGACGCTGGAGGTTGTGAGACCTTGGCATCGCCCGCAGAAGAGTTCTGCTGAAGGGCCACATGCTGAGAGCTTGGAAAGGCGCCAAGACAAAAAGAATGAGGGACGCGCATGGAGGTTGATGAGCCTCCATGAGGTAGCTTTTTTTTCCGGCCGCTGCATGCACAATACATGCGCTGCGCAGTGCGCTCGAAGAAGCGCACAGCGGAGGAGGCGTAAGCAACCAGGTCACAGGCGGGAGGGAGAGGGGGTGTATTGTGCCGCAACTCGGCACTTTCATGCGAGGGTATTCGTCGCCACCAGACGTATTGCCGATGACACTCGCATGAATTGCTTTCCTTTTTTTCGTCACTTCTGCAGCCCGTTCCATTGTACCTGGTGGGGCGAGAGGATCTAGGAGAAACAAGTGAACGCACACGTGACCGAGCAACGATGCCCAACAAGATACACAGACCTTCTCGCCCTTTTCGTCGCTCTCTTTTTTTTTCGCGTTCCTTCTCCCCGCGCCTGGGCAGCAGAGGAGACCAGTCACGAACACAAATAAAAAAAAATAGGGGAAAGAGGGAGGGAGAGGGACGGCGCAGATTGCGGCCACAACGAATACAGCGGCCCACAACACCATCACAGGAAGCGCACAAGAGAAGAAAACAGTAAACAAAAAAAAAAAGAAATCGAGACATCGGGCACACGCTCACGGAGAGAGAGAGAGAGAGACGGGCGAGGGAACGAGGAGGAAGAGCGCGCACTCAGACCGACACACAGACGACGATCACAAGGAGAAGAAAGGAGAAAACAATTTGAAAAGGAGACAGTGTACACGATGATGTGACCACCCCTCCGGCCCTCACGGATGTGAGATCAGGGAGAAAGGGAAAGAGAGGAAGGCAAGCTATCCCGTTGACGGGCTCCATCCGCATTTTCTTGTTTAACGTGGGCGATGTCGAGAAGGCGCTAGACATCCTCGGGAAGGGCCAGGGGGGAGGCTCAGCTCCGTACGCCACTCTCACGGTATTGCTGCTTTTCTTCTCCATGCCCTCCGCAAAAGCGCAGGGTCCGCCCTTTCCTACCCTTCATGACTCACGCCGTGGAGGACACGATGGGGGTCGCGGGCCGGGGTGGGGCCGACTGGAGCTCACAGACAAGATAGCAAAACAAGTCGGCATCTTCCCCAACATAAGAGGGAGTAAAGGAGAGCTACTCCGCCCCACACGCACACACACACCTATGTCGCGGCCGAAAGCTGCCCAACAGGAGCAGCTGAGAGCCCTCCCCCCCCCTCTCCCCGTACAAGAGAGAGCAGCAGCACTCGTTTGGAATGCGAGTGCCGGGGGGGGAGGGGGGGGGGGGGGGGGGGGGGGGGGGGGGGCAGGAAAAGAGAAGCGAGACTTTGGCATCCGCCATCCTTCCTTGGTGCGCCGCGTATGCCCTGGTCAGGATGACGAAACAAACAAAAGCAAACAACAAAGAAGATGAGCATCGATGAATGCAGAACGGCACACGGGCGCACAGCAACACACTAACAAAACAAAACAAACGAGCGAGAGAGGAAAACAGATGGGGATCAAACATGTAAAGAAGAAGAGGGTGGGGAGACGCCAGTAAAGGCAGATGAGAAACGAAATCCAGAAGAGCGCGCACGCACATGGAAAGCTGCATCCGTGACCATCCCATTTTTCTCGCCGTTTGTCTTGCTCTCCTTACCCCTTCTGGGTGCGCCTCGCAGCGATTCGCCACATGTGCCCGACCACCACCGCCACCACCGCAGCTGGCTCATGTTCCCCAGAGCAGCGGGTTCAATAAAAGGGCAAGATTGTAAGCGAAGGCACACGTCAAGGGAGATGGTGAGAATGGCATCGAGAGAGAGATCATCTACGCGCAAGCTTGCATGCGTCTAATGCAAAAGTAGCGCACACAGCTCCCGTGAAGACACGCATGGTAACGAGCCGTAAGAGAGGCAGGAAAAAGCGCAGCTTCCTTTCGGCCGGTGCCACCCCAAGCGCGGGCTACACGAGCGTCACCCATGTCGCCAACAGCAACGACGCTTTCATGAAGGAGACGTTGAGTGAGAGTTGGAGTTCAACGCGTAAAGGGCCCGCTCCACCGCCGGGCGGGAGTTCTGCCGCTTCATTTTGCGTCGTGCCGCAATCCCGATCGGTGGGGAGGAGGTGAGCTGATGCGATACCGGCCGCCCGTCCTCCTTTTCCTCCTGGGTCTCCTCATCCGCGTCGAATGCCGCATCGTCCTCCGCGACCGCGGTGTACTTGTGCGCCGCGCGAGAAGACACGGCGGCAGCAACAGAGGGCTTGGGCCGACGCCAATTCTCCTTCCCCATAGATGTCTGATACAGTTCTGCCAGTGAAATGTTTTCCGTGTCGTCGGCGCTGTCGGGCACAGTGGCGTGGTGGCGCCGGTGCGCAGCAGCCTCTGCGGCAGAGCGGGGAGCGGCGCACTGATGCTCCTCTCCCACATCGCCCTCTTCGGGGTCGTGGTACACCGCCGTCTCCTCAACGCCTTTGCGGCCCTGCCGTCGGCGCGTCTCGCTACTGCTGCTTACGCTACGATGGTTACGCAGGCGGGCAGACTCCTGCTGCCGCTGCGACTGAGTCTGCTGATTGCGGCTTGTAGATGCTACCGTGGGAGACGCATGGCTGCTGCCGCCCCTGCGCTGGAGCTGCGCTTTGAGACTGTCTAAGATGGAAAGCGCGTTCTTCACGCCGTCCGCGTAGCTGGCCGAGCTTCGCCGGCCCCGCGCCTCCGCCTGCGCGGTCGCCTCCGCCTGGCGAAAACCAGCGCGCGCCTCTTCATCAGCTACACTGCGTCCGCCATGCTGTGACGCGTTCGAGCCGGGTCCTGCGCCGGCAGTTTCGGCCAGACGAGTGATAGTGACGCCGCCGCCGCCACTCTGCGGAGAGCGGCTACTGCCTCCACGGCTGCCACGCGATACACGAAGGCTCTCGCGCACACGCCGCAGACTCTCGCGGCGAACGCCACGCCTTGCCTGCGCCATCAGCGCCTTTTCCTCACGCTCCAGACGGTGAATGCGTTCCTCAACCTCGCTGTCAGCAACGCCGCGGTAGTACTCGACAAGATCCTCCTCTGAGAGGTCAGACACGTTCGGGCGCGGTTGCGGTGATACGGAAGCGGAGCCGCGTTTGCCGTCTTGCTGCTGCTGCTGCCTCCTCGCCTCCTCGATGTCGTCCTTCACCATTGCGTGTGCCGTCTTCAAGTCATCCAATTCATCGCGAGCCTTCATCAGGGCCGTCCGCAGTTCCTTCATATGCAGCGTGCGGCTCCTGGCATCGCCATCCTGTAACGACAGGATGGTATGGAGGTGATGGCGGTCCTGCTGATGCTCTGCAGTGCCGCTGGCGTTTTCGACTAGCTTCGCCTGCAGCGCCGAGAGCCCAGCTTGAATGACTGGAATATTGCGCGACGCAATTCGCTCCAAGCACACAACCCACTCGTACTGGATGCGTGCACGACGCGCCAGCTCTAGCTGAAGCAGCACGTCCATCTCACTCCGCTGCTTCTGCCGCGCCTCGTAGAGCTGATACTCCCACCCTGCCAAATTTGTGTCGAGTGATGAGACCTTGGTCCTGAGCTCCTCCTCCAGCTTCGCTACCTTGTCCTTTCGGGACTCGATCTCGGACGCCACGTCGCGCTGCCGCTTCCTCTCGTTCTCAGCTAGCTCCTGGTTGCCGATCCGCTGCCGCACCAGGTCGTTCTGCTGGTTATACAGTCGCCCAATATGGTCGATGGCCATGGCGTGGTCGTGCGCCACGAGCAGGCGCTGCGCGTTCGCCAGCGAGTGCAAGCAGTCGGACACCTGCGCCTGGTAGTTGCTGACGACCGAGGCAACCGTGGTGCCGCAGTAGTGAAAGCTGTCGCGCAGCCCACGCTGGTACTCCGCCTCCGCCGACTCCTGCAGGCCCTCAATGAGCTGCCGTGCACCGTCACTATACTGATGCGTGAAAAGTGGCGGCATATTCAGAACGACGACAGGGTCGTTCTTGATCTTCATCGCGCGCTGCGTGAAGCGGAGTGTCGCGACGGTTTGGTCAAAGTTCTCGCGGGAGGGGTTCACGCAGCAGAGTATTAGCGTGATACCGGAGCCGCCCAAGCATGTGCGAAGGAGGCGCGTCAGCTTGGCGTCTCTGTATGGAACATAGGGTCGCCTCTCGACGATGGCGTCCACCACGTTGCCCAGAGTTAGAAGGCTGCGGTTGATGTAGCCGCCCTCGCGAAGGGAGATGCCCTCCGTGTTCGCGCGCGACGCCGATTCGGAGCCGGCTAGGTCGACCAAGTTGATGACGCTCTTGCCAACCCGATTGCGCCGATGTATTTCGAAGGTGAGGATGACGTGCGAGCGGCTACTGTGCTCGTTCAGGTTGGTGACGCCGTATTTGCGGTTCCGCTCCGCTGCCGCCTGCAGCTGTATAAAGTCGTCAAACGTTTCCACGTCGATCATCTTCTTATCAAAGAAGACGCCACCGTCAGGGGCGTCGTGCAGCACAAGTTCGCCTCGCTGGGGCTCTAGAAGGTCCTTGACGGACTCGTTGTAGATCTCCGTGTAGAATGCCTGTATCTTTGTACCCGGAGTGGTTCGCTTCAACTCTAACAGCAATTTCGCTGCCCGCGGCACCATGCCAGCATCGTGATCTACGCCGATCATGCTATGCGTCTTGCCGCTGCCGGTCTGACCGTACGCCATAATGGTGACGTTCTTACCATCGAAGGCCGCGTGCACAACCGCCTCCATGCCGTGGAAGATGGACTCATTCGTACTGTTGCTCGGGTACACCTTGTTGTAAACGTACCGGGTGTTGGGGTTGGCCGTGCTGTAAAGCACGGTTTCAGCACTGGACCACACAACGTTCGCCACGGACGGGCGAACGCGCACGTGCACCTCAATGCTCATCTCCGTTACTCCGTCTTGAGCGTTGCGTGCGCGTGCAACGTATTGTTTTCACGTCTTCCTGGCTGCCAGTGATGTGCTGACGTGACCGTCTTTTGCTTGCTTGTATTACTTTTTCGCCTCTTCCGTACTTACGGGAGCTCCACTCGCGTCGAAGAGGAACGCCGCCCTCTGCGCGAAGATGGTTGCATTCGTGGGGGGAGGAGGGGACAGATTAGCAAGCGTGTGCGGGTGTGCGCGTCCCCCACGGCATCGAGCAGCAGCAGCGGAAAAAAAATGGGCAAGAGGACGACATGGGGAAGTCAAAGTTGAGACGCCAGCAAGGACGAGGTGCGGCGCTGCGGCGCCAGCGGCGACGGCTGCGGCTTGGAGAGGGCAAGCGCTCCTTAAATTTGCGTTTGCGCGTTGTAGGCGAGCACATGCGCATACTCGCAGATGCAGACACACCTGCGCGCGCAACTGCAAGCACACACACAATCATTGAGAGAGCGCAGGTGTTCGACAGACTTTCCAATCCGGAAGGGCAACCTAGCGATGTGTGCAGTTTGGACATGTCAGTCCCTGTGTTGCTACCTTCCTCGTCACGAGAGCTGCAACAAGGGTGTATGTCGGAGTGTGGCTGTGCCCCCATCGGAGCGGGTCGCCTCTATCCTCTCTCGTGCACTCTCCTTCTCGGCTCCTCAGTCTCCAATGGCTGGCAGCCGTTCATGACGCCCCTTTCCCTCGCAGACACGTGATGTTCGCCCATGTTGCGGTCGTCTGTTCTCGTACACAGCGAAGCGGAGACGAAAGAGAGAGAGAAATCAGAAGAATCAGCAATCACACTCGCAGAGACGCCGCAGCAACACACACGCACACCCGCACATGCAGCACGGCTTAACAAATAAGGAAGCGAGGAGTTGGTGTCCTGCAGCAGACACACACGACATAATGTATCGGCGTGGTTGGTAGAGAGGCAGATGGCAGTGACACGGCGCTGACCGTGGTCCTACCCAACCTCAGCTCCCAGCAATCGTGGCTCACCTCACCACCAATCAGCACCACCCACAAGCGTTCATCGACGCCTTCTTCGGCCTTTCTCAGACGTTGGACACTTTTGCCTGCCACATAGCGGGCGAGGAGAAAGCCTCGAGTGCAACAGACACGGCACCTCCTGCCCATCACAGCCCATAAAATCAGTATAAGCAACTAGCATAGCAGCAATATCATCCTGATGGCCGCTTTCTTGAAAACGCGAAGGGCGATATACATATACACCTGTGCATTGCACAGAGTGAGCGCGTGCGAAAGCGAGAGGGGCGCAACGAGTCGCACGAGCAACGAGAAAGGCACACAGAGAGGCACAAGCGCCCAAGAGTCAGAGGAGAGCACACTTATAAATAAATAAACACACACACACACACACACACAAGCCAAAAAAAAATGGCCGACAAGCAAAAGACAACCAGAGAAAAGGAAAAAAAAGCATTTTTTTCTGAAAAAAGGCCCTGCCTCGAGAGCGCAGCACATGACGCGAGCACAGCGACAGCAACACGACAAAACAAAACACAAAGAGGGAGCGGCGAAGGAAATGGAGTGGTGTGGGTGTGTGAGGGGGGGGGGGACGAAAGGAAGCAAGTGAGGGGAGAGAGGGAGGCAGCATACCACGTGTCGGCAGCACGTATTCGTATATATATATATATATATATATATATACATATATGGTGGCTCTCCTGCTTTCCTTCCTTGTTTTTTTTTGTTGCTCGCTCCATCGCGTGCCTGTGACCATATCCTCATGAGCAACAGCGGATGGCACCAGACAAGCACGTGAAGAAGCAATGCGCACGTAAGCATAGCTGCTGCAAAGACAGCAAAACCGCCGCACAAGACCAGCGCCAGTCCTTTCGTTGTTGTTGTTCTTGTGAGGCAACAACGGCGAGCGGGCATCAACAACAGACAGAAATGACTCACGCGAGCAAAGAAAGGGAAAATGCACGCGTGCATTGCCTCTCTGCTCGACGGTCTGTGCACGCTGCCCTTTCCCTCTCTTACGAAGTGCGCCATAGCCGCCCACACAGACACGCCGTTTTACGACACAGCACCTCTACGAGAGTCGCGTGCTGAAGTGCATCGGTATGTCAGGCTGAGGTAAGCCGGTTCTCGGTGTTGCCGGCACCTCCAGGCTCGAGGAGTGCCAATGACCTGAAGGTTCGTTCCGCCGACGATCTCCAGCAGCGCCACCCGTGCCACCAGCCTCAGCCTCGCCGCCCGCGCCAGCACCGCCGGCGGGAGTGATGACTGGCAAAAACTGCACCGTTGCGCCGTGAGGCAGCTGGTAGACGCGGTCACCGATCGTAACCGTCTGCGGGAACGGGAATGGGGGCGGCATCGTCGCATTCGGCGGCGGTGGCAGAGCTCCAGCACCCATGGCAGGAGTCACAGCGCCGCCCATCATCGCCGCCGGGGGCGGCGGCGGCACGCCTGCGCGCATGCAGTTGGCAGATAAGGAGGGAATGCCAAAGCCCCACTGCATCGGGAACGGCATCGCGTTCACGGCACCACCAATGGTGGCCGCCGGCATCACCGGCATGCCGCCAAAGGCGGGTGGTGAGTACGGCACCTGCATCGGCGGATAAGGCGGGACATCGCTGCTACCAAATTCACCCCCTGCGCCGCCGTGCGTATAGACTGGAGTTTCTGGTGAGGCGGTGCTGCCACTCCCACCGCCGGCAGCCGTCTGCGCAGACATGCGCCGATCCACGTGCAGCGCCGGGCAGTCACGCAAAGATGTGTCGCTGGCCCGCAGAGCAGCAATGTCCTGCGCTGAGTGACCTATCCACACACCTCGTGAGGTGCACAGCACGCGATGATGGTAGTTGAGTGCGATGGGGATGTCGCCTTCGCCGAGGTTTACTGTGGCGCAGCTGTCCGACATGTTCTTGCCAACGCCGGCTGACGAAGCCCCACCTGGGGGGCCACTCACGACAGCGTTGTTACCTCCGCCGCCAATGATGTGGATGTGGGAAGGGGGCAGCGTGATGCTCATGAGCGAAAAAAGCCACGAGACGTAGTCTGAGGTCGCCTCAGTTGGCAAAGCAGCAATGAACAGCACCGTGTGGTGTGCTGCGGAGCTGCCAGTGGTTGAAGACAAGCCTGAGGACGACGGCGCAGCGGGGCTCCTGTGTGCCGCGGCGTCGCTGCGCAAGTAGGCGTGAAACGTCACGCGCTGCGGATCCAGCCCCTTAGCGGCGGACGGCGGGCTAAATGGCAGCGCGTCCCTGAGTAGCGGCTGCGTTGACGGCGACGACTGTCCTGACAGGACGGCACTGGAGGGATAAAGGGTAGTGCTGCTTGACCTACTTGGCACGCTTCCGGCCACTGGCATGCAGCCCATCCCCGTGGAGCTGGAGACGGTAGATGGCGTGTAAGACGGTGGCTGCAGGCTGCTCGGTATACCCGAAGGAGAGGCGTGTGCGGCGCCGTACTGAGGTGGCGGTGCACTCCCGTACGGCGGCGGCATGGGTCCCCGGAGCTGGCTTGACAGGTTGCTCTCCGTGCTAGCAGACGAAGTCGTGCGTGTGTGGCGGTGGCCCCCGCCGCCGCTAGCCGCTGGACCGCCCCCGACGCCACCGTGCCCGCGGGTGCCGCTGCCGCTACTCTCGCGGTGGCCATGGTGGTGGCTGAGACTGTAGGCACGCTCAATCACGACGGGGTGGGTGGGCCCCCGCACGCGGCCTCCGGTCACATCGACTATGTCCTTTGATGCGATAAGCTCCTTCATGATCTCAGGTGATGGCGACACGTAGACGCCCTCTTCAGCACAGTAGATGCGCTGGTTCATATCCAGGAGCGCCTGCATATCGGCGTCATTGGTGACAAACACAGACGCACACCCCGTTGGTGCCACGTTTGAGCGCCCATTCTTCGTCTTGCGATGTATAAGAATGCTTGACGGGCTCAGGCGCACGCCGCAAGCGACCTGAAAGATCCAGCTCACCATGTGCCGCCCGCTTTGGATGACCTCGTAGCGCAGGCCTCCCAGGAACAGCTTTGTACCCGGGCTGTGCGACGACGACAGTGCTGCCGCAGCGGTCGGTGACGGTGCGGGCGATCCTGCCCTCAGTGCCTGCGGCGACGACCTCGGGGACAAAGCACTGCCGCTGCCTGACTGATCCTCAGCGGCGCTGCCCTCTCCCGCCGAGGCGGTCGCACCACAGGATCCAGCCGCCGCGGCGTGGTCCTTCGCCTTTTCCTCACTCGGCGGAGCCGTCGTAGCCATCTGCTGTTTGATCACATCCGAAGGTGGGTAGCGGTGAAACTGGGTGTCGAGCCGCTCAGCGTGTTTCTCGATGTTTCTCAGCAACGACGCCAAGTAATCGGCGTCCTCTTCGTCTTCATCTATAAAGCTTGCGGGCTTCCTTCCGGAGGACGTGGTGTTGTGTCTAGCACGCTTCGACCCTCCATCGTCACCGTCGTTGACATGCGCCATCACTGACAGACTCTTCTGCACATCATCGACGTCAGCGGAGTCGGTGTCAGCGTACGCGCCGTCGGCTCTGGGAAAGAGCTGGTAGCCAGGCGTGAGGTAGGTCTGTGCGCCGCCGTCAATGCTAGACCCCGCCTTAGAGAAGACATCGGATCCACCGCTGATGTCGGACATCATGTTCATCGTGTTTTGCAGATGCTCCATGCGATGCTCAAAGCTCTGCGCAGTGGCAGACTCGGCGCTCGTGTAGCTCCGCCCGCCAGTCGAGCATGTCTCGTCATCTTCGTTGTGCTGATTCGCCACGCCTGTGCCCACGGCGTCTGCACCATTGCCGCTGTCGTGCTGATCACGGAAAAGCATCAGTCCCTCTCACTCTCTCTCGCTCTTTCCTGTCCAGCACGCACCAAATATATATACCGAGAAACGTGCTTACTTACGGGCAAAGCGCTAAGCGCACACACACACACACACACACACGCCAGCCACCGGCGCGTGTGTGTACAAAAAAAAGGAGAGAAACGAAGAAACACAGAAAAGAGAGGGGGAGGAGGGGGGGGGGGGGGGGGCAAAATGGCGACACACAACTAGAAGGGGTGTAGCGTGAGCGAACGAAGCAACGAAGAAGCCCCTCGGAGGCAAGACGGAAGGTGGAAAGCCGAATACGCAAAGGGAACGGAGCACACACGAGGCAGGACGAAGACCCCTTCGATAGCCCTTCGTGATGTCCTCTGAAACAGGGATCAACAGCAACAACAACAACTCACCCTACCTGAACGTACGCACGCACGCGCAAGACAAAGTGGCGCCAGCGAGCAGAGGGGCAGCAAGTGAGAGGCGAAGAGATCCCGCACACAACGAAAGGCAGAACAGCAACGGAAACACGAAAAAAAAATGTGTGCACAGCGTGGCGCAGGTGGCACGAAGCGCGAGTGACGGAGAGGAGCGTGAACAGTGAGTAATAATAATAATACGAAACGACAAGGAGAGGCGCGGGGAGAAGAATAAGCGACGAAGAACGTGGAAACGTGAGAAAAACGAAAAGTCCGCAATGAAGGGAAAGTGCGCGCAACAGGCACAGTCACTCACCGAGGGAGAGAGAGCGAGCGAGCGAGCAAACACAGAGAAAAGATGGAGGCAAGACAACGACAACAGCCCTCAATCACCGAGTGGCAACAAGTCGGGGGAGGGGGGTGAGGGACTTAAAGCCGACGAAGAGAAAGGCAAGATTATGATGGGAAAGCACAGCTACGAAACAAGCATACACACGCCTCGCACGCGGGCAAACGACCAGGCGAACGATTCCGCAGCGACAAGCGCTCCAGCACACCCACGCCTTCTCAGAAATGGAGAAGGTAAGAACAGAGAAAGAGCGCGAGAGAGACAGACAGACAGACAGAGAAGGGCCGAGAGTGATCACGGGTAATAATAACAGTAATAGAATATATAGAGATAGGTGCAGCGATATACATATATACATATATATACATACATATATATATATGTATATATGTATATATGTATCTGTTATGCGAGAGAGAGAGAGAAGGAGGAACCGCTGTCGCTTCTTTCTGTTTTCTTCGTTTCCTTTAAGTGCTTAAGAGTGCCGCCTGCTTTCTTTGGTGTGCGTGTGTGTGCGTGTGCGTGTGTGTGCGTGTGTGTGCGTGTGTGTGCGTGTAGGTTGTATGTCTGTTATGTATGCGTGTATTGGAGTGCTTGGCAAACTTTTGAAAACACAAAAAAAAACAAAAGGAGGGGCGAGAAAGGGAAGACCAAGACACTCTCAACGATGAAGCAGCTTCCACACACGAACAGTGCAAAACAAAGAAGACGACACGAAAAGAGGCAGAAGGTGTGGGGAGGGAAGGCAAGGCAAGGCAAGAACAGAACCCAAGTGAAGAAGAGAACGCCGCCGTCACGGTATGTGGTTGAGCCAACTCCGGAATGTAAAACACACACACACACGAAAAAAGAAAGGAGACGAGAACACCGAAACGCTTGATGGGCGATGCAGGAGACGCCAACAACACGGGAGAAGACGCACAAGACAGCAGAACAGAAAGGAAATCAACGAGAGAAAGAGGGGATCGGAGTGAGCGAAGAGACACAACTCAAGCAGAGGAGGACTTTGAAGAAGTGCTTCGGTTGTACCAGGGCAGAAAAATTATACAAGAAACGAAGCAACACAACAGCACTGGGAAAGGTACAAGCAAGAAACAAAACAAGAGGAGCGGAGAAAGAGTAGAAAGACCTGCGCGGCCACCCAGCTGCTGCGATCCAGCGAAAGTGGGCTGTAGGTGCCTGTGTGCCGGTGCTTAGCGGGCTCTCGAGCTGATCAAGGTGCGCAAGAGAGAGAGAGAGAGAGACGTAAAGAGAACGCAAATCCAGCACCAAAAGACGGGCCTCCTGTGCAAGCGAAGAGAAAAAGTGGGGAGGGAAAGGATGGCAGACGAATCGAGAAAGAGGATGAGGGTAGAAGACAAGAAAAGAGCCGAAAAGACGAAAACAGGTGGAAGCGGGACAGGTCTTAGGTGGGTGCGTAGGCACAACGACGTCGTTATCCCTCGTGTAGGATTCAAGGCGCACAGATGGCAAAAAAAAAAGAGCTATGGTACTTGACAATGGCCTGCTCGGTCTGCTTTCACCACAGACGTGAAAATGTGGTCCAACGACAGGGGGATCCGCTGCAGTGCGGAACAGGCAAAGGGCACCGAGACGCAGAGAGAAAGGAGGAGGAGCCTGCGAAAGCCTGCCGAGACGGAAGTGAACCCTACCAGAAGCAGCAGCAGCAACAAGGCAACGACGGCCACACAAAGAGGAAGCACCAGCAGGCCTAAAGCCACGTAAACGAAAGCCGCTAAAGCCAAACGGAAGAGTGCGTCGGAACGAAAACAAAGGAGGAAAATTAGCGATGCTGGGGGAGGGGAGGGGGACCGAAGACGGGCGTCAGATCATGTGCAAAACCAACGTGGTGTGCAATGCGTCAATCAACAGCGCGCGCACTCCTCCACATACACCAAAGAGGGAGACGGAAAAGACCGGGGCGCCAGCAGCAAGCAAAACACAAAGAAAAAGGGCTTCACGAGAAGGAAACAAATAGATAGATATCACACGGAAGACGAAGAAGAGAGCGTCGAAAAAGAGCGTCGTACAGCGCGGCTTTTCTGTTGTTGTTGCTATGCGCGTGTGGTCGGCCGCTTCGCTTCTGTGTTGTTGGGGTAGGAGGGAAAGGGATTCGTTGAAGATTTGAATGTGAAAATATGGGGAGAAGTGGGTGGCAACGGCGGCAGGGAAGTGAGGGGAGCGGGTCTGCGGCTATGCGCGGATACTTAGCCCTTCTTGTTGGAAGAAAAAGAACAAATCGACGCAGAGAGATAGAGGTCAAGGACGGGGAAAGAGAAGAAGCGGCCGTTGAGTTTCTGTGTACGTGTGTGTCCGTGTGTGTGTGTGTGTGTTCAAGCCTCTGAAACGAAAACAGGCAAACGTACAGAGAATGCGCAGAATACAACGAAGCAAAGAAAAAAATCAACGCAGAGGACGATGCTTCGTCTTTCCTTCAACAAAAAATGTCGTTGCCCCTTTCGAATTATGTACACCGGAGTGCGTCTTGTGTATGCGCTTGCGTAATAAAAAGCCTACAGCTGCTGTCTTCTCCTTTCTCATTCACTCTCTCTCTCTTCGTTGTCGTCCCTCAAACGCTTTCTGGGGGGAGAGGGCGTGTGTGTCTTCGGTGTTGGGGGATTTTTGGCTTGCTTTTCTTCAGCTTGTGCGCTCACCTTCGTGTACACGCTCCATCAAAGTGCCGACAAGGTCGATCCCCGCTCCTTTTTCCTCCTTATATTATATTATATTATATATAATGTACCTGTGCGCCCTACCGGGGGATGTGTGTGTGTGTGTGTGTGTGTGTCCTCTCCCTCGATTTGTTTTTTATTGTCGTTTTCGGCGCGAGCGCCAAGGACAACAGAAGCAAGTGCCTCTCGCTCTTCCTCCTCGATGTTTCCTTCTCTCCAGCTCGCTATTCGCACTCGCACGGCGCCGTTTCGTTGCGTCTCTAGCACGTCTTTTGTGTGTTGTCCCGTGTGTGGAACCTGCGCAACCAGTCCGTCTGCGTCGCGCGTTGATCACTCACTCACACACTCTCTCTTGCCCCTCTCTCTCTCTAGCTCCGATACAAAGATGCTTGCGAGTTGTGTTCTTAGCGTTCGAACCACAGGCGGCCCGGCTCTTGTGCAGCGGGCAAAAAAAATTTCGAGGAATAAGCGCCAATGGCGAGGCGCGAATCAACGAAAGGAGACGGGGCAAGAAATACACGCACAGCGAGGGGGAGAGAGAGAGAGAGATGCCACGCTCTATGTCACGCGGCGTGTGCCGTGTACTTGCGGGAGCGGGCGACGGCGTGCGTCAGTCAACGAAAAAAAAGGAGGAGTAGAATGGGAACAGAGGAAAATGTGAAGACGAGCCAGTGCCGTCACGGAAAGCGGGGTGTTCAGCTGCTAACAATGTCGAAACGAAAGAGAGTCCCTCCCTCGATGTGGAGGCCGTGTGTGCTGCAAGGAGGAAGGGCGGGCCGGCGTGACAGACACAAAAAAATAGAGAACGAAAGTGATCTACGCCAATAGACAGGAGATGTGTACATGCAAACTTGTGAGCCGCGCTCATTTTCCATGTGCACGAATGTGAGCACGTGCAGACAAGAGAGGGGAGAGGTGGTGGGGAGGGGAAATGCAGAATCGAGCCAGCACGCGGCACCACATGTGTTGCGCATGCGCGTTGGCGGGCATGAAACGGTGCAGACGCGCAACGAGACAATGAGGAGGAGGAGGGAGTTAGTGGTCGGTCAGCGCAGGAGAGAGGCGAATGAAGAGCAGCAAGAGCACGCAGACGCCAGAGAACAGTTCAGCATCATTCGCCCTCTCGTCTGTTTTGATGGCTTCTGAAGTTGAGGGGTAACCGTCAGCTCACATCAGCGTGAAGAGTGGGGGCGCGGAGGGCGGCAGAGTGTCAACGGCACGACGAACGAATTGTCCCTCCGCTCTCGGTAGCAGTGCCTACAAGGCAAGCACACACACACATTTCCATACACGCACACATGCGCATATCTTCCGCCCTTGCACGTGCGCGCTAGCGATCTCACCCTTTTCAGCACTGGTTTTTTGTGTGTTTTTTGTTTTGTTTTGTGTGTGTAGGGGGAGGTATCCCGCTCTTACAGCCGTGGCGTGATCCTTCACGGAAGCAGGCGTGCAGCAAGGAGCGTGAGAAAGGTGGGCAGAGAGATGAAGAGGAGCACGGCTCTCCGCCCAACGATATGTGCTGAGGCACGACTGTGTCTTCTCTCTTCTCCATCCAGGGCTTCCCATCAACTGCTCCTACTTGAATGAGACATGTCACCAGCGTCCGCCCCCTGCTGTGCGAGGATGATGTCGGGCTCAGAGCCCTCACCGACCCTCCACCTCCGCAATCACGCGCATCACCGCATCACAAAAGCCCTTGAAGTCGGCGTTGTTGTACTGCGCCGCCTCCAGCGCGTCCAGCCGGGAGCGACTGCTGTCAATGGTCTTGATGAGCTTCTGCAATGACGGACTGCGCAGCGCACTCCGCACCCGCGGATCGTGTGCCAAGGCGCCGAGGTGCTTCTCCTGCAGAATATACACTGCGTCAGGGTCCCCCGCGTACTCCGTCCGTGCCGATGGCTGCGGTTCAGCACAGGCAGGCCCATTTGCCTCCGACGCTCCTGTGGCGGTTTTCGAAGCGGTCTCCACCGCCGGAGCAATCGATGGCGGCGGCGCGTCGTTCTCTGAGCCGTGCGCAGCACCGGCGGCAGCGGCCTTCTCCCGCGACACGTCTGAGAAGACGTCCGCTTCGGCCTCAGTGCGCTGCCGCTTCTCATCACGTTCCTTCTGTGGCCGCTGGGCAGCCACGACAGTTTCGCAGAGATGCGCAAACGACGATGTCGCGGCGTTGATGTTTGCCGCCTCCGCCGCGGCCTCCTCTCTCGACATGCGGTGTTTCCTGTAGCACTGCGAAGAACAGTACGCAGAACGGCACGCACGGCACCGGTAGCCCGCCTTGTCTGCGTCACAGACGACACACTTCATTTTTTGCACGCGCGCGAGTCGTCTCTGGGTACTGCCGCCTCTGTGACAATAAAGTTTGCTCCTCGTCGGTGCCTGTCTGTCTTGGTGCGTGCGGTACCTCCCTACTGTGACACGCGCGTTCAAAGATGTCCTTGGCCTTTCACGAGTATATGGATCTGGCAGCCGACGTGCGTGTGTGCGCGAGCATCCGTGAGACACGTGCACGAGGGAGGACGCGAGAAAACAAGTACACGTATCATACAAGCGAACGATCCATGGGGTTTTCACGGGGTGCCGTAAGAGTAGTAGAGACCACAAGATAGTAGCGAAAAGGGAGCCAAAGTAAGTGATGGCACAATGGAGGTGGAAGCGAGCAACACGTGCAACCAAGTGATGCACAGCCTCTACGAGGGGAACGTGAGGTGGGCAGCATCTGCACCTTTGCAGGCCCGTCACCGAGCAGACAGTGGAAGTGGTCGTTGAGGAAGGGGCGAAAATCTGCCAACAGAGGCAAGGCATCTTTTTTGCGCCCGGCTGCTCTCTCTCTCGTGTGTGTGTGTGTGTGTGTGTGTGTGTGCGTGCGCGCGTGCGTGCAGTCAGCGCCGAGGGTTCACGAAAATTAGCGTACGGGTGCGGTTGATGAGAATGCAAAGGGTGAGATCGGCAAATCACATCCGCCACCACCACCCCTCAACCCTTTCCGCACGCATGCGTCGACGCACACAGAAGGCTGAGAAACACATCGGCATAACTGAGATAAAAAAGCACGGCACAGATGGTCTGTGTATTTCTGTGCGTCAGGGCACCTCTCTGGGTATGTATCCCTGGATGTGCGCTGCGCTCCATCATGGCTCCCTCACCGTGGATGTATCCGGTTGCACGCCGCCTCACACACACACACACACACATTTCGTTTCGCTCATCGACGCCTCGCTTGCTCATAGTGCATCCCTGGACTCGTCCAGCGGTGCGCCAAAAAAAAAAATTAAAATAAAACTAAACGGAACGGAAGGGATCCCACCACCAGGTGGTGGGTGCGCCGTGCACAGCACCGCAGACCCAAAGAGAGAAGGGCAGAACGCAACAAAGACAACGACAAGAGGGAGAGAAACAGAGAGAGTGCCATGGCGAGAAGAAACTCGGAGACGAGTGACGGCCACTGAAGGCGATACCGGGTGGGAGGCACGAAAGGGTGAGTGGCGGCGGTGGAAGGCAGGAGTGGGGGAGTGAAACGGATAGAGGGAGGGAGGGAGGGAGGGAAACGCCCAGCAGCACCGTCACGGACCCCCATCCCTGCCCAACCCACACCCATACCCACCCCTCCTTCTTCCCTTGCCCTTCAGCCCCCGTCTTGCGTAGATGCGCGACGAGGGGAAGCGCGCGCAGACAACGAAAACGGCAGGCATGCCAGTCGCTCAAGTAAGCGAGGCGAATGGACACAATGTCCAGCGCCTCCGCCCCTCCTCCCCTGCCGTCGCTCATCCACCCAAGACGCCCTCTGCCGGACTCCGCCTCCTCATACACGGCCGCCATCCCAAGCAAAACGAAAGGCGCGCATGTAGTTGATCGCCCGTGTGGTAGAGGAAGGAGAGGCGCAGACAAACACGTAGATGGGCACTGCTGCGGCACGCGAGGGTTCACATATACGGGGCACCGGAGCTCATGGAGCCCAGCAGCTGCTTGTTGCGATACTTGTATCCGTTGAACTCGTTCAGTGACAGCGGCAGGTTCATCGACTCCACGCAGCATTCGTCCAGGCGGAAGCAGCTGCGGTGGTGCAAGCGAGTCAACGTGCACAACGACCCAGGCGGTGGCGACTTCATCTTGTGGAACGTCTCCACCGTGAGGTAGAACCAGCGCTTGATAAGCATGCGCATCGTAAGCCCGTGGGTGATGATGACGACGCTTGTGTCCATCGGAAACTCAACCCGCTCGCGCTGAAACGCGTCGAGGAAGGAAGTGACGCGGTCACAGACGTCCGCGCCGCTCTCGCCAAAGGGGAAGCGGTAGAAGAACCTGCCATATCGTTCACGCTCCACAAGGTGGTGCATGAGCTCGTCGGCGCTTGTGTAGCGGCCAATGTCGCCGTCTCGAAGCCGCACATCTTCGCGGACGCCAATGATGTTGTTGCTCGTTCCTCTGTTCAGCACAAGAGATGGGTCGCGATGGAAACAGCACGGCGCGTCTGAGGAAGTCGCGTTGGTAGAAATCGCTGATGGGGCCGGGGCGAGAAGAGGTGGCGTGCCCGCCTCGTCCGCCGATGCGGTGGCGCACTTAAGCGTCGAGGACTCTGCAGCCGCTGCTGCTGATGCGACAGCGGTGGTTTCTTCATCCTCCCACCACTCCTGCGAGTGTGACAACCCACTTAATCGGGCCTCATCAAAGCCCTGCAGCACGTACCGCAGCGACTGCCGCGATCGGATGTACGGAGAGTAGTAAAAGTACACGGGACCATCGCCGATGAGCTCGCTCAGCGCCCGTCCCGCCGCGATCGCCTCGCGCTTTCCCTCCTCTACCAATGGAATTCGCCAGTCTGGTGTCTGCACGTACGCCCTCACGTCTTCATTGGCCTCGCTACGGCCGTTCCGGATTAAAATAATGCGCTTGACGGGCTCTGTGAAACGAGACACCGAGTAAAGCAGCGAGTGCGATGCGGCTGTCCTTTGCGAATTGGCGACTACCGACAACCCCGCTCCAGAAGGAGCTGCAGTGGACGACGCCGCGTCGTGAGGACGCTCCGGCTCAGCGTCATGACCGCTTCTTGGTGCGCCGGTGGTTGAAGATGGCGCTGAGGGTGGCGATGACGGTAACGCTGCTCCCCTTGATGAAGCGGAAGACGCCGATGGCGGAGGCTTGGACGTCAGAGTGGATGTGTCGTGGATGCACTTGTTGATCTGATCAGAGCGCTGATCGCTGCTGGCGGAAAACGGCGGCGGCGCGGCAGCACAAGAGGAAGAACGCGCATTATCAAGGATCGGCGTTGACGTGGCTTCCTGCTTTTCTGGGACCTGGGACGACGAGGCTGACTCAGACGTTGCCTCAACAGCAGAGGCGGGGCGGCTCGCCGGAGCAAACGCGGCCCGCGGTAGGGAAGCGGAGCTTGATGAGGTTGTCGGCGGTTGTCGACGTGCGAGCTGTCGTTGCGCGGTGCTGCGAATCGAGATTGACATGCACTGCTCGCCATTTGGCTTGCGGGTCGCAATCCAGCCGGGTGTCGCGGTATCCCGCGGCACAGCAGAAGACGGCGGCGCCGGCGGCGGTGGCGGCGATGGTGTGTTGCGCTTCGAGAATACTTTGGAGGATGCGCACCGATACGAAGAAGCGAGTGTCACAGGCATCAGCGACGCAGCCGCACCAACCCACACCATGCGGGCTGCTCGAAAAGCGCCGTGGCAGCCACACGGCGATACCCCGCTCGGCAGTCGAGGAGCACTTGCACGTGCTGTCAGCGCGTGCCGTAGGGCACGCGGCGCAAGTGCAGCGTGCGTTGAAGTTGTCATGTTCTACTGTTTTGTTTTCTGGTGCACTTGCGTGGCACACACAAAAAACCCGCACTAACGCACTCGCACGTGAGCCCAAAAACGCGAGTGCACGTACACAAAAAGCGAGTGTCCCGCCAAGCAGCAGACGACGGAGACGAGACTGGCAAAAAAATTGGGTGCACTGCAAAGAAGCGCGTTGCACACCAGAGGGTGAAAGATATCGATCTACACATATATATATAACTAGCACAGGCAATGCGAAGCCGTCAAATCTGGTGGGGCAACACGCACCTCGCACGATCTCTTTCCGTTAGTGGACGCGCACAGCGGAGTGCGGATGCGTCGAATTACGCCACACGAAAAAAAATGTTCAGGCAGACGGACAGAGGACAGAAGAAGGGAGAAGCGCTATCACCGGTGTGCGTGAACCACAAGACGAAAAAGAAAAAAACG